>OZ038391.1:31461387-31852897 GCA_964036045.1 Eutreptiella sp. 'Long Island Sound 2002' | reverse complement strand
TGTTCATCTCGGGCTGGATCAGTTACTGCTGAAAGGAGGGGAGT
Organism: Eutreptiella sp. 'Long Island Sound 2002'; assembly: GCA_964036045.1. Taxonomy (NCBI): domain Eukaryota; phylum Euglenozoa; class Euglenophyceae; order Eutreptiales; family Eutreptiaceae; genus Eutreptiella; species Eutreptiella sp. 'Long Island Sound 2002'. Next base: position 31,852,853 of record OZ038391.1, on the reverse strand, counting down.
GGGCAGTGCCTTTTCAGGATCCAGCCATGCATGAGTTGCTCACTAGCGGCTGTGCCCAGCTGCATATCACCCTGTAAACCATTGGCTGCGGATACAAAAAAAAGGAATCCACCAATGTGTCCCGCATGTGCCCATGGGATGTTTTGAGGACAGAATAAGTGAATCATGGAAACAATTCGTCAGCTTTCAAACGGGGTTTCCCCCCTCCACGACCTGCAATCCACACCAGTGCCTGGAATATTTTTTGGCCTGTGGGGACAGACTTTCCACCCGATGTGTTTATGTGCAAAATGCTCAGGTTTAAATGGAGAATTCAAATGATGCCAATGGGGTCTCCAGTTAATTTAAGGCGTAGTTAAAACCTCCTCCACCTTCTCCTTCTCATCACATTGCGATTTGTGCATCACCTCGCTAATGAGCAGATAGGATATTAATGTTTCGCATCCCGACACTAAATTTGTTTTAGCAAAACCCTTTATATTTTTTTATTTTCGTTAATTTTTTTTACTAAGTTTTTCTAGATTTTAGGAGGTTGTATTTTGTGAGCATATATTTGCAAGGTCTGACCAAATGCGCGACCTATTGGGACCAGGGTTATGCACTCACACCTCTCTGCTTTGGAGTTCGTCAAGATGGCTAGGACTACGTAGCTTTCCATTTTCCCTCATTTTCCTCATTTTGGAGTTCCCCCAAGACCTCGGTCGCCCCCCCCCCCCGTAGCCCCCCCCCGTACCCCCCTCCCCCCCCGTACCATCCCCGTACCCCCCCCGTCCCCCCCCCGTACCTCCCCCCCGTACCTCCCCCGTACCCCCCCCATACCCTCCCTGTATCCCTCCGTACCCCCCCCCCCGTACCTCCCCCCCCCGTACCCCCCCGTACCTCCCCCCCATAACCCCCCCCCGTTACCTCCCCCCCGTAACCATACCTCGCCTCGCTTCGCTCGACAAACGGCTCGCTTCGCTCGACGCGGGGGCCAGCCCCCGCACCCCCGCTTAGATTACAAGACTCCTGCGGTGGCTACAGACCGCGTGTTGTGTGCACCACGTTGTGTGTGCACCGCCCCCTGTGTGTACCGCCTTGCTTGTGGCCCCTTAAATAACAAGACTCCTGCAGTGGCTACAGGCCGGCTTTTGTGTGCACCACCTTGTGTGTGTACCGCCTTCTGTGTGTACCGCCTTGCCCGTGGCCCCTTAAATAACAAGACTCCTGCGGTGGCTACAGGCCGGCTTTTGTGTGCACCGCCTTGTGTGTGTACCACCTTCTGTGTGCACCGCCTTGTGTGTGAACCGCCAAACCCCCCCCGTACCCCCCCCCCCGTACATCCCCCCCATACCCCCCCGTACCTCCCCCCCCGTACCTCTGAGGTAGGGGGGGGTGACTTCGTGCCGTATATGCGTAGCAAACCCCAATGTATGGTTTTTCACGTCTAACCCCTTGTAAAATCATCATTTTAGGACCCAAAAATGATCCCCCAATGATTTTTTGGATTTTGACCCCCCTACCCCCCCCCCCCCACTTGGGTACCTTTTGGGGGGGGCTCAAAACTTCTTTGCGTATTGTGGCCGCTGTGTGTGTGCTTGGACCTGGGTCCTCAAGAACTTTTTTCTTGTATATGGACCCCCTAACCCATGGCGGGGGTCCCGGGTCCCAACTCCAAGTACCCCCAGTCCCCCCCCCCCCCTATATGGCCCCTTGCCAGTGAGGACTTGGCCGTTTTCACGCTGGATAGGCTGTTAAGTGGCACGTGAAAGTTTTTTGAAATTCGAATTTTCATGAAACCCTTCCGTTGCCCCTAGGATGGGTTTGGATGATCATTTGGTGAAAACACGGGTACTTGAGCATCCATGGGGACCCACGTAGTGGCCGCTAGGCCTATTTCACCCGTGCCATGGGCCCTCCGAAAGCCCCAAAATTGCTGTTGCGTAGGCGGTTTAGTGACACTTGACAGTTTTTCACATTTTGACTTTTTCCGAAACCCTTCTGTTGCCCCTAGGATGGGTTTGGGTGATCATTTGGTGACAATACGGGTACTTGAGCATCCATGGGGACCCACGTAGTGGCCACTGGGCCCATGTAGCTTGAGCCATGGGCCCCGCAACAGCTTCAAAATTGCTGTTTCTAGGTCGTTCAAAGGCCTTTGGTGTGTGCACAAACTGCTTCAGCAGTTTTCCGGCCTCCACAGTTCAAAAATGGGAAATCACCTCGCAGAGGTTGTTAGATCAAAGCTAGGCAGGCGTATATAGGGGAAAACACCACATACCCCCCCATTTTGGCCCTTTTGGGGCCTATTCGCGTACCCTACCCCAAGGGGTTGAATTGTTAGTTTAACCCCTTGTAAAATCATTATTTTGTCCAATGAACGCATCCCCCAATGAGTTTTTGGTCCGGACCCCCCAAGACCCCCCCCCCCCCCACTTGAAACCCACTTTTTGGAGCTTTTGGGGGAGCGGGGGGGGGGGGGGGGGGCTGGGGGGGGTCCAAAATGACCCCCCCCTTTTTTTGGGTCGAAATCATGAATCTTTTGGTTTTTTCGATTTTGAGCCGAAAAAGTGTTTCCGGGTCCGGACTCCATGGGGTTTGTATAAGGCGGAGTGGGACGAGCGCTGATGTAGTTTATGCACTTTTCAGCCATTTTTGCTATGTTGGCGGTTTTGGCGACCACGGTGACCCGGTGGTACCCAGTCTGAGGGGTGTGAGTGGGGATGTTGTGACAGTATATGCCTACTAGGATACGACAGGACGTTTTTTTTGCAGTCTCTAGCGTTGCTGACAGCCGGTCACAACCTGTGCCAAAGACGCGAAATGACTGTTTCCCCCGGTAATGGCTCACATGAGTGAATGGGCCAGTGCACACCCTGCTTATGCAATTTTCACCCTGGGCAGCTCAAAAATTGAAGATTCCGAAACCTATTTTTTTGATATTTTGACCACAGGATATGACCATCCAAGGGATGTAAAGCATGTTTCGAGTCTTGATTACCGAGCTGGGTTTACCCTGTCGAGGTTTTACACCACCTTTTAGGGGCCAAGGATGAGCTACACGTTTTAGCAGCAGCAGCAGCAGCAGCAGCAGCAGCAACAGCAGCAAGCAGCAGGCGCATAAAAAGTCCTTGCGACCACACCGCGGCTCAAAACCGGCATCCAAGTAGCTCAAAACGACCGGGGAGCCAAGGCGCATCACCGCAAACAAGTTTCGTTGCATTTCGAGCCGTCTAGCCCGTTCTACGGCCGATTTAGTGTCCAAAAAAGCCCGTTTTTGGGCTGTTTTCGGCTGTTTTCAGGACGATCGTCCTGAAAGTTCAGGACGATCGCCGCTACGCCAAGCAGGTGTTTCCGATGAGGGCCGTTGTTCTTTCATGGCGATTGGGCTATCAAATAATGGCAAATGGGTGTTCAATAAGGCGTGTACCACGCCGTGGTGCCACGCGGTGGTCCATTTTAAGGTGAAAATGAGCCGTTTTCCAGCCTTGTTTCAGGACGATCGTCCCGACTGTGGAGGCACATCTCAAAAGCAAGCAGTCTTTCCTCAACGGTGATCTCCAATGCGTTATGCAAGACTAGGACCCAGCTCGGTCCTAGTTACCGAGCTGGGTTTACCCTGTTGAGGTTTTACACCACCTTTTAGGGTCCAAGGATGAGCTACACGTTTTAGCAGCAGCAAGCAGCAAGCAGCAAGCAGCAAGCAGAAGGTCCAAAAGTCCTTGTGACCACACCGCGGCTCAAAACCGGCATCCAAGTAGCTCAAAACGACCGGGGAGCAAATGCGCATCACCACAAGCAAGTTTCGTTGCGTTTTGAGCCGTCTAGCTCGTTCTACCGCCGATTTAGTGTCCAAAAATGGCCGTTTTTGGGCTGTTTTCAGGACGATCATCCTGAAAGTTCAGGACGATCGCCGGTTTGCCAAGCAGGTCTTTCCAATGAGGGCCATTGTTCTTTCATAGCAATTGGGCTATCAAAGGAATGCAAATGGGTGTTCAATAACGCATGTACCATGCCGTGGTGCCACGCGGCGGTCCATTTTGAGGTGAAAATGAGCCGTTTTTGAGCCGTTTTTCAGGACGATCGTACTGACCGTGGAGGCACATCTCCAAAGCAGGCAGTGTTTCCTCCACGGTTATGTCCAATGCGTTAAGCAAGACTAGGACCCAGCTCGGTCCTAGTTCGAGTCTTGATTACCGAGCTGGGTTTACCCTGTCGAGGTTTTACACCACCTTTTAGGGGCCAAGGATGAGCTACACGTTTTAGCAAGCAACAGCAAGCAGCAGCAGCAAGCAAGCATGCGGTCCAAAAGTCCTTGCGTCCACACCGTGGCTCAAAACCGGCATCCAAGTAGCTCAAAACGACCGAGGAGCAAACGCGCATCACCACAAACAAGTTTTGTTGCATTTTGAGCCGTCTAGCCCGTTCTACGGCCGATTTAGTGTCCAAAAATGGCTGTTTTTGGGCTGTTTTCGGCTGTTTTCAGGACGATCGCCGCTACGCCAAGCAGGTGTTTCCGATGAGGGCCGTTGTTATTTCATGGCGTTTGGGCTATCAAATAATGGCAAATGGGTGTTCAATAAGGCGTGTACCACGCCGTGGTGCCACGCGGTGGTCCATTTTGAGGTGAAAATGAGCCGTTTTTGAGCCATGTTTGAGGACGATCGTCTTTATCGTGGAGGCACATCTGCAAAGCAAGCGGTCTTTCTTCAACAGTGATCTCCAATGCGTTATGCAAGACTAGGACCCAGCTCGGTCCTAGTTCGAGTCTTGATTTAGGCCGGATTTACGTGTTTTTCACCTTATTTGGGTATTGGGTGCAGGGGGGGTTTCCCAATGGATTGGGGCACAACCTGCTTATGCAGTTTTTCACCCTGGGCAGCTCAAAAATCGAAGTTCTCGAAAGTTATTCTTCTGAACCCGTGATCACCTAAAATGACCGGATGTAAAGCATGTTTTAGGCATTATTTATGTGTTTTTCACCTTTGGGTGCGGGGGGGAGGGGGGGGGGGGGGCTCTCCAGGGGGGTCTCCCAAGGGATTGGTACACAACCTGCTCATGCAGTTTTTCACCCTATACAGCTCAAAAATCGAAGTTTTCAAAACTTGTTTTTTTGATATTGTGATCACATATCCAAGATACGTGAAGCATGTTTTAGCGCGTATTTATGTAGTTTTTACCCTATTTTGTGTGTGCGTTGCTTGGGGTAGATTCTCTGCGAGGTGGACTTGCCGAAGGCAACAGAATATCCTATGTAAAGCATGTTTTAGCCCCTCTTTATGTGTTTTTCACCCTATGAGTGTGTTGGGGGGGGGAGGGGGCTCCCAAGGGGTCTAGGGCACAACCTCCTTATGTTGTCTTCCCGCCTCAGCAGCTCAAAAATGGAAATTTCCGAAACTGATTTTTTTGATACTTTGACCATCCAAAATGATCAAATATCCTGTGTAAAGCATGTTTTAGCCCCTCTTTATGTGTTTTTCACACTATTTGGGTTGGGTTGGGGGGGGGGGGGGGGGCTCCCAAGTGGTCTAGGGCACAACCTGCTTATGCAGTTTTCCAGCCTGGGCGGCTCAAGAATGGTCGTCCCTCTCCCCTCTTCGAGGTGCCTTGCCGAAGGCAATAGAATTTTTAAATCCCACGCCGCCTCTTTGACCCCCTGCCCACAATGCAGGATTGGGGCCCAGAATTGAACTGACATCCCATTCCCCCAACTAACGCCCCATGGATTCATATGCGTTGCTGCATGGGGAATGAGCAGCATGCAGGGATCATTCTGGCTTGGGTATCTGAATCCAGTTTGAGGACTGCTGCCTGTGATATCAATGACATCATAGATGTCATGTATTTATTAGTTTGCAACCTCATTAAGATCAGCATTTCTTTTGCAGCACCCCTTTGGGCAGAGCTGTCAACCAAACTGCATGCACCAACTTTGACTGTGCATGATGTCATGATGTCATGATGTCATGATGTGCATGAGTTGCGCTATTTCATTTCTGTGCATCAACAGGAATCGATGAGAGTCTGAGAAATGAGCTCATCAAGCACAATTCTGGTGTTCATACAACTGTTGTATGTCCTTTCTATATCAATACTGGGATGTTTGATGGTGTCAAGACCCGCTTTCCTTGGCTACTTCCCATCCTGGAACCAGAATATGTTGCAGACCAGATTGTGAGTGCTGTGGAGACAAACAGGGCCCAATTGTGGCTGCCAAAACTCATATTGACTAGCACATGGATCAAGAGTTTGTTCAACACTAATTCTACAGCTAAAATCCTTGAATTTTTGGGTGTTTTTGACTCAATGGATGATTTCAAGGGACGAAAGGGGGAAGCGCAGGTGCGCTAACTGATCCACATCCTGTGGGGTGATTGTCTGTCAGCACCCTGAGATGCGGATTCTTCGATGTGTGATGTTTCCAGGGGTCAGCAGTGTCCCTAGCGTATCAATGTAGTTAGTTGTACCTGTTTTCATTTTTGTCTTTGCTGAAGCTGTGCAACACTGCTTTCTGTATGATTTCAGAATTGCGCAATTTCAAAGGAGCCTGGGGCGCATATGTCGTGTGTTTCGTTGTACACTGATTTGTGCGACCTTTTTGCCTTGAGCATGGGTTGAATTGCACAAGACGCGGATTATTCTTGACAGTGGACCATTTTCGTTGACGTGCCTCCCCGATCCTGTGTGGATACTCCACAAGAAACAAAACTTACTTTTCTGCTCGCGAATGGCCCCTGCTAAGGAGGCCAGTATGCAACAGATGTCTGCATATTGATAGATATATATCTACCGCTTTTGTTCATGATTTTCTGTCTGTCAGGGAACACATGTGCTTATGTGGTGCCATGCTTTTTGAGAGTGGGACTGCATGGTCCATGTTGTTCAGATTCCATCGCCAATTGTATTTGGTGGTATTCAAGCAGTCCTGGTGCAGATAATTCAAGCAGCAGAACTTAAAACCAGACATGGACATTTTGCTGGCGCCAATTTCTGACTTGCTTTGCTGTGCCTGTATGCGTGACGTGCTGACACATGTCTTTTTTATATTTCCCTAGTTTTTACCCCCGGAGGCAAGGCTAGGGGGCCTTGTTCACCCCCCCCCCATGAGGGGCTTTTAATTGGGGGGCCGGGGAATGGGGCCCCGCCCCCCTCTAAAAGCAGTCCTTATGCCATTATATACAGTCCGCGCGCCGAAACGAAACATACCTCAAAAGTCTACGATGCAGCCCCTCTAAATGACCGCCTCGGAGAGATGATTCACGCTGTCATATTGCTTTTGATTCATCATGGCTGTTTTGCAAAGTTAGGACCTTTACAAGGTTTTAACTTCTTTACCAGCATCCACTAATTCCATATAAGCTAGGGATGCGATTTAAAGGTGCACTAGCAAAGTTGAGGTGACGAAAAACACTATATATAAGCCGCAGGCCCCAAATCCCAAGAAATCTATTTGCCATATTATTTATTTGCTGTGCACGCGTGCATTTCGCAGTCGCCGGCATTTGCGATCTTTCATTTTGACTGTTCAAAGTGAAATGGGGTTACAGTGCACGAAATTTCGATCTAAGACCAGATTTATAAATGGTTCTAAAAGCTCCGCCTTGCTGTCCAATTGAAAATCCGCCATCATTTTGTTTTAGCACCGCTTTTCGATTTGACGGTTTTCAGCGCATACAGCCGCTTTGTAAAGCTCTAAAATGAAAAGATGACCCCCAAATTGACCAAAATTGCCCTTAATTTCGTCGAAATCCGATACAATAGGCCCAAGTTATGAATATGTCAATTTTATGCTATTTGCACCCTGTGTCGCTAATCTTGCCAAATGCACCCTCCCTGTCCTTGCGCTGCTAGCTTAAACACAAGGCAAAGGAGTGTTTTTGCTCTTGTTTGTCACCGCCCGGCTCCACTTCCGACATAGAAAGGTGACCCGAAAATGGCTAAAGACGTAATAAGGCTTTTCTTTTGATGGTGCTTCGCACCAGCAAAGGAAAAGCCAGACCAAGCACGAAAAACGAAGGATTCATTTAATCCTACTTTTCCACACCTTCCACAACATATCATGTATCATAGCTTCATTGAAATTTCCTCAACATGCTCATCGTTCTTTGTTATAAATACCTGATCCTGCACGTGCATATTGTGCAATTTGACTTCCACGTCCGACAGATACCCGCACACTACCCTTCCCCATCTCGTGGAGCCCCCTTCCGCTTTTTGACGCAAGGGTGGAGTCTTAGGGGTAACACAGCCATTGCAGTGGAATCACTGCACAATGGTGCATTGGCACCACGTGAGTGGTGGCACTGCCAAATGGAGATCCCCCTGACAACCATCTCTGTAACCTGGAACTTTTACTGAAATCTAAGGTTCATATCTTTTTCGCAATTCTCAATTAGAAAGCTCTTACCGATACATTCAGTGCCATGATTCAAAGGCAATCAGAGGAGTTTTGCAGTATGGCACATTCAGCATGCAATTTTGGTCATCATATCAGAATGGTCAATAGTGTTACATGCATATATAAGAGGTTGTTACGGAAAGTGTTCGCATTTTTGCCATTTTTTATGGTTTGAATTCGTGTATTATCCGTGTCGTCATCCCATTCACATCGGTATAACTAGGTTCGACGTTTTCGGGATCCTACTCGAGGTCTACTCAGGGTCTTAATATGTCGAGGAGAAGGCCCAGTCTTGACGGGTGGCATCGGAAATTCCCACACTGGTTGTCTTTCTCGAGGGATGTACGGTTTTGTACTGCCACAATTGAAAACCCACAACCTATTGAAGGGGGCCGGAATGTCCAGTTTGACGTTCTCGCCTTTATTGAGCACTTCGAGAACTTTGATTGGACCACAGAGAACAATGTCCAATTTCGGTTTGTGTCGGTATTCGGGCACTAACACCCACCATCTCTCCCCAACCTCAAGAACTCGAATGTCCTTGTCCCTTGATACGACCACATACATTTGGTGTCGGCGTTACTCGCGGAGCATAGTGCGCACACAAGCAAAAGTTAGTTCGGCTCGATGCATATACTCGTCCAGAGTCGAGGCTTGCTGTGCATGAGATGTCAATCTGGAGACATCGAGTAGAAAGTTTGGGCTGCGTCCTTCGTCAATCTCGAACGAAGAGAGCTGGAGGCACTTGGACGCCAAGTTGTTGAACTAGATCTCAACAAACAGGAGGTTGACATCCCACTCTTTATTGCCGAAGATGCCGTGTGTTCGCAACTGCTGAAGAATCGATTGGTTGGATCGCTCCGCCAAACCGTTGCCTCAAAGGCGATTAGCCACTATCTGGTGCATTTCGAATCTGAAGCGAAGCGCCAATTCCATCCATGCTTGGGATTCGAATTATTTGTCATCATCAGAGACAATTTGTTGAAGACATTCTTTTGGTTGAATCACTTTGCGGAGGAATACGTAGATGAGGTCGTTGGCCGCCATGACGTTGCGGCATGGTATGAAAATGCTACGCTTCAAAAACCGGTCCACCACAGTCAGGATAACATCGTGACCTAGTGTAGTCGGAGGCAACCCTAAGACCCAATCAATAGACACACTATGCCACTTGGTGTCGGGCACGGGCAGGGGTCGAGGTTGCCTGGCGGTGTTGACATTTTGCGACTTTGCAGCTTGGCATATGCAGAAACCAAGTGCATCATGTTGAATAGCTGAAATCGTGAATAATGCAATCGTAATCGCTGAAATCAGTGAAATGCAAATCACAAATGGATGCGCGTGCGCCAGTCCTTTTACACCCCCCTAAGACTACTAACACCAAAGCTAGAGGCAATGGCCAAAAGAGGCACTGCTGGCGCATAGGCCGATAAACCCACAAGACAAAGGCGCAAACACAAATAGATAGGCTGCTTCCAGGAATTGATACTGCAGAAGCACAGGCACTAACTGAGCATGATCCCTAGTCTACTTAATTTCGGCATCATTGGGTCAAAATGTACAGATTGGGAAGAGGTAGGGGGTCCTCCACCCCCCGGTTGTGCAGCACCCCGGCCAAAACTCACCGGCTGACACTATGCTGGTGCACAAAAACACGTGCAGCGTCACAACACAGTTGCACGCACTCAAGTGGTGCACTCAATCAAGATGCAGCACATATCCGTGAGCCAATTCGGGCCCCAAACTCTTGCAAAAATTAGCCTGCAAGGGGAAACCGGCGAAAAAAACCCACAAGCGTGCACAGGGCAGGGACAGGCAGCAACACAGCGATAGTGCGAAAGCAGATGTACATAGCTGCACACTTGCTGCACCATAAATGACCTGATTAATCGTAAAAACGTGAAAATGGTAAATATACCTGATTGGACCCAAAGGGCCAAGATGGAGCCAAAAAACAGGTCTACAAAGGCTGCAGGACGCGTTCGGCGCCCACAGCCAACACGTTGGTCACAACCGACGCGTCAACAACGCCGCAACTCTCGGATCTGGCTAGATTGCTCCAAATTGGGCAAAAACTCACCTTTTGAACAAGACAAGCCCCAAAGAGCAGAATGAGGGAGGATGAGGTTACAATGTCCACAACCAGACACCGATGTCTTAAAAATCGAGCAAAGCCTTAGACGAGGATCACGTGTATCTTGAGTTCTTTCGACTCCACCACGAATGATCTTGTATCCTTCACAGCGTGATTTTTCGAAAGCTCATGCATGGATCCAGATCGACCACTGGAACCTCAACCCTATCGGAACAAGAACAGCAACAAAAAGTTGATCGACCACCAACTCGAGCTCGCAGCACAACCAGTCGAGCTTCCAGACCTTTCAGTTGACCTCCACCCTCTCAGGCATCAGCTATGTCCCACTTCGACGGCTGCGAAGAAATGAGGGATGAATGGCTCAAAGGCCAAAGATATGCTTCATCTACACATCGACCAGATTACCATCCTTGGGCCTAACAGGTCACCACGGAAGGCAAAGGAGCTTCAAGCGCACATGTGCCCGAAGGTGTGACCCCACCTCCCTTTGTACAAGGGTTCTTCGCTACTATTGCTCCAAGTGGACGACCCATTACGGTAGGTGGCACCTTGGGCGTAGAGGCATTCGACCCAGCCTTCGCAAATAGGCATGTCTTGTTGTCGACTGAATGCTAGGAACCGCTTCGTGACACAACACCGTTCAAGCTATGCCAGGCACCTCGACCGGCCTGTCCCAAGTAGTATCAATGTCCTCATGAGTGGCTCCAGCCGCATGATGGACGTGTAATGGGCACATGCATCCTTGCACCCTGGGCCTGCCTTCTTCAGGGCAAGCCAGATCGCTTCAGGACAAGTCACGCGACCCCAGATGTCGCAGTTGCTCAGTCAAGTTTAGATGTGAGGAATTTTTGCAGTTCAGAGACATTTAAATTCACTTTTGTCGGTTTTAGCATCATATTATAGTATAAGATACTTTAAGTCAGATGCCGGCGACATTGCTGTCATTTACGCCATATCGCCGAGTTGTTTGTGCTCTCTTTTGTTTTACATGTGCGTCCTAGACAAGTAGGAATTCTAACATCCATTGGTCCGTCACATTAGATTTGTTAGATTCACTGATTGATACGAATATCACAGAATTGAAGCTTTGATCCCTTGTTTGATGTATTTCAAATATTGCCTTATTGCCTTCAGGAGTTGTTGTGGGAGAATTCTTCGGCAAATCGAGACATATGTCATTATTCCGCGGATTTGTATGTTAATTCTCAGGGTTCCATGTTTGCACCATGATTGAGTGAGTTTCGAGAACATCAACAAGTGGATTTGATTTGCATTTTGGTATTGCCTACTCTCTTTTCGATCCGTGCAGCATGCAGCACGGTCCGAGCCGTGTGATGAATGGTTCGACGAATGGTTTGACCCAAATGAAGAAGAGGACCTCAACTTTTACACGGGATACAATGAAACGAGCACAGGCACAGGGCATCATCATGATATCTTGGAATCTAAATGTACATAACATGGAGTAATGAATGTGCACAAATAGCAACAAATATGCAACAATTACTACATTTATGTATCCGTGATGCGAATGCGCGCGCTTGTCTGGTTACACCCCCCCACTAGGACACTACCCAGGGGGGCACACCATGGGGCCGTGGCCGAAAAACCACAACAAGACAAGCGAGTGCCAAAGAAAAATAGAAAATGTGGGTTAAGAGCAACCCCAAGGGGGAAGAGAATGGGCTTACGCCACTACGGCATATTCCGGCCGGACCTACGAGGGAGATAGGGGGACTCCTGCAACCTAGGCCGTGTAGACTTAACTACTTCCCCAAGGCGAGAGGTACCAAGGGGTGAAGGCCGCCTAGGAGCTTCACATGGCTTCCCTCCCCACCAAAACAAGAACATGGGAAGAGAAGCCTAGAGCTAGTAGTGGCTCTACTACCCAAGCAAAGGCACAACACTCAGCAACCCACCCACTAAGCTGAAACTCAGGGGGTTGGCCTGAAAATCAGAACTGATTTCCGAAAAAAAACTGCAAGATTCAGAAATGCATGATCAGATGACACTAATCACGGGCTGTGGAGGGGGGGTTTTTCTGATGTCCCCACCAACCCAGCTCAGATTTCCCCAAAATCTCTGATTAGGGTTTCCGTTCATAGTTTTGGAGCCAAAGAACAAGGCTGAGCTCCAAACTCGACAAAGCAGTGGATTTAGCTTTTGGCACCCCAAAGTTGGTTTTGATTGGCAGGATTGACCTGCTCTGTGGGCCAAAAACAGAGAAATGGCCCTGCCAAAAGGCAGAAAAACTGCTACCAGGCACCTGTAACCCTGGGCTAGGGGCACTAAACTGAAGTCCCTGGATCTGAAATTTTCCGATTCCACTAGGGGTGGGGCTGTGAGTGGCAGCAGGGCTCTGCCAGCCCCAGATGGCCCTGACGAAGGCCATTACTGTACAAACAGTCGGAAAAGACTTGAGATGGCAGTGGCGACGCCAATTGGCAGACCTGTACTGAGAAGTGGCCACTGAAGGGAGGGAAGGACAGACAAGTGTGGACGGCGTCAGTGCTGACTAAACAGACAGTGCAGTGGATCAAAGATGTGCAGTGCTGTGCTGACAGTGTGACTGACTGACAGCAAAACAAACAAACAAGGGCAGGGCAAACTGATTTTCCCACAGCCCCAGACGATGACTCTCTCTCTCTTTCGTTCTCTCTCTCCCTCTCTCTCTTTCTGTCTCTCACCTTTTGCAACCGAGCAAGGCCAGTGCCCAGAACTCGGTGCTTTGCACAAGGGAAAGTGGCACTCAGCACACTGTTCCCGAAGATCAGAAGCATCAGATGATTAAAGTTAGGTACCAGAGTTTAGGAACTAAGTTAGTTTCTACCCACAAGTCTAGGAGGGTTCCCATAACCCACAAGCCTGGGAGGGTTCCTACTAAACATCTGGCTCGGCTAGGATGGTGTCTACCCACAAGCTGGGAGGGTTCCCGTTATACCCACAAGCTGGGAGGGTTCCTTCGCAGCACCCTAACCTACTAGACCCAACTTCCAACAAAATCTATTAGATGAGGTTTGGACTTGGGGTTTAAGTCCAAGTGCCTCGTGCACGTCTGCGCCCAACCCAACTCTCACAGGGTGCACTGCCACCTACAGTGCTGCACCATCAGTGTTGCTATTCCCAAGAGGTTATTAGTTGGTCTTGCCTCTCCCCACGTCCCTCTTTTGTAGGGAAGTTTTTTAACACAGTTTTTGACACCCCCCAGGATTGTTTACCTAGGCTGGAAACTGGGTGGGGGTGATCAAAGCAATAATAACCTGTTTGCTCCCTGGGGGTAGTCCCAACAGGAGCCTCAGCACTTGGCATAAGGCTATATCAGTTAAATTCCCAGCCTCAGCCGTAGGCTGAAGGCTTCTCTTATTTTCTCCTAGGGTCACCGTGATCATAGTTGCTCTAGTGCAACTTATGTTAGATGTTGGTGTGAGGAGGGTTTCCCAGCCCCCCCCCACCCGAAAGAAAAGGTGGTTAGTTGTCACTGCCTTACTTCCTGTGCTCCCAAGCACTCACGGTGAGCACAAACAAACACCAACAAGTGCAAACAAGCGCAAAATCCGTTCCTTGGTGGGGTGGGGGGTACCCAACAAACCACCTCAAGGCAATGACAACCAATGACCCAATTTTTGACACAAAATTTATCTCAAGCTCCAAAGGGAGCACAATTCGAACCAACTTGAAGAGAAAAGAGTGAAAACGAGTCGACGGACGTCGACTCAACCAAGAACGAACAAAGATTAGACCACCCAACAAGCCCACGCACTGAAGCAGTCACAACCCTACCCTGGCATATTACCCCTAAGGGAACATTATATGGCCCTATATATGGGATATATATGGGATAGGGTATATCATATTCCATTTCCTTGTTAGGAACATAGGATGTGGGCTAGATAAGGCAATCTTGGATGTTTACTAGTTATATCAATTAGTGGATGATAGGGTGGATTTCTCATATGTGCATATCAGGTATTTCATTGGATATGTGTACCATATCTGTTTGCAGGATACTATTCAGTCAACACTATCCTTATGTCTTCTGTGCCAAGCAATGTTGCTGCCCATGCCACTGCGACCTCTGCTCCTGACCACCCGGTCTGGTTTCATGGTAGCAGAGGTGAAAGTTTTTCGTCTCTGCTGGGCGTTTGGCATCGCGGAAAGCGATCGGTGCAAGACATCGTCGACCAAATTCAAGTTAAAATCTCCTCCCTGGGAGGGATAGCTGAGGGTGTTCAGGTCCCCACTCTCAGGACCTCCTCGGCCCTCACCCCATCGACCGGGCAGGGGCCTAAAAAACGGGCCAAGCCCCAAGTGGCTACAAATCCTAAGTTTCCGAAATCCCCGAATGTTCCCATCGGGGCCCCCCATCCTGGAGATCCAGCTGGTGTACCTGGGATGGTCGGGGGGGAAATAGACGGCCACTCTCAGAGAGCGATAAGAGGACCGCAATTGCCTATTACGGGCTCGGGAACCGTTATTAGCGCCGAGAATCGGGCAATAATCGACTCATCTACTGGGGTGATCGAGGGTACGAACGCTGCACCTTCACGCACTGCCGACTGGGGTACTATGGCTTCGCCAATGGGCCCCATCGTGGTTGACTCTGGCACTCCTCCGTCGCTAGGGGGGTTGCCAGAGCCTCAGGTCAGAAAAAAACTGTTTGCGGCAGGGCCCATCAGCCCTATTGTTGACCAACTCGACGCTGAATACCGTCGAGTCATCGCGCTCACACCTGATCCCCATGGCCATCTGGGTCCGGCTCGAGAGGCCGTGGCCCTGATCCAGCAAACCCTGTCGGGGACCAGGCAGAACCCCACTATGGTGGAATCGTCGCCCATTCCAATGAGTGGATGGCGGCGGTTTCCCTCCCTGGTGGACGAATCTCGTGCCTTGGGAGCGTATCCCAATCCCCCGAGCGGATCCACGCGAAATCCTACCATCATCGAGGAATCCCCCACGCAAATTGAGGAGGATGAGTGTGACCAGTGGTTCCCCCTGGCGCTGGAACAGGGGAACGACGATGAGGAGGAGGAGATTGGAGTGCTGGAACATAGGCCCCTTCATCATTCCCCTATTTCCGTTGCCTCGTCGCCTGCACCGCCTGAACCTATGTCGGGGACCAGGGATCGCCCCATGCTTGTGGAAGAATCCCCGGTGCCCCACTACATCATGGTGGAGGACTCTCCGGCCCCTCAGTGCATTGTTGTGGAGGAATTCCCGGTGCCTATGAGCGGCGTCAAAGACCGCCCGTGTCTTGTCGTGGAATCTCCGGAGCCTACGGAGGACCGGGCTGGTACTACATCTCCAGTGCCTATGAGTGGCACGAAAGGTCGTCCATCCCTAGTGGATGATTCTCCGTCGATGCCGAAGGTTCACAATCTGTGCTGGGGGGGAGGGAATCCGGTGGAGGGAGGTTCAGCAACCCTCCCAATAAACTTGGTCTCTCCCCCCACAACTACATCTCCTACGGAGGACCCCCAACCGCGGGTACTGCCCAATTGGGGGGTGGATCCAGAGGTTGCAGCGGGCTCGGAGCCTGTTTTTGCTTGCCATCCGAGAATCCAATCACCTGTGGTGGTTCATGAGTCACCACAATATATTGTGGTGGACGAATCCCCACCGCCACCGCCGCAGCCTAATACTGTTGGTCCTGTTCCCCCTCCGCCGTCACCGCGCCAGCCGGCTTGCATCGAGCACGTGAATGGCGTTCCGTACCTGATTCGGCCATCTCGTGGTCGGGGTTCGGGGAGGGGGGCATTCCTCTATTGGGGGGGCGCCGGCACCTGTTGCTGCGCGCCCCATACCCCCGTCTCGTCCTGCGGGGGGGCCCTCTGGTCCCTCCGTGGCAGGGGGGGCTGCTTGGGGAGGCGGTGGTGGGTCATCTCGTCCTCGTGGAGGGCGGAGTCCATCGTTTCGACATTCTGGGGACCCCGCTCAAACACGGGGGGAGGACGAACTACAGCACACCTGTGGCTGTCCCCGGTGTGTGGTGCACTATGAAACGTGCATCCAATCTCTGATGGCACAGGTGAAAGACCTGCGAACTCAGAATCTAGAGTTGCAGCGATCCCATCAGGAGCTTTCTCAGGCAGTGGCCTCTACCGCTGGCATCAGTCAGTCCTACGGGGACCGGATGACCCAAATTTTGTCTACATTGGCTAAGTTTGACGCGGCGGTTCAGGGCTACCAACGGGATTCTAAGGTGGTGCAGGCTAGCGTGTCGGATCATCTTAAAATGTCCAACAGCAACACGGCTAAGTGCTTTAGCGCAGTGGAGACGCTCGCTACGCGTTACGCCGCCGTTGCATCTAGGATCGATGCCTGGGACCACTGGTACTCCACGCCTGCAGAGCCCGGTACGGTGGTCCTGCCCCCGCCATCAGCGCCTCCACCCGTTTCTGATCCTGAGCCGGCGGCGCCTACGGCGCCCATGGGCGCGCCATCCGGTCCATCCGGTGGTGGGTGTGTCCTTCCTATCTCCGTCCACCCATCCCACGATTGCATCTACCATCCGAACGCTTGTCCGGATTCAGGGTGGCCGAGGGGGGGGGAGGAACACCACGAACACCCCCACCACCAAGAACCTACTTCGTGGAGGGGAACCGCCGAAAAGCAGAAGGAACCTGCTATCCCCGAGTGGAGGGCGGCGCTAAGGGCGAAGAACACCCCACGGAGCCTACGGCCCTGTGGGCCAATGCAGAGGAGAACACCTCTTCGTTGGGGAACATCAATCCCCTCACAAAAATTTTTTCACTTCCCCCAGGAAACCTTCATACACGCCCTCTCATCCTACGGACACGTGTACAGTCTCTCCAGTGAAGGTTGCACCAAGTGCAAGTGGAGGTGCACCCCAAACCCTGGCTCCCCCCGCTTACCACCCGTACCAAATGCCTATGGTGCAAAATAGTTACACCAAAGCGGTAGAGGATAGTGACATGCCTAAACCGCAATTCAATGGGCAGTTAGAGAGCTATGACGAGTGGGTGGAGAAGCTTCAACAATGGTTTGGGGGGGTGTGATCCCATATACCGAAAGGCCAACGAGGCAAAAATGATTTTGAGTACCTTGCCCCCATGGCTAAAGGCGATCATCAACGCCCGGGTTGCCGAGGCCACCCACCACACACGAACGGCTCCCACCCTGAAAGAGTTGTGGGACTTTTTGGAACAATGTTTCCACCAGCATGACCCCTCAAGGGCCGATGAAAGGTGGCGAGCCCTCACCCCCAGGGTGGTTAAAGGGCAAGTTACCCTCATCGACCTGGAAGATTTCTATGCTCGTTGGCAACATTTGTTGCATTTGAGTAATGAGACTCGTCCCCACGTGATCCGGGAGCAGCTCCTAAGCAAGGTCGTCAAACAAGAGGCCAAGAATAGCCCAGACAGTTATGTGGTGGATTTTAGTGGCCTTGACCCTTCGCCGAGTCGCACCCCATTCGAAAAAGAACTCAGGACATATGGCGCTCAACGTTGCACTACGGTTCCTGAGATTGTTTCCTATTCTGGGCCGGGGCCGATAGTTGATTGCAAAGACCCGTCTCTACAGGAGTGGATCTTGCAACTCAGCAACACACCTCACACACGCGGCTACACTATGAAAGTGGAGCAACGTAGGCCTCGTTTGGAGCCTGAGGAAATCTACGCCCTTGCCCATAAAAGTGTATCGGAGAGGGAAGCTCTTGAACGCCTCAATAAGGGAGACAAGACGACGGTGATGTACACTTATTGCCCTTCTCACAATACAACCGCGGTGAATGCGGTTAATACGGATGCTACGGCGGACCCTAACACCTCCGGGCCCGCTGACACCTCCGTCAACGCCGTGGGTCACCCTGAACCTCCGGCGAAGAAAACTGTCGACCCCGGGCCTAAACCGCCACCTACCTTTTGGGTTCCGTGTTCCAAACATTGGAAAACACGTAAACAAACGGAGATGGACATGTCTTGGATTGATTGGGGTGCCACCAATAGCACCCTTTGGACGTGTAAGCCTAATTCTCCGTGCAATGACACTCATTGGAGCGTTGCGGGTAAGTCTAGGGGGGGGTAAGCCTAAGGGTGGCGATAAGGGTGGCGGTGGTGATAACGACGGTGGTGGTTATAAGGGTGGCTGCGGCAAGGGCGATAAAGGAGGAAAAGGAGCGCCGTACGGGCGCGAACGTTGGTAGGAGTGCCCAGAGGAGCCCCCTTCAAAAGAAGAAACCCTCGGGCACCCCTGTGACACTACCGTGGCTCTCGTTCCATCGAGAGTCATGAAGGGGCATATAGTGACTAGTGAGATTCAAACCGAACTTTCCGTTCAGGTTGTTTTGCCCAATGGAGAATTCAAGCCCCTGGGGTTGTGGATGGTAGTGTTTCACTTCCTCGTGTTGCTAAATATGGCGTGTCCCCATACCTTGTCCCGAATTTACCTTGGGATTTGGTTTTGGGGCACCCATGGGGTTGCGAACATTGTGTGAGCCATTTTGCCCGTTTCAATTGTTTGTACTCTCACCATCCAGTGCACCCCTGTTTTTGGATTGAGGACTTCCGTGAAGCTCCACGAACCAGCAAGCCATTTTTGGTTAAACCCATTCATGGTAAGGTGTCACGTCAGTCCGTGTGGGGCATAACCGTTCCAATCATTGGGGCGGTCACTCCTATGCACCCGGCCCCGGCAATTGTGGTTACGCCCCCTGGTGGCGACCCGCCTAACTGTGTTGAGGCCGAAAAACACATATCCTATGCCTTGACCGCTTCCTCCGTGGCCCCCGTACAGGATCGGGCTTGTGCTTTGGAGCTCGTTGAATTTGCCCCCGAAACCCTTGCCCGTGATGTTCTACCCACACGGCCTGATGCGTCCATGTGGACTCAGTCTGACTATGGCCTCACGCCATATTGGGCCGCACGTGTCAAAAAACAATTTGGCAAAAACCCCGACGTGGACGCCTTCAATAGGGTCCCGGGTATGGCCCAGGCTACCCGTTGGGTTTCGCTGCTTGAGGATTTATTTTCCACTCCCGCGGACCCCTCCAAATTGTATTGGATGTGCCCTCCCTATCATCGGTTTTCCGATTGTGTTCGGAAAATTCGGCAAGAAAAACTACGAGCCATCGTCGTAGGGCCGAAGTGGACACATAGGGAGGGCCACTCCTCCCGTGGGGGCCGAGTTCGGGTAACCTCCGAAGCACTTGGACAGTGCCGTACACCCATTGGCGGGGCCGAGTCCGAGCCCCCGGGGCCTGCCTGTGATTCTTGCGCGCGCGCGCCCCATTTGTGGGCGGCGGTGGCTGTGCGTGGGTGCAGTGCCCGTGTGGTGGGTCTGCCCCCCACACTGGGCGTGGGGTGTTGGGCTGGCGCTGGTGCTTGCGGCGGGTGGTGTGGCTGTCTGCCGCCATCATTGTGGTACACTGCTTTGTTTTGCTGTACGGTGTGCTGCGTGCTTTCGTGTGCTGGCAAATTTCGCTATGTGTCTCTGCCTGCTCTTCCGTGCTGCGCTGCCTTGTGCGCTACACTGCCTCCATGAGGTGTGGCGGCCGCGTGTAACGGCAGCAGTGACAGCACTGAATTATACACTGATGTGATCAGAATTCCAATGATTCCCAGATGTACATTAGTGCAGTAAATTTTCCGTTCTGTTTCATGTTTTCCGTTCGCCGCCAGATGTCGCCTGTGAGCGCGCGTCGAGTCGCATTTGTCTTTCGTGATTTCCCAATCGGATTTATTTAAATTATTTCGAATGATTTCACGTTGTGTCATTATGTGCGATGAATGCGCATTGAGATTCTATGTCTGCTCCATTTTTGTAGACCGGGTTTTCGTACTCTTCATATCTCACCATGGAGTTCAAAGGACTTACAAGTGCTTCGCATATGTCGCTCCAAGAGGCTGGATATGGGTCTGAAGAGGGTCAGTTGGGTTCGGAGATATCAGGGGCAGTGTCGGGCGTTACGACCCCTGGGGCATCAAGGCTACAGGCTTCGCAGTCACAACAAAGATCAACCACTATGCAGCGGTTACATGGTAGCAGAGGAAATCATGACTCTGCTTCTGGAATCTCCACTGACACTCTGAGATCATCGGACTTTAGCGGGGCTATTACTCCTTCTGGGTCGCTGCGTGTTCCCCCCGAGGTTACTTTCGTAGCATCTCCCCAACAAACCGAGGATCATCCGTCAGAGTGCCCTTACTGTGGCCATAAACATTGGCCTGGTGTACATACTTGTGCTGATTGCTGTATGAACGCCCCACCCAACCTTAAACCCGGTCGAGAATCTCCCTCCTCAAGTGAATCTGGTTCCTCCTCTCACGCTTTGCCTGATCTGGAAGACAGCAGCAGCGAAGGAGAGCAGTCTGAAGCTGAAATTAGTGGTGATTACTGGGAAAACCACTTTCAGCAGATCTGGAATGAGGAATTCCTGCACAGGCAGAATTGGCTGCTGGCTGAGGCGGGCTATCGTGGCCGCCTGAGGGACTGGTTCAGGGCGTCGTGCCAGTTCCTCAGGGACAGCGGCCGGGCCAGATTCGACGCCCAGTTGCAGGAGCAAGAGGATTGGGAAGAACTGCTGGACCAGTTCGACCACCAGGCCGCCGTGATGGTGCAGATGGCCATCATCGCCGAGGAGAGACGGCAGAATGTGCATCCGCACGCTGGTCCGTCAGGCGCCTGGAGTCGGAACGACGACGAGGTCGACGAAATGAGGTGTGATTCGACACATTCGCACCTCTCCAGGGAGCAACTGTCCAGACTCCCCAGCTCTGCCTCAAGTGTTGACACTTGGGTCGACGAGGTCAGAAGCAAAGGAAAGGGGACAAGATGCCCTTCCTGTGGCGAGTGCGCCAAGGACTGCTCCTGTCGGAGACAGATTTCGTCGCTGGAATCAAGGGTGAAGGAGCTGAAGAAGGCCGCCAAGGAGAAAAAGAGGGATGATGACAACAAGTGGAAGGAGATGGAACAGAAGTTGGTGAAGCTTACAGATCTGGTACAAAATCTGAGCACTACTGGGCTCTCTGGACCAGCGCCTACAATGGCAAGCCACCCAGCACCTACCTCCTCAGCTGCACCCACATCCACGCCTTACGGCGTTCCACATTCTCCGGCACCCCCAGCTTTTACTGGCCACCATCCAGCTTTTACTGGAATTTCTGGTATCCCCCCTACTGGATTTACAAGTCCAATTGGGTTCAATCTGGGTACTGAAGGAGGAGAATCTTCGTCGGAGAGGTCTGTACTGTCAGTGGGTACTGTTGCTGATATTGATGGAGAAGCAAGGACCACCGTGAAGGAGCGATCCATGGCCTTGAAGAAGAAGGACCGACAGCATAAAGAAAACGAGGCAAAAATCAAAGAAAAGCAGAAGAAATTGAAGGAGATGAGGCTGCATCAAGCACCGCAGACGCCGTTCGTGCAGCCTACTGTGGACCAGGCGTTGCTGGCGGCCGCAATTGCGCAGGCACAGGCAATGGGAGGCGCCGCAGTCAATCCAGTTTTCGTCAACCCGGTCGGCACAGCCACAAACTTCAACTTGAACCACCTGCTGAACCCGCTGCACATGAGACTTCGAGGGTCTGTGATGAAGCAGCCGAAGTTCTCTGGACACCCCAATTACTGGGCTACGTTCGAGCGGCAGTTCATGGTGTGGCTGCAGACCGAGAAGCTGGACAAGGAGCTCTGGATCCTTGGGTTGATGGATTGTCTGACGGGCAAGCTCCAAGAAAGCACATACAATCTGTATGTGGAGAGGCAAAATCAGGGGAATCCCCTGACGTATGAGGAGCTGTACCGCAGTCTGAAGAAGAAAGGGTCTCGACTACCTGAAGATCATTACAGGAACCGTTTGGAGAACTTCAGGGCGATCAAGAAATTATTTCTGGAAGAGATTTAAATTGCAAGGCAAGATTGGGAGTTTTTGGTGCAAGAGGCGGAGAACTCTGGAGAAGGACTTTCTGAAGGCGAAATGAAGAAGATCCTCCTGAGCAAGCTCACGTCGGAGACCAAGCAGAAGATCAGGGACTCTCAGGCGGACCAAAAAGTCCTGGGCAACTGGGTTGAAGTCCGAGGATTACCAGAAACTATGGGAAAAATGGCTGTTGGTGAGTTGCTACACTCTATCAGTGCTACTGGATTGAAGGACATCACTATTCGTGAGGGCAGATGGAGAGTTGGTTTCCACGATTCTGAAAAGTCGGAGTTTTTCTGCAGCATGGTGGATGGAAAGGTGAAGTATAAGGGAACAGTTTTGAAGGTACGACCGTGGATCTTCAGTTATGGAGTCGAGCAGATCTGGGACCAACTTGAAAAGTATGCAAACTTAGAACGCCAGAAGTCCCAGGATGCACATGGCTTCAGAGGCAAGGTCAACGCCGTTGGTGAGAAGGGATGCTCTGTGTGCATTGCCCTTGGAAAAGAAGGTCGAGCGGCGACTCACACGACCGCAGATCACAGGTGGACGCCCTCAGATCTCAAGACAATTCAGTCCAAAATGGATGGAAAGGGAAATTCTCCCAAAAATCCCCAGCAGGATGGAGCACGAGATGCTGACCAGCATGGAAGGGGAAAGGGTAAAGGGCAGTCCAAAGGAAAGAACAGAGACTGGACACCAAAAGATTACTCGCAGCAAGGCGGAGATCCAAGCGACTCAAGATGGACCGATGCTGGTGGAAAAAATGGTGGACAATCTGGCCAAAAAGGTTGAAATGGCAAGGGAAAGTCCGGGAATCAAGATGATTCCAAGGTGAATGGCAACCCCCTGTACGCGGAGACGCCAGCGAACAAGACCTTCGGCAACAACAAGGATACTGCAGGTCGAGGCAAGGGCGGATCCAACGAATCCAACCCCAATTCCAACACCTCCAACAACAAAGGCCAAGGAGGTAAGAAAGGTGGTAAGGGGAAATCATTTGGAGGTCGTGGACGTGGAAAAGGAGTGAATGCCGTTGAAGCAGGAGAAGAATGGGTTGACGAAGGACAAGTACAGGACGTACAGCCGAACGAAGAAGAAGAATGGCAATAGGGAAGCCAACTTGACCCAAATCCCAACACTGGGGTTGAGTGGCAGGAGGAAAAACCCATCAGGGTAGTTGGGGCGGTGGATGGACGCTGCTGGGATCGACTGGCGCGGTCCTCCGGCCTCCTGTACCCTGCCTGGGTCCTCAGCGCTGTCCGGCGAGGCAAGCAGCGCCAGTTTGTCTGCTGGATCCAGGTCACATCGACGGATGGTAAGGTTAAACTTGCCAGATGTCTGATTGACAACGGTTCAGAGGTCAATCTGGTGAGAAAAGGCTTTCTGCAGGAGGATCAGACGAAGATGTCCTCCACCCCTGTCCAGCTGGAGGGAGTCAGCGGACATCGCCTTGACGGTGGCGACAGAGAAGCAGAATTGGCGGTCAGATTGGTGAAACAATCAGTCTGGAGTGTGGAAGAGACGGTCACTGAGGAGTGGTTTGCTGGAAAATTCTATGAAGCCAGCATAAAGTATGATTTATTCCTGGGTCAACCCTGGCTTCACGCCCACCGTGTGTCGCCCATGGGACACAGGACATGCTTCCTCCAGGATCCGTCGACCAACGACCCGTCCGAACTGTATTATCTGCACCCATATACCAAGAGTATCCACCAATTCAAGGAGAGAAATAAGCTGCATTTTCAGCAAGATGGGCAGGAATGGACAAGGAATCAAGAAGATTTCGACGAAGGAAAGGTGGATTCGTTGAACAGCAAGAAGTGGAAGTCAGTTTGCTATCGAGTGGTCGACAAATGGCGGGACATTCTGGTGGATTATTTCGAAAAGAACCACAATTTTCGTCCTGAAGTTGATGCCTTTGCAAACAAAAATAATAAAAGATTTCCGAAGTTCTACGACGATGCCTGGAGTGAGGACTGGTCTGAACCTCTTTGGATCAATCCGCCCTTCGACGTTTTCCCTCGTGTAGTGCAGAAGCTGAAGCAATCCGGCGCGAAGGCGATTTTAATTGTCCCCAATTGGCCAAGACAAGAGTGGTTCAAGGACATTATGGACATTTCTATCGACATTGTCGAGCTACCTCACAAG
Source organism: Eutreptiella sp. 'Long Island Sound 2002' (assembly GCA_964036045.1). Lineage (NCBI taxonomy): Eukaryota > Euglenozoa > Euglenophyceae > Eutreptiales > Eutreptiaceae > Eutreptiella > Eutreptiella sp. 'Long Island Sound 2002'. The sequence goes on along the minus strand of OZ038391.1, from coordinate 31,828,355 downwards.
GGAGTGAAGCTGTATTGCGAAGACAATGGCAAGCCTTTGCCACAGCGTTCGTGGAGCACGTTGGCGTGCTTAGTTGACGGGAATCTGGGAGATTATTGGCAAGATGGCAGTGAAATGGGAACAGAAGAGGTTATCTCAAATTCCTCAAGAATCGACGAAATTGAGGTGGATGAAGACGATCGAGAGCGGAATCCCGACGTATCGTCGCGGAAGGAGGGAAGGACAATCGGCGTCCCTCAAGAGAACGCCTCCATCCATTACAATTCGTCCCCATCAGACAAGAATCAAGCCAAAAAAGTCAAGATTTCAAACCAGAAGGATGACAAATCTCCAAGAATCTCGCCTGAATTGACAGGAATGAAGCTGAATTCGTCCGACCATCCCTTCAAGACATTCGTGGACCCCTTTGATTGGTGGGATCCCACGGAGGAGCGAGCTCAGGTGAGCTTCATCCGCCAGCAATGCGACGAAGAAGTTTGGAATGAAGTGGCCAAGAATATGAGACCACGACCAACAATTCGCAAATTGGTGGACATAATGTCGGTGATTGAATGTGGGAATCAGGTTGACGGAGACAAGATATCTGCAAGAAGGGACGCAGTGTTCGAAGATTATCAAGATGACGTGCTGAGTGGGAAGTTGTGGAAAAACCCCCCAAATCCCCCCAAAGATTATTGAGCGCAATCTCTATGAGTTCGGTTGGTTGGAGGGCTGCATGAGTTCTGAGTGGTGTTCAGCACCATTTACTGTGCCAAAACCCCCACCTGCTGACCAATCCAGCATAGATGCTTGGCGTCTAGTGGTGGATTACAGAGCCCTGAACGCCGCCACAGTACCAGACGCGCCTCCTCTTCCTCTAATCGAGAAGGAGATCGCCGCGAGAGCCAAAGGCAAGCTCTTTACTGTGTTGGATTTGCGCCATGGCTTTCATCAGATGCCCCTTCGAAAGGAGGATAGGCATTTGACGGCAATGTGCACGCCCTGTGGCACTGTCCAGTGGACTGTACTGCCGATGGGTCTGAAGAATGCGCCGTCGATGTTCCAGAAGATGATGGAGACTATTTTATTTCAGAAGCACAAAGATCTGGATTTACAAGAATTCTGCAGCATCTACATCGACGACCTTCTGATTGCCACGCCGTTGGGAAAAAACTTTGATGAGTGCCTGAAGTTGCACGAAGAACAAGTTCGAAAAGTTCTCGAAGTCCTTCGACAAGAGAAGCTCGTGTGTGGACCCAAGAAGGGCAAGATGTTCCTCCAATCGGTGGAATTTTGTGGCTCTGTCTTGGAGGATGGGACAAGAAGACCAGCCCCAGGAAAAATGGCTGCCCTGCAGCTCTGGAAAAGGCCTAAAACCATCACGCAGCTTCGTGCCTTTTTAGGCTGCTGCAATTACTACCACGAGTTCCTTCCTCTCTACGCCAAGTTCTCTGGTCCATTGACAGAGTTACTCAAGGTTGGCAAAATAGAAGGAAAGAAGGGATCTCAAGTCAAGCTCAAGTGGACGCCAGAATGTGAAGAGGCATTTACTGGTCTCAAGGAAGCACTGGCAAATGTGGTTACATTAAAGACTCCGTGGTTGGATGGAAGACCTTTTTATATTCGTACAGACGCCAGTCGTTACGCCATTGGTGCTACGATCGAACAAGTCGATGACGAAGGTCACCATCATCCTCTGGCTTTCTGGTCTCGCAAGCTTACAACAAGGCAGCAAAATTGGAGTCCAGGGGAACAAGAAGCCTACGCAATCCTTTGTGCCTTACGGCGTTATGAGGGTTGGATTTTGGGCCACCGCGTAGAGGTACTGACTGACCACAAGTCATTGGAGAGCTGGAGGACAGAACATGTGGATACCCCTGGTGGACCAGCTGGGAGAAGAGGCCGTTGGCATGAAACTCTCAGCAGATTTGACCTCCATGTGACTTACATTCCGGGTCGCTACAACACAGTGGCGGACGCCCTGAGTCGCTGGGCCTACCCAGCCTCAGAGGCTTACTCTGAAGTGAGTTTTCATGGGACAGCGACGGATAAAGCTCAAGTGATCGAGTTCGACAAGGAGGAACAAGCACTGATCAAGAAACATTGTCTCCAATGTTCGATTAAAAATCGGATGAAGGTGGATTTGGTCAGATGCAAGGAGATTACCAAGGCAGATCAGACTGCAGGAGTTAACTCTGACTCTGAGTCGTCGCTGCCACTCTTAAATGTGTTTCCTCTGACGAGATCCAAGTCGAAATCCACGCTCCCTCCACAACAAAAGGACAAGGAAACTTCCTTCCTATATGTGGATTGGACGAAGATGTACAAGGAGGACAGGTTCTTTGGGTCTGTATACCACAAGTTGAAAGGGGACAAGCCTTACGACTCTGAAGAGATGTCTGATTTCAAAATCCAAGGCGACAAGTTATTTTGGCAAGGACGGATTTGTGTTCCTGATTGTCTGATTGACCAATATGTCAAACATTGGCATCGGAATGAGACAGCCCACACACATTCTCGTGTGCTGGAGCAGGAGCTACGCCACGGAGTGTACACAAGGGACCTCAAGGGTGCCTGTGAACGAGTTGCCAAAGGATGCAAGCAATGTCAGGCGACCATCCCCAAGAATCAAAAGGCAGAAGGACTACTGAAGGGATTACCAATTCCTGAGAGGCTGTTCGACAAGGTGACGGCGGATGTCTTCGAGTTGGGACAAATCCAAGAGGAATCTCTCTACACGAAGAAGCCTATCGATGGGGTTTTGTTAATTCAAGACCGCCACAGTGGCTACATCCAAGTCCTCCCTTGCAACACGAAGCATCTCACCTCTGAAATGGCTGCCAAGTGGACTGCAAGTCAGTGGATGAGTAACTGGGATGTGCCCAGTGAAATTCTGACGGACAGTGGGAAAGAGTTCATTGGGACTTGGTGGGAGAACATGTGTGCCCTATTGGGAGTTCATCACCTTCGTGCCCGAGTCTACGACCATCGAGCTCTCCCTGCTGAACGCGCTGGAAGGATTCTTATCTCCATTCTGAGAAAATTCCTGGCGACTGAAAAAGACTACAATTGGTTGGAGACAATTTACTGTGTCTTGAGAAGATATCATCGTACCAAGAATTACACTGGATTAAGTCCGAATGAGCTGGTTTTTGGTCGTGAGAAGATGGGTCCAGGACCAGTGATGTATCATCCAAGGCAGTGCTACGACGCATCGCAATGGTTTGAGAAGATCAAGGATCTAGAGTCCAGGTGGATCCAAGCCAAAGTGGAAAGTCAAGCAGATTGGTTGAATTTCAAAAATAAATCAAGAACGCAAGGAAAACCCTTCGAGAAAGGCCAGCAAGTTTGGCTTCGTAAGTCAGACGAGACCCTGAAGGACGACAACAAATTGTTACCTTTGTGGGATGGCCCATTCCAAGTCAAAAGTCAACTAAGTGAGACTACATTCAACATTGAGATTGAGCCAGGCAGGCATCAAGAAGTACATCGAGATCGTTTGAAGGCCGAAGTACCCTGCCCCAAAGGAAGGTTCAAGCCTCTCTATTGGACTTCGAAGTACCTGAGCGACAGGAAGATGATCACAAGCAGTTTCGAGTTGGAGAAGATTCTTGAGTACAAGAAGAATGCTCGAGGCAAGTGGTATTTTCTGTGCAGATGGAAAGGATTCGGTCCAGAAGAAGACAAATGGGAGCCAGCTTCAAGTTTCATCCATGGGTATACGGATACTTTCATCAAGTTCCTGAAGAAACACCCTGAGATTGACAAAGAGCTCTCGCTGATCAAGGATTGTGTCACCAAGGAAGACTTACAAGCACAAGAAGAAGCTCCAATCGTGGCATCATCCATCCCTGACAAGATCTGATCAGAATTTGGGTCGCCGAAACTTTCGAAGAGGTTTACGGTCGACATATACCCTTGGCATGGGGACAGTACAGGCCTGACGCATCGTCTAAGTGGTTCGACGAACAGATGATGGGACATTCTGGGGTCATCCTGGTCATTCCATCCATCATTCTCATCATGGCCATCATGTGAATCATGTGCTTCATCTCGGATGATTCCAATCGGAAGTTCCGAGAGGCCTTTATCCTCAACCACGACGACACTATCACCCTTTGCTGTCGGCTGGACCCCTCTACTCGCCTTGGGAAGGACTCGTTCGAGTTCGTGCTCATTACAGAGATTCTGGCACATGACTGAGTCTGATCCATTTCATGTGTTTGACGGATCTGTTCAGAATGTCATTTCCATCAGCTCTTACATTGAGACGGTTGGTTCGTTCTTCAATCGACCACTGTCAAAGGGCTTATATAGACCAAGTGACGACGATGGTGTTCTTACTTGTGTCGACTCGCTGTTCATCTGTGGATTGTGTTGGAATCCCCCTCAGAATCAGCTCAATTTTGGCAAATTCCCAGTACCAAGCATTCGATGGTTATACATTCTGGGACTATAACGAGTCAATTACCACTTCTGGCTCATACGGGATTAAACATGAAGCCCGGGGAACAATACTGACAGTGGGGTAGCCCTCACTGGGTTTTCTTGGCTATCATTACTTTCAATGATTGGATTTCCATCATGGGATTCATCATCATCATGAGGATTTGACCTGGATTGGCTATGAATGAGAACTGGATTTCCGTTCAACACTACACACAGTGTCTATCGACATTGGATTGGACCTATTTTGGCCTGCGGTGAGTTTCGCCACCCTGAATCCATGCGCGATTCACTGATTTTGGTCCCAATTCAGGCACATTTTGTACCATAATCTGGCATCTGGTCTCATGACGGCAAATGACACCAGCCAGTTTCACTTATCTCGGACTCCATGAAGGGATACCCTATTTTTTTGACGCTCTACGACATGGCGACGCTCGTTTTCTGTTTTCTGGCAGTGGGATGTCAGATCCTGATTTCATCATGAATCATGGATCATGGATCATCATGTACATTCTTCACTCAGACTTTCAATTTTCGAATTTTCGAGCTTGAACGAAGCTTTTTCTGTGTGCCCTGGGGTACCTATGCGTTTCATTCAAGTCGATGGCCATCGCGAATCACAGATCTCAGCACAATTTTGCTCAATTCAGCTCAATTTCACACATTTTGGCATAGATTTGTCAGTTTTTGGTCACTTTCGCCGTTTCGTTCACTTCACTTGACCCAGCCTGACATACTGGCGTATGTTTTCAGAGGGGGGGTGTAACGGCAGCAGTGACAGCACTGAATTATACACTGATGTGATCAGAATTCCAATGATTCTCAGATGTACATTAGTGCAGTAAATTTTCCGTTCTGTTTCATGTTTTCCGTTCGCCGCCAGATGTCGCCTGTGAGCGCGCGTCGAGTCGCATTTGTCTTTCGTGATTTCCCAATCGGATTTATTTAAATTATTTCGAATGATTTCACGTTGTGTCATTATGTGCGATGAATGCGCATTGAGATTCTATGTCTGCTCCATTTTTGTAGACCGGGTTTTCGTACTCTTCATATCTCACCATGGAGTTCAAAGGACTTACAAGTGCTTCGCATATGTCGCTCCAAGAGGCTGGATATGGGTCTGAAGAGGGTCAGTTGGGTTCGGAGATATCAGGGGCAGTGTCGGGCGTTACGACCCCTGGGGCATCAAGGCTACAGGCTTCGCAGTCACAACAAAGATCAACCACTATGCAGCGGTTACACCGCGGCTACCCGGGTAGGGCCACTCTTCCTGTCGGGGCCGAGCCCAGGTAACCTCCGAAGTGCTTGGACATCGCCGCCCAACCATTGGCGGGGCCGAATCCGAGCCTCCGGGGCCTGCCTACGAGGTTTGTGCACGGCTCTCCTTTGTGCGCCTCCGTCCGCTCCATGTGCTTGGGCGTCGTGTTGCCCTATGTTATTCTCGTTTGTGTTGCGCTGCACTGTGCTGCATTCTGTTGGATCTGCATGCCTGGGCGTTGTGCTGAACTCCTTACTGCCTCCGGGAGGCTGCCGCGATTAGCTGCGCTAGGCGATCCGTGGGCAGCAGTCTGCCCGGTTGCGAGACCAGGGCGTGCTCTCCTGGTAGATCCCCGTCTATGTGCACAACCGGTTACCACTCTCCATGTGTGTAGCACACCCCATGTGGGTGGCAGCTACACTGCGGGGTATACACACCCATGGCCACGATGCGTACCCGGACCACCGGCATCATGAGTCCTGGGCATATGAGGTACCACACCTCACCCCTGGTCATGTTGGGCATCGGTGTGCGGGCCAGCTGCCACTCGCGGGCCCGCACTATACTTTTGTACTGTGCTTCCATGAAGTCCAGGGTTGCGTATGCAAAGCGTCGTTGCATTGTCAACGTGTTTGGTTCCCCTGTCATATGCTTGTGCTTGGGTGCATATAGAAAACCCATTTTCCTTGTCTTGCACTTAAAAATCAAATTGTTTCCAATGTTCTCCATTACAATTGATCTTGTTGGCAAGTACAGGACACAGGCAACAGCAAGAAGACGAAGTCGTGAACGAACATTGAGCTGGACCAACTGGCTGGTCCAGTAATACGGGTTCACATGCCTAAATAACAAGAAAATTGATATAACAATAAATTCTCATTAAAAAGGCAATAAAACCTATATTTTATCAACTTTCTGAGTATTCTATCTTATCACAGGCCTTGTCAACATTACGTAAATTGCTGTCGGCGGCAAAAGACGGCGACAGTTGCGACAGGCCATCTGAAGCTTCGAAACAGCTTCAAAATAGCTTCTAATACATTAGAACCTTCTAAAATGCTATAAAACATGATTAAATCACATTATAAGTATATGGGATGTGATTATTCATGTATGGCTACTAATGTATCCTAGATCTCCGCTCTCTGTAGTGTACCTAAGAGCAGTAGAGTCTAGCAGTAAGCTATAGGCTTGGAATATAAGCCAAATATGAGCAAATATCCTAGTGTTCTAGGATCTTGAAGCTTGGAGAGGTCTAGTATAGATCCTCCAGAAAGCTTCTGACAGGCCCCAATGCCCTGACTTATTACACCCCCTTCCTAAGCTTCATGTACATTCGCTAAGAATGTTCATGACAAGCTGATAATCTAAGATAAGGAGGGGTATGGGCATAAGGCACGCTTATATTGAATGTTCTGAGTGTCTAATGTAGTGTCTTACTACCCCCTTCCTAGGGGTAAAGATGTATCTCTACCTAAGAGGGTAAAGTTCCTAAGTCTTGGGTATGGTAGGGCTCAAAATGAAACATGAGAAACACTAAGCAAAAAGCTAGCATACAAAGTATGAACAATGATAACCTAAATCTTCAGGCAAACAATGAGGGTAAGGGTAATACACCTGGATGTAGACGTATAAATTACACTGAGCTATACGGAAAATCAATCACCATTGAGAATGAAATGCAACATGTGGGGTCAAACTGGAAATTCAAGCTCTGCCCAAGCTGTCTATTGACAGGCTTGTCTTCGTCATCCAAAGAGAGGATATACCACCTTACTCAACGGACGCGTTACATGTGGCTACCTAATGCAATGGATGCATTGGTACCTCTTTGATGCAATGGGTTTCGTGGCCTGCATTACATGGACAGAGAAAGCGAGGCAGCATCAGTAATGACCAACTGTTGATTAGTTTAGCGGGTAGGGATAACTCATAGTGTGTGGGGGGGGTGGCAGTCACGATGAGTAGACATCATCTGACCCGGATCTGCTCTTTCTTATCCCGGCCATGGGGATTGATCCGTCTGGGGGTATGGGGATTTATACTAATACTTCAACCAAAAAAACGTTGAAAGATATAGTCCGTCATTACCAACCTTTTACTCATACTTTCGGGCTATCTCTAAAAACAAAGCTGAAACGTCAGTTACCTAACATGCTTAGAAATCATGTACAAAAAAATCAATATTCCATCACGGAAAAATGCTCCGGTCCACAAATGCAGAGCATATGAACCATGTTCCTAAATAGGACATAGCCAACAGGAATTTAATGAGATATGAAGCTAGCGGGAATACTGATTTGTGTAGACATGTCCTAAATGACTTAAATTACCAAAGCAAATAATTTGCACAAGGAAGTGAAAATGTAGAAGTGTGTTCATCATGTAAATTCAGAGAAAGAAGATGTATGGGTTGTGACAAGTGCTAAAGATGACAAAACCAATGAATTGTACGCGTGCATGTAGGGGTTGGGTTCACGGGTAGGGGTGGGTTGGTCCCCTGGGGTTGGTTGGAAATGAAGTAGGTAAGTGATACGTGAAAAAAAGTTGAAAGGTCGGATCTTTCATGGAACGCCGTTCAGCTCTAGTGCGAGCCAACGGATATCCTACACGACTAGAGGGTCGCCACTGCCTCATACGCGAAATGTATCATTGTCAGGTTGTCTCAAACAAGTGGAAGTAGTAAATCTCCGAAAAATGCTATTGTAGTTAAAGTGTGTTCTGTACCTTACCGGAAGACCAATTATGGCGAGCCCCTTGCCCAGCGGATGGTTGTACAAAGCCATCCGTGCGGGGTCTGTCTTCCTACATGAAGAGTGAATTCCGCTCAACTGAATTGCAGGATTCAGGCTATCCTCTTGGAGCTTAACTCCGTCATCTATCTCTACCGCAAGAGAAGGGGTCTATCCCACTGCAGGGAAAGTACTTATCTACGCGCGCGAGGGTAGAAGCCCATTACTGTAGGCTTTCGATACCTTTCGATAATCCTTTTCAATGAGCCTACCGTAGTGCACCGCTGGTCTCGGTGGCTACCGGCGTAGGGCTCTTCACTAACACATCGCGGAATGCATTAGCCAAGTCACAGGCTAAGTGACCAAGCTTAAACCTGTTCACTTGTGTTACACAACAAAGACGTGGCGGGGTGAGACCAATGCCGGCTCTTGTAAGCGGACACTGACTATCTACACGAAGGAAATGACTTAGAAATTGGCTCATAGGCAAAAATTTGATGGATGTGGTACTACAGCAATTCCTCAGAGTGTGATATCCAAAGAGAACAAATGGAATAATCAAACGGTTCATGGTATGTGTTTGTGTGTGGGTTGTATGTGTGGTGTGATGAGGGAGGGAATGTGTGAAAAATCCAAGTAAGTTTGTCATGCTGATGGTCTGGTCGGGGGGATAGAGAATGTAATGTTGTAGACTACAGACACTCAATTGAGCAATCTCAAACCCGGTAATTGAGGCTGTACCAGGCGATCTAGCGAAAGTTAACGAAGCGGAACGTACCCGTAGTGGTTCGGTAGCAAATTTGAGGATAAACTAGCTCTTTAAACCAAACGACCTAGGTCAATGATCGCGAGGGTTGGAAAAGAGATTCATTCCTCACAACTTGCAGTTAATCAACAAAAGTTGAGTGGATACGAATGAATTGTTCGTCGCTGCGATCCAAAACTCGGGGTCTATTGAGCAAAAGGTGCTCATAGAACTACGAAGGGCAGATCAATTACGGACCATATTGCATGTTGAGCGTTATGGGCAAGCCCTTGCAATAAGGAAGTAATGCAATAAGTATGAAATGTAAGATTTGCAAAGTGAAATGCAATGAATGAGTGACCTTTCTGAACGAATGAATGAAATGCAATCCGAATGGAGAGTAGAATACGTCGCTAGTCAAACGCTTGCCTTGACGGCCATGCAGTGAAGGATGAGATGCATGGTAGAGTGAAATGAGGACAAATCACTTCCTAGCTCAAATGCAATTGTGCTCAAATGAAACAGCTTGACAAATTCAGGCTTCCGGAAAGGGTCTCAGCACACGTATGAGTGGCGGACCGTGACCAGAAGTCATACAGTCTATGCAGAGTCTCGGCAACCCATGAGAGGGCACGGACCGTGCTCAGAACTACATTGAACTGTGTCAGGTCGTTCAGTAAAGAGATGAAAATCAGTTAAATGGCATTGCATGCTAACATTCCGGCCTGCACCTACTGGAATGGTTACCTCTATTACAGCACCAGCGCCTTGCGGCACTTCTCCTCACCACCCTGCCCTACAGGGGGAGGACCAGAGACATTAAGTTGCATATGCAACCGTCAGCATTAGGGTAATACCATAAAATCAATGCACCTCCTACACTAGCTAGTTAGCTAGCTAGCTAGCTAGAGTAAGTAAGTAAGAGTAAGTAAGTTTTGCAAGCTTCTTCCGCGACCAGTTACCACCACTAACCTCTCTCATCGGAGGATGGTCACAAGGACCCCGAGAGAGGTCAATGCCAATGGTTTGGTCGAATGCGGTCTTTTAATGTTTCACTTGGGTGCTCCTGCATTGAGTCTTCTTTCCGCCTTCCGCTCACACCCGTCTTTCGCCTCCCTACTCCCTGGTGGCAACAAGCCCCACGCCTTCTTTGTCCCCATGACAACGGGCCAGCCGAACTGAGCCACTCAGCCTGGGGAGTCGAAGGGAAAGGCTTGGACGGTGAATGTGTCGGTCGCAAACGGTCTGTTAATGGTTGTGGCCAAGTTTGTTTTGTGGCCCAAAAAGACAACAAAATGTTTCACTATTTATTGCCTGTCTAAAGTAATTCTAAAGTATCTACCTTTCTACCTAGGCTAAGCCTAGTCAGAATGAATCAAAACTGATGCAAACAATCACAAGCTGCAATATCATACAATGATTCAAGGTTAGAAGACCACAGAAATCGCGAATGGTTTTGCAAAACAATGACCAAAAACCATGTTTTTCCTTGAAAATGCCCAACTTCTGCACCTTTTTTCTGTACCATGTTGCTGAGATGTTAGAAAAAGAATATCTGAACTGTGTAGGGCTTGACCTCAGGTTTTCGAAACATGTTTGATGTTGCCCCAACTCATCATAGGCTCAGAGAAATAGAAGTTGGGGGGAGACACATGAATCTCACATGCCACACATGCAGAAAAACCATCAAAAAAGCATAAGGAAACCGAACTTTTGCACTGTCATCCCATTTTCAATAAAATCCAATGATTAGATATCTGCAAACTAGACACCATTACCTTTCCAAAACAGCTTTGACGACTGTCCAACTCACCATAAGCTCTGAGAAAGGTCTTTTTCTTGTAGATTCCTGAACACAAAAATTGAAAACATGCTTTCATGCACTAAGTTAACCAGCATGGGAAAAATCCATTCTTGCCCACAGAAATTCGAAGTAAACATTTGTTGTAAACTTCGTACTCCAGTGTGTACAAAACACCTTGGTTCAGGTTCGAACGCACCATAGTCTCAGAGAAATGATTAGACCTCCGAAACCATTTTGCATGATTTTTCACCAAGTGGTTTGTGTGGTAACTTGTTGCAATTTTACCATAGCCATTCTTGTTTTCTGAAAATAAAAACAACTCAGGGTTAGAAAGCACATACTTCAGTGTTGTTCAGAAAAATAATGTTAAACCTCAAACCTTTTTTCTGGGGGAGATATGAAGAAAGCACAAAAGGCACTTTTGAGGGGTTTTTGGGGTGTGGTTCATGGCTGACTTTGTTGGAGATCGGAAAAATAGCAGAAAAATTGATTCCAAGAAAGTGAAGTGGAGGATAGAAGCGTACCACTGTCTACTTTCGAAAAATACTTGGTTCAGATTTTTTCAGCGCAGTGGCGCGAAGATATGCGTAAAACACCAAATGTCATTTTGGGGTGTTTTTGATGGTTGGGCAAAAAGTGATTCATGGGTCATTCTGAAAAAATCACAGAAAATAGCCCTTGAGGAGTTGAAACAAAATGAGGTTTTTTTGTTTTTGGAATTTTTTGGAATTTTTTTGGAATTTTTTCGCATCCATGTGTGGAGAGTGCCATATGAGGCGTGTATTCCCCTGAAGTATGGAGATCCAATTCACAGACTGAACCAACAGATCAAACAATCAATTCCTGGGACCAAACTGTTTGCAGTCAACCGTCCACAGCCAAATCTCAGGAAGCGCTGGCACAGAGCGCTGGTAAAAACCCTGAATGATCTGGGGAATGTCCAGCCAGCTGCAGACAGTTTGTCTATGGATGCCAGCCTGTTGTTGAATTGCAGGGCAGCAGCTGAAAATGGCAATTGCAGCCAGAGTAAGCGCCGCCGCGTCGCCTGAACAGGTCGCGCACACTGCCAAAATATCATGTGTTTTGAATATTTGTGAATGCAATTCCTGCGCTATGCACATGTATTTTCAGTGAAGTCAGTGAACCAGATGTATAATACACCAGATGGAACACGCCAGTAAAATGACGGATGTCTGCATGTGTGATACACGCAATGATGTGAGATAAAGAATGTCTTTTTGAATATCCTTTGTTATCTCACGCTCAGACTGATGAGGGCCTAGTGTTGGGCCGAAACCGGTCTCGTTTTTTGGCTTTGTTTGTGGACGCTTGCATGTGAGCCGTGTGTGAAGTAGCCTGTGACCACCGCTGATTTTCTGATTGAGGACCCCTTCTCAGGATTTTCCGGCGAGGACAAGCTCAAAGCTCATCCCAAAAAATTCCAAAAAATTCCAAAAAATAGCAGAAAAATTGATTCCAAGAAAGTGAAGTGGAGGATAGAAGCGTACCACTGTCTACTTTCGAAAAATACTTGGTTCAGATTTTTTCAGCGCAGTGGCGCGAAGATATGCGTAAAACACCAAATGTCATTTTGGGGTGTTTTTGATGGTTGGGCAAAAAGTGATTCATGGGTCATTCTGAAAAAATCACAGAAAATAGCCCTTGAGGAGTTGAAACAAAATGAGAGTCGCATTTGAAAGCTAGCGCTCTCTACTTTACAACAGCGCTTTAGTTGGCGCGATTCGACGCACTGGCGCGTAGATACGCGTGAAAGGAGTTAGGCCATTTTCGACATTTTTGGCCTTTTGGTACATCAATGAGTTGAAAGAAATGTGCAAGAATTCAAAGCTTTTGGACTCCCAAGAGGGTCAACAGTGACTGGGGTGGGGATTTATAGTCACGGACCGTCCCTTTAGTCCCTTCCCTTGACATAGGGCCTCTTGAAGGACCGTAAGCAAGGAGAAGATAAGCCTTGAAAATGCACCACAAGAAGTATGCAACATGTAGCAAACAAAAGCAACACAATGAATGGCTCTAGGCCTCAAAGAGCCTCAAGAGAGCCTCTGGAAGCTCGCTCGCAGCTCTTCTGCAGCACGTCGTCGTCGTAGAAGTCGTCGTCGTCGTCGCTGAAGCGCTGTGAAGTCGCCTTGTGTTGTAGAAGTTCACCACATATTTGAAACTTCTTGTTAACTTAAAATCCCTCACAATCTTCACCAAACTCAATGAAATAAACCCACTGGACGGCTTTTCGAACTCTTCTGAAGCCTCTGGCGTCGTCGTACTTGCGTAAAGGTCGCTTCACGCTACGCTCTTGGAGTCTTCGAATTTATTGGAAGGTTCTTTGGCCATAGGAGGAAGTATACCTTCAAGACTTGAAAGTTTCTTGAACTTTTTGATAAATTCAAGCAAGGAACTCACTTTACTTGAACAGCGTACGCTGGCCCAGCTGCTGCTCGTCGTCCTCGTCGTCGTCGACCTGCTGGAACTTCAGATTACTGGACTGTCATATGCTTGTGCTTGGGTGCATATAGAAAACCCATTTTCCTTGTCTTGCACTTAAAAATCAAATTGTTTCCAATGTTCTCCATTACAATTGATCTTGTTGACAAGTACAGGACACAGGCAACAGCAAGAAGACGAAGTCGTGAACGAACATTGAGCTGGACCAACTGGCTGGTCCAGTAATACGGGTTCACATGCCTAAATAACAAGAAAATTGATATAACAATAAATTCTCATTAAAAAGGCAATAAGGTAAAGGGACCGGTTCATCCCCGGTGACCAGTTCAGCCCCACCCTGGGGATTATCAGGGCAGGGTGGGGATGAATAAGACACCCCCTGGGGATAAAAAGGACACCCCCGGGGATAAACAGGGCACACCCTAAAACACTACAAACCATAAAAAGCTTGTGTTACCTGTTTTCCTTTACAAACCCTGTAATGTTTGTGTTTCTCGTAAAAAGTTTTTCTCTTTTCTTTTTGTGAAACTATGCAGAGGGTTCTGTCTCTCAACACCCCGTGATGTGTTTTCTCCGTACCAAAAGTTTATGACTTGTGTTTTGTAAAAGCATGCAATGTTTATTTGTTTTATTACAACCGTGTACTATTTCATTCTGTTGCAAAAGGTTGATGTGCCCTGTATTGTACAGCCATGCAGAGGCTGTTTAGAATGAAAACTTTGTAATCTATTTGTATGTACCAGGTTGCACTCTCCTATTTCATAACACTATACAACTTTTAATTTTTTGTAAAACCATGCAATGTTTATTTCTTTGTAAAACCATTCAATGTTTGTTTTTTCGGGCAAAAGGTTGCACTCTTCTGTTTTGGAAAACCATGCAAGGTTAATTTTTTTTTCAAAATTTTGGACTGTTTTTTTTCTTGCTAAAGGTGGATGTCTCCCGTTTTGTAGAACCATGCAAGGTGTTTGTTGTTTTAAAACCTTGCAATGTTTGTTTGTTGCAAAAGGTATTCCCATTTGTAAACCCATGCTTTTCAAAATTAAGGAGTGTTTTTTTTTTGGGAAATTAAGGAGTGGTTTTTTTTTAGGGGGAAACCGTGGTAATCTTTTGCTTTGTATAACTTTGCACTGTCTCCCTAGCACACTTGCACAGAGCAACACGGTGACAGTTTCTGAATGCTTCCATACACCTGTTGTAAAGGTACTTGAAGCACTGAGACAGCTTATGGACATAAGTGTGTACCTGGCTGAAAGTGTATGGCTTTGCACTTTTGATGACCGTGCCTAAAAGCACAATCATTCTAAGTCTGCCAGTGTGTCCCATGACATATATACTCTATAAGTCATGTACTCTACAAGTCTTGTACACAATCTACTAGCCATGCCATGCATGGCACAGTGGCATGAGGGAAGGAGATGTCATTAGAACCACAGTTTTAATCTGTGTCGATGTCCATGGACGAACCACTGTCATGCGTCACGTAGCACGCGAATGCGGAGGCATTAGCTTCGTCTTCGCTGGACGTGTCGCTATCCGTCACTTGACGCTTGGCAGCACGCGCAGACCTTTCATCACACTGACGGGCACGCTTTACATGTCGTGACCCTCCGGCGAAGGCGTTCGTGTGGGGGCGTCTCAGCCTGCCATTGCTGTGCGGTGCAGCGGATGCTTCGGCAGATGTGCGTGCGCGTTTAGCAACGGGCTCCGCTTGCCGTGCCTGAGCGTGCATGCCTCTGTTTCTTGCTTGCTTGGAAGTTTTGCGTCGCGCTTTGGCTTCCTCTTGCTGATCACGTTCTTGCTGCGCAGCCTGCGCGGCTGCAAGGAAGCTGGTCTTCGTGACCCATCCACCAAGGCGCAGCGTCGATGCATCATCCTTTGTTTCCATGGTGATGGTCCTTGCGGTTGCTTGGGATCCCATTTCTCTGGTGGTAGAAGGGGAGTCTTGGGATGCGGAGCACTCTTGAGATGCGGGACAGATGGCAGTTGCCGGTACAGTACGGGATGCCAACTGCGCAAGCAGCTCCAAGCACTTGCCATCTGCCTCCTCTTGCTTAGGGCGCAGACGTTCCTCAGGGGCGTGGCGTAAGAAGGTTGCTCTTGATGAACTGGTCCTGCAGCTGCCGGTACCGGCACTTGACTCCACGAAACAGTGCACGGTCAAGAGGCTGGATTATGTCTGTAGCGTGACTTGGAAAGAGGACAACGGACACACCGGCCTTCTTGCACACAGTCAGACCTCTCACTCCAAGATGCGTCCTTGAACCGTCCAAGAACAGCACGATCTTGTTGTAGGGATTACTGAGCGGACTCAATCTGGGAACCAGGACTTGCTCCACCCACTCAACAAAGATCTCACTACTGGACCACCCAGTTCCCGTGCCTTTCAGGATAACCTCTCGGTCGCAGTACCTTAGATGGGTTCCCTTCACAGTCTTGGTGTCAAACAAAAGGGTGGGCGGTAGAGCCTCTCCACTCGCAACCACTGCTGCAATGACAGTCACAGCCTTCCGCTGATACCCCTGCCGCCGCGGCACTGACCTCCGACCCCTGATGCTGTACACCTTGCGTGCCGCTGCCCTGGTGATGAAGTTCTGATGGAAGGAGGTCTCATCCATGTTCACGATGTACCGGCCGTCGTAGTCCACCTCTGCAAGGGCCTTGGAGGCTTCAGCAAAGAAGTCTCGCCACTGATCTTCGTCCAAGCGACTGTCAGCACGCTGACTCTCCACCAGGCTCGGGGTACGGCTGACCACGTCCGTGTTGCGTGCTTTGAATAGGCGCCACCACTTGTTGCCTGACCCCAGCTTGAACCCGTGCTCCTCTGCATGTCTCCGTGCCTCCTCCACAATGTCATGCTTGTATGGGGTCAAGGAACTCAGCAGCTGCTGCTCCAACCACTTCCTCATATGAAGGTCTTCCACTCTGGGTGGCGGCCCAGGCCGTCCCATCACCACACGCTCACTGTTCATGAAGCGGAGCAGGTTCTTCTTGATGGTCTTCTTGTCCACGGTGAACAGCCTCATGGCTTGCCTCAATGATCCCCGCCCAGCGGCAACCCAAGCGACGGCCTCTTCGAGGTGTGTGGTGTGCTGCGGCAGAGGATAGGATGCGTATGGCTCGTGTTCCGTTCTGTTGACGCTGTTTGCATTCCGTTTACCTCTCATACCAGCCTTAGAACGCCCCTTTGGCAGCGTTTAACAGGCGTTCCTGATTTTCCGGCGAGCTGCAGTTCTACCGATACGGGATCCCAACCGCATTATCTAAAATGAAAAAAAACAAAGGGGAATCAATCTCGGAATCGTATATTTCGCGCAGTATTCATTTTGCTATTACGTGGTGACATTAGGGCTTACGTAACTTTGCGGCGCTAATTTACGCGATTTCGCGCGGTATTATCTGGCGATTTACGGGATCGCCAGATGGATCTCGATTATTTTTATAATGTTCAACAAAATGTTTCTTTGATTATAAATCGTCATTTCCTGATAACTTTATTTGCCTGGCGATCCTGCGCCGCGACAGTGGGTGTCTAACTGGTCCCTTTACCTTAAAACCTATATTTTATCAACTTTCTGAGTATTCTATCTTATCACAGGCCTTGTCAACATTACATAAATTGCTGTCGGCGGCAAAAGACGGCGACAGTTGCGACAGGCCATCTGAAGCTTCAAAACAGCTTCAAAATAGCTTCTAATACATTAGAACCTTCTAAAATGCTATAAAACATGATTAAATCACATTATAAGCATATGGGATGTGATTATTCATGTATGGCTACTAATGTATCCTAGATCTCCGCTCTCTGTAGTGTACCTAAGAGCAGTAGAGTCTAGCAGTAAGCTATAGGCTTGGAATATAAGCCAAATATGAGCAAATATCCTAGTGTTCTAGGATCTTGAAGCTTGGAGAGGTCTAGTATAGATCCTCCAGAAAGCTTCTGACAGGCCCCAATGCCCTGACTTATTACACCTTCTGCCCTCTTGTCCGGGGTCGTGCGTTGCCGCTCCCCTATTGCAATGGCGTACCTTCCGTTGTTGGCGTCTGTTCCCTCTTTGTATGTCGGCATCATGCCGTCTTCGGGCCTCTTTGTCTAGCAATCCGTCCTTTGCCTTCCCTATTTGTTTGAATAGTCCCTCAGCCTTCTCCTTGTGGTGCGCATTTTTGTCTAGGTGTATCTTGACACTGAGTTGCTTGTACGCCCGCTTTATTTCCTCTGTTGTGGCCCCAAGGTACCGCACTCCTAGCACCTGGTACCAGTTCCCTGGTAGTGTGTCTGGCATGTCCGCGACCGGGTCCCGTCCTCTGGTGTGTGGGACGGTTGGTTGATTGGCCCCCACCGGCTGGGGCTTGTGCTGAGGCTGGGCTGGGGGGCCATGTTTGTTGTTGGCCTCTCCAATCGGATGACATTTGCTCTCTTCAGTTGGTCCCCCAGGAACCAACCCGAGAAAATTGGAGAAAAAGTTGTTGGCATGCAACCAAAAACCAATTGTTCACAAACCTTCCATAACACTTCCATTGTTTGCAGTGTACACATTGTTACGAAAAAAATTGTTCAACAGCGCACCCAGCAATGTGCAAGGAAAAAGCAATGCAATGCAATGCAACGTCTTTAAAATCTCTTTGTTTGAGGTGCACCTTGAAATCTCGCCCCTTGAGTTAACACTTTTGGGTAATCGTTCAGTGTTCACGAATATCGTCCTGAAAACACGGCCCTGTAGGAGGGAAGAAAGCCCACGGTGTCTGACTACACCCGGGTGCAGGATGTAAAATTTATTGCTTAAATGCTCATACAAACTCGCACTTCCGTGGATCTGGTTTCTACTCTATGCATGATGAACTTCTCATCAAATGCACTCTTGATGCAGTTCTCATGCAGTTCTGAAGCACTGCTGACTGCACTGGTGCCGAAACACAACACCACACAACACAACATAACACAACACAACACAACATAACATAACACAACACAACAGTTGCAGGTGTGGTGCAGCTCTGATGCAGTTCTTGTGCAGGTGTTGTGTGGTGTTGTGTTGTGGCACCAGTGCAGTCTGCAGTACATCAGAACTGCATCAGAACTGCATCAGAGCTGCATCAGAGCTGCATTAGAGCTGCATCAGAACTGCAGCAGAACTGCATCAAGAGTGCATCACAACTGCATCAGCGGTGCATCAGGGGTGCATCAGCAGTGCATCAGACCTGCACCAGCACTGCATCAAGAGTGCATCGGAACTGCATAAGAACTGCATCAGAGCTGCATCACACGTGCAACTGTTGTGTTGTGTTGTGTTATGTTATGTTATGTTGCGGCAGCAGTGCAGTCAGCAGTGCATTAGAGCTGCATCACAACTGCGTCAAGAGTGCATCAGAGCTGCATCAGCACTGCTTCAGCAGTGCATCAGAACTGCATCAGAACTGTGTAGTGTTGTGTTGTGGCACCAGTGCAGTCAACAGTGCATTAGAACTGCATCAAAACCGCATCAAAGCTGCATCAGGACTGCATCAGCAGTGCATCAGAACTCAGAACCGCATCAAGAGTGCATTAAAACTGCACAAGAACTGCATCAGAGCTGCATCACACCTGCAACTGTTGTGTTGTGCTTTGTTATGTTGTGTTGTGTTGTGTTATGTTGTGTTGTGTGGTGTTGTGTTGTGGCACTAGTGCACTCAGCAGAGCATCAGAACTGCATCAGAACCGCATCAGAGCTGCACGAGAACTGCATCAGAGGTGCATCAGAACTGCAACAGCATTGCATCAGAACTGCATCAGAACTGCAGCGGGCATCCCTACAATGGTGTTGAGGGGAGGGTCGCTTGGTACTAAGTTGTCTGCACCATTTGCCTCTCACGAAAGGTTGTTCTTTTTTGCGCAGGGCAACTCAATGATGCCAAACAGTTTAGCAAGGAATTGTGAGTGATGTGTCTGCAACATCGGTTTTCTGCGGATAAGCCCTTATCTCAAGTGGTGAAATCCAAGGCCTCGCCACCCCAGACCTCCTCTTTTTGTGGAGGCAACTGGATGGTTTGGTGAGGCAGAGGGGTGTGAGGAGGTTGCCCAGCAGAGTTGTCACGTGTCCCCACCTACCCAGTAGACAAAATAAACAACGGATCCAAGAAGTGTTGGACCACTTCTTGACACATGACAAACCCAAAGACTGCGGATCCACGAATCGTGTCCACACTGGCAAAAGGCAAGTGTCCGAGACGATTGGCACAAGTGATTTGTATTTTATTGTGCATCGTATGGAACAAACACGCGCATATGCTACTTGACTGGAGGCTCTGTGCATGGTTCCTGTCCGATGCAATATTTGAGTGTGGAATCGAGTGTGGAAAATGAGGTACACTGTTGTTTTCATGTTGAAGATGGACCATGGACACTTCACTATTATGTCGTAAGGGAAAACCCCGCTAAGTCCCCTTAACTTGCATGAAATCTCAGCTTGTGGCAAGTTGTGCCAGGTCGCGCGTGTAGCAGTAGGGGTGAGCACAGGCCGTACCCAGCTACCGGCAACCGGACCGGAGCCATCGCGAACAGGAGTGCCCACTTTAGAAGGCTAAAGTAGCCGTAAAATTTTGCTTTTCAAAAGATATCGGTACTGGATCCACCATTTTGTATGCTATAATCGCCAAATAAACATTCAAATCGTACTGTACCGATTCCGTTCCTTTAATTTAGCATGTCCATGTGCGTTTTGTATGTGAGCGGCCTTACCTCCCAACTTAAGACGACCACATTTGGAATCAGCGGCTTTCGGTGATCATTTTCAGCATGTTGCTGTTTTGGGACGTGCGGCCGCCGTATGGATTCGCCGGCCATCATTGTGTGGGATGCATCGGCTGAGGCAACATGAAAAGGTACTGCTGCCACTGTGGCCGTTATAAGACGCTAGACACATTCAGGAACTGTCCGGGTGTTCTGTGCCTCTTCCCCACGCCGCCGAAGACTAGGCCATTCTGGTGCCGCCATGGAGCTTGTGGCAGAATCGGACGTACCACACTGCGAGTCCTATGTCCCACCAAAGCACATGCAAAGGTTTCGCTCATTGGCATTGAGGGAGCAATTGCCCAGCGGACGCGCAAGAGGTGTGGTGCTGTGCGTCAGACGAAGTTGAAGGTGTTGCAGCGAATCTCACAATGCCGGTCGCCCACAAAGCCACTCGAAAAGGAACTCGCACAGACCCTAAAGCATTGCCGGCAGCGCTTCAACACGTTGCAGTCTACCCACCGAGCTCTGTTGCATGCATTGCACAAGTCACGGATCAGGTGTAAGCAGTTGCTCTCTCAAAAAATCAAGTTGACCGCCGGTCGAGATGCCTGGAGGAGTCGAGCTACCACCAGTGCTGCTGAGGCGAGGCGATTGAGAAGGCAGGCCGGTCGCGTGATTCTGTACAAGGGAGGTAGGTTGAAAGCCTCCATCCGCTACATGTACTATCGCATGTTCCAAGAGGGTGCGTCTGAAAATGGAGCGAACAACACCATTCTGGCTGTGGCTGAGGGTCTGGGTGTCAAGCTGCCAACATGCTTACCAGCCCGTCGAACGAAGCACAAACTGCGGTTGGAGGCCGGTGTCTGGGCCACTTTCTGTGCGATCCGCCAGATGTGTGCTGCCAAGCAGGATGCAACCCGGCGTGGAGTGCCCTTCTCAATCAGCAAAGGTCGCGATGGAACCACCAAGCAAGGGTGGCACTTTCAGGTGCTGACGCTGACCTTCCGAGTTGGATTCGACGACCCAGTCTCAGTGGTGATGGCAATATCATTGGCGCACGACAAGAAGGCTGTGACACAGGCAACTCTGACTGGAACTGTGGTGCGCAACATTGTGGCTCTGTCTGGTGGTGTTCTGCATGAGGATGATTTCAAGAGTTTCGTGGTCACGGACTCAGCGAACAATGAGAAAAAAACAAACAGGTTGGAAGGTAACAAGGTCCATGTGCCTTGTCTTGCACACATCTCCAGCAACACAGGTAAACACGGTGTAAAAGATCAGCATGTGTCATGTCTGTGTGGTCAGTGGGATCCACCTGGTGGCGTAGGCCCAACAGATTCGGTGCAATGTGAGTCCTGCCTGGTTTGGGTGCACATGTCATGCTACAGTCTGACCCACGACAACCTCCCTCCCTCCTTTCAGTGTGTGGTCTGCCAGCTTGACTCTGTGCCATGTGTTGGAGGGACAGAAAACTGGGAATACCATGAAGGTAAGTTGAGGGAACTGGTAAAGGCCTTCCTTGATGGTTCGTATGGAAAAGGTGCCGCAGCAGAGTTCCGTGGTTGGATGGCTGAGAGAGGTGTAAATGAGGTCGTCCTGGGTAGGAATGTGGGTGCCAGGTTTTTTGGAGTCTTCTTTGTCTGTGCGCAAGTGTTGGTGAAACATGATCTGTTGGTGGAGTTCAGTAAGACCAAACCGCAATTAAATGAGAAGCATGAAGAGACATGGTGGTCCGGTATCCTTAAGTGGCTAACCAGCACGCCTGCCCTTGTGTTTCTGAAACTCGGTACGGTCCTACATGCCACCTGGGGAAAGGTTTTCTTCACCTCTGTGTCTAAGCAAAAGCTGTCGGTTGCTCAGGCTAACCCCTTTGTTCACACAACCTCTGATCTGTTGATGAAGTATGCCACGGACCCCAGTCCGTGCATGGCGCTCGACGGTCGCGGTATGTCCCTCGTTCGAGCGTCGCCTCTTGTCCGGCTTGTGAAAGCTCGTCTGCGAACTGTGTTTGCTGTCATGCAGAAGCAATGGGCAAAGTATACAGTTGATTACTTACCTGGTGGTCCTCTGAATCTAACCACCTCCTCCTCCCCTCACCTCCTCCACACCTCCCCTGCCACCACCATTTTTGAAGAGAGCGTGTTTGGCACGCTTTCAGCCGCGTTCAGGGCCCTTGGAGTGCGCGCCTCACCTTTGGGAGCTGTCGCCACAACAGTCAGTAAAATGAACAGGCACATCACACAGCCTCTGACCGAATCTGATGTCCCTTTTGTCCTGTCCCAAGTGAGCAATGCGAGCTCGAAAAATGAACTGCGTACGGAGCTCGCGGACGCTCGTAAGGCGGCCGACACGAAAGTGGCGGTCGACAAGGCAAGAGCGACCGCTGAGAAGGAAAACAGAGTGCGAGCTCGAGAGGAAAGGGAGCATGAGCAAGCTGCCAAAAGGCAAAGGCGAGCAGAGAGTGCCAGGGAAAAGGCGAAACAACCAAGGCAACCAAGGAAAAGGGAACGCGAGCCACACACATCTGCAGAGTGGCAGCCAGTCCAGCGAACGACAACTCGAGGCAGGACCTCTCAAGTGCCTGCCAGGTACCTCCGGTGATACTTTCCTTCCCCTCTGCACAACACACCATTCTTCAGCACACCAGTGGTTTGCATTTAAGTATGCCAACCGTGAGTGGTCAGCTGATTTGCTTCTGGAATGCCATGTGCCCTGCCCTGCCCTGCCCTTGTCTTCTGCTATTTGTTGTCTCAGCCTCACTGCAACAAGGTTTTCAATGTATACATGTGTGGACTTGTGTCATCAAAGTAAACTGATTGTGCATCATGAACAAATCATGCATGTGGACGACCATGGTGCATTGGATTGGGTGACAGTTTGTCTAAAGGCAAAAAGTTCCAAATCCCATTTTAAGCCCTCGACTGCTACTAGCAGTCGAGGGCTTAAAATGGGATTTGGAACTTTTTGCCTTTAGACCTGCCGAGACGATGGATAAATGACCTTTGATGTGAATATTTCGAGATTATGCCCTATATAGGCTTAACGCGATGTCGATTTCGACGTGTATTTCGTTGGTTCCAGAGTTCGTGTGAACTATTGCTGTTGCATTCGACAGTAGGTGAGCAGGCAACCAAAAGAAAGGCAAGATGACGCAGTACTGTGCGGTTGGCAAGCGCTCGCCAACTGCCTATTTTTCACTTGTTCCTGCTCCCCTTGAGCGAAGATGGTGTCCTGCAGTTTCAATCGCTTCTGTACTTTCAGTGTGGTGGCTGATTCAACCTATTGGTTCTGGTCAACCAATGGGATGCCCCCCCTGAACTCGTAGTCAGCAGGAGTGTTGTTTATGGCATCGTTGTGTTAGATTTCACTCCGCTAGCCATTTGTCGCATTCTTGTAGACTCAGTGAAGCAAACAATAAAAACACACCTGATGCCATTCCTTGAAGTGAAGGTACCAACCTTAATCCGTGGCACCAATTGTTGGGGAGAGTCTGTGTTTCATTACATGAGAATGCTCCTGGACAGATGCCCTCACATGCGAATGCAACTGATTGCAGCCTGGGTTCGGTGCCACAGGTCCTCTTACCGTGACGAAGTGGCTCCTGAGGACCTGGTGGCACACAAGAAGAGAGGTAGAGAAAGGCTTGGGGACCCTGAGCTCAGCGTGAGGCGATTCTCTGAGGTAATGTTAGGCAAGCTGCTCCACGAGAATGCCAATAAGAGGGCAAAATTTGAAAAACTTGCCAAGAACCAACAGCTCCTGTAGCACTTGCAAATGGTGGGTTTGGTGCCTCAAGTTCAAGGGAAGGTAACCAAAGCAAGTCGAAAACAGGCTATCAAGCATGCCTCTGGAGGCAAACTGAAGGTGACAGGCAAGAAGCAGGAACTCAGAGAGCGCCTGGAGGTTGTCTGCACAGTGGTCAGTGAGAGGTGTTTTTGCTGCCCGTTTTGTGCCTGTTGTATGCCTTGTTCTTATGTGTGCCACTTGGAGCCTTTGGAAGGAGGTTGCCCACCAAGAGGGGAAATGGTCCAGTGGGTGTCCAAGACCAAGTGAAAACTCGCCCGGGCAACCTCCTCACACCCCGTGGTGTCAACACACTATCCGGATTTACCCACGAAAAGGGGGCGTTTTGGGTGGGGGGGGCTGGTATTTCACCACCTGATCCACAAGCCTGTCTTTGACAGATTGTGGCACACCGTCAAGTCCGTCCGTACCCAATCCTATCGAGATTTCCAATTTTGGAATTTTTTCATGTTTGGGGGCGGGTTATTTTCAACCCTAACCCCATACCCATGAATAATGTCATTTTTGTGTCCCATAGGATTGTTTTGGCTGAGGAGGACCCTACCGAGGGTCGAAACGCGTAGTTGACATTGGAAGTCAGTGGACTTTGTTTGACGCTCATTGTTGTGAGTGTTGCCGGGTGCATTTGTCTTGGAACTTAACAATAGTGGAGTTTGGACAATTTTGCCCGAGGGTTGCTATATCCGTCGACGATTGTTATCTTTGGGAGCGAGAAATGGCCATAAATTCACACTACGCGAAATACGACAAGCAAAACAAAACAAGACATGCAGTGTGTAAAAAGCACTGCGGGTGTTCTCGAAGGACGCAACGCAATAGGCCTGCATGCGCTTCCACCTAGTTGCCACAATTGTAGTCCGAAACCTCACCGTACTCCAAAATACAATCCTCCCTCAAGGCCTGTGAGCAGCATGTGCACCCTGAGGCACACGGTGCACACAGTAAAATCCAACCCCCACACAGTAAAGATCGTTTTCCAAATCCACGCGATGAGACAGTTCCGTTTGGAAACCCGCCCTGAGTTTGTTTGTCACCAATTTCGAGACATGGCTGAGCAATTCGGCACGCCATTTGAGGTCGACGGCCACGTTGCTCTGGTCCCCTTGCACTCGAACATTGGTGGTCACAAGTCTTTGCAGCCGAATGATCCTGTCCCTGTCCCAGGGACAAAGGGAGAAAGCAATTACCAGTATTCGTGATTTCTGCACCCATGCATCTCTGTGTTCCTGAACCTCCCCTCTAGTACATGTTATCAAAGTCGGTCTTCCTTGAGTCAGAAAATCTGCTGAAGCAGTTGCAGCGCCTCGCAAAATTTGTATGTGATCACCAGTATATTAGCATTGCAGACAAAGGGTCGGGCGAAATGTCGGGGTTTTGCTCCGCATGGTTGTGGGACTCCGTTGCGGACTTCATGGTCACCGAAAAGTTTCAGGAAATCGGGGTGGATAAAAAACACTAGGCCACTTGTGCACCCTTTACATATTGGCAAAAGCGAAATCAATCCTCCCAGGCACTAGGTATGCACCTGACGGTGGGATAGGGGTTGGGCCTCGCCATCAGCAACCCCGCTGCCTCAAAGACAGACTAGTCCCTGAGGTACGGTAAGCCCCTGATGACCCCAGCACGTGCAGCCCCCTCATACCTGTTGTGCATCTTCACCATAGCGGGACTACCATGGTATTGCAGTTGGGGGGGGCCAAATTCTGTCAGTTTTAGCGTGGGGACAGCTGGCGCTGTCAAGCGACTACCCGTATGCGTGTTATGCGGCCAGTACATAAAGCAGTGCATCGTGTATTTGCCGCCTCCTCCTCGGTCCTGAAAAATACTGTACGTTCCGGGTACACTGCTGCACACCGCATGCCGTGCGCCCGGTCAACCATTGTAGCCGCAGTGGTCACATGGCTCTACACAAAGGTAGTGTGGCGGGGTACAGACTACACTGACACCGACATCCCACGGGAAGTCAAGTCAGAAGGCTTCGAGCCCATTTGCTGTACGGAGTTCCATTTGCTGCTTTCGCTGAGGTCCTGACCAGATTTGTGTGTGTGTGTGTGTGTGTGTGTGTGTGTGTGCGTGCGTGCGTGCGTGTGTGCGTAGAGTGCACCAACGATGGTGCATTTGCCTAAGACCTTACCTGTACCTGATCTTCTACTTCCTCCTGTACCCCCTGTCACACACAGCCCCACCTCCCCTTCCCACATGGAACCTGGTACGGTCTCCACGAAGCCTCGGTGGCACTCAAGCAGGGCAGGGTGCAGGGTGCAGGGTCCTGACTTACCCAAACCAACCAGGTCCCTCTAGTAGTAGTCATGCTTGTTCTCTGCTGCAGGCCTCTGGCTCAGCGCGGCTGCCAGAGGCTCGGGCGACAAGTTGATCATGGCTTCAGGATGTTGCTCGCTGTGTCCTGTACTGCAGAAAGGTGCCTATTGGCGTCGAACATGTTTCTTGTTTGACGATCCAACTGACGAGGAATTTGACATTCTGAGCCGCGTTGTGCTCGTTTGTTTGCAATTGTGTGTGTGTGTGTGTGTGTGTGTGTGTGTGTGTGTGTGTGTGTGTGTGTGTGTGTCGGCTGGTGGCACCCAACAATGAAGCATTTAGCAGACAATTGGTAAGGTTGTAAACCCGGGCTCCTCAAAGAACTATTTGGGTCGGGGGAGGGCAGGAGGGAGCTGCACTGCATTGCGCACAACAGCACCATCTATCCCTTCACTCCATCGCTCTTCATTAGACCGAAAGACGTCTATAGGGCTGCTCTGCAGCTCCTAAGGAGTTTTCTCCAACTGCTTTTCCTGTGCTTTTTCTCCTCCAACCCGGCAAAAGGATGAGCCGAGAAGAACAAAGTGTGCCACGGCGCCCCTACCGTGTGAAACCCCCACAGCCCCCCCTCGGCATTAGGCCGCACACAGGCACACACACACACACAACGCTGACACTGACAACGCTGAGCGTCAGGATGTGCTACGCCCTGCCCTGCAGGATTGGCCCCAGGAGTTGGAGTGCCTTGTGCTAAAATGTGGCACATCCCTGTCTTTCCCCTTCACTGCCTTTGTCCCACGTGATACGGCCCTCTTCCATGATTCGGGGATGGACGGTTGGTTCAGTCAAGACCGACACTTGCTCTTCCGTGCACAGTTTGAATCGTTTTGCCTCCCTTTCTTTGCAGCTGGCCTCTGGGATAGTCACCCTGAGGGTCGTGTTGGTATGATCATAGACAAGTCCCTGGCAAAGCAGCGCCCTTTTTTAACCTCCTACTTTCAGTCTTTCCAGCCCATAAAATGCATGTCTGCTGAGATTCTGCGGGTACAGGACCCCTCTATAGACCCTGCTGTGATCCTGTCCCGGTACATGGATAACAATTATGTTTGTCTGTTTAATATCCCAGAAGATTCCTTTGACGCTGTGCGCGAATTGTTGAAGCGTTTTTTCGCTACTATCTATTGCATTCCCATGAAATGGGAGCCTGAAGGCCCATCTGTCACCTGGTGTGAGGGTTCCCTATCCACTGCGGGCTCGCTTGTTTTGAAAGGAGTCCCTCACTCTCCCCTGTCCCCCCAGGACATATGTGCTATGTGGGCACGCTGGCCTGACCGATGGTCGCCCAACTGCCCTTTGGTGCTCCAGAGCATGCTCCCCTCTATCGTTAACAAGGCCTTGGTGCTATGCTCAGCACCCTTTTTCAGAGTCCTGAATATCCAAGCACTGGTCCAGGGTTGTGGCTTTAAGTCATACCCATGGGCATGGTGGTGGATGACTCTCCGGGTTCGATTACGTACCCTAGGCCTCATCTCAGAAATTCCGATTCACAGAGTCAGAATGTGGTACAACGAAGGTCAGCAGAAAGCAGGGAGGCCGAGGGAGGGACCATGTGACTTTTGCTTTACCTAACGTTTGCATTGTGCAAGTTTTGATCTAGTTGTGGCGAAAATCGAACACCAATCACGTTGTTGTTGCAGATTATGCTTTTTTGAGCTGTTGAGCCTCTGCTGTGCATGCTTGCATTGTGTTGTACACACACACACAGCTGCAGTGCGAACAGAGCTGTAGACGTGGTGTATCATAGCGAACGCTTTGAGTTTGTTTAATGAATGGGCGTCACACACACACACACACACACACACGTTGGGAACCGCAAAATCAATTGGAGAGGTTGTGCGTGCCCGGTGCTCCGGACCTCAGCAGCGGGGCAGGAGAGCCCTACACTAAGCTGGCTGGGGAAGCCTGTTGGTCGGGTGACCTGTGACTTCCTCCAGCCCACAACTGAACCCCAGAGG
Source organism: Eutreptiella sp. 'Long Island Sound 2002' (assembly GCA_964036045.1). NCBI lineage: Eukaryota > Euglenozoa > Euglenophyceae > Eutreptiales > Eutreptiaceae > Eutreptiella > Eutreptiella sp. 'Long Island Sound 2002'. The sequence goes on along the minus strand of OZ038391.1, from coordinate 31,800,141 downwards.
GGTACACAGGTTGTGTGGTCTGAGGCGCTCCTTGACTGACACAGAGGGTCTCAGTGGGCCTCAGCCACACCCCTGCCCAGATGTCGCTCAAGGAGGGGGAAGGTACCCCTGGTCTTCGTTTTCCCAGGCCCTGTTCTTTGCCGTCCCCATGGCATGCCCCGAGTCGTGCTGCATATAGACTGTGACGCCTTCTTCCTGCAAGTCCACTATGCGTGTGACCCCGCGGCCCAGGGCCTGCGGGGCCTCCCCGTGGCGTTATACCAGTACCAAGACGTGTTCTGTGTCTCCCACGAGGCGCGGGCGCTGGGGGTGCGCAAGCACAGCTCCCCAAAGGAGGCCCTCGGGCTACTGGCCCCTGCCGGTGGGCACCTGCTGCACGCCTTCATGCGGCAGTACCCAGGGCCAAGGGTCTGGTACGCGCGGTACGCTCAGTTCGGGCGGCGGGTGGCCGACTACATCCGGCGCATCGTGGGGGGTACGGGGGTCGTGGAGCGCAGCAGCGTCGATGAGGTCTACGCGGACGTGTCCCGGCGCTGTGACGGGGATCTGGAAGCGGGGGTGGCCCTTGCCGAAGAGGTTTGTCCTTTCCAACCCTCGGTCCCCGGCCCAACGGGGTCGCATGGCCCAGTCGTGAAATGGGGTACTGCAGGATCCGAAATGGCTGGACATATGTGCCTGAGCATCCCACGTGGTCGAGCATGCCTTTTGGAGGACTTGCTGCCCCTGTTTGGCCGCCCCTTTTACGGGGGTTTTCGGGGTTTTGGGAGGGTTCAAGCAGGCTCAAAATGGGCTAAAATCCCTTGTTTAGGCATCCCAAGTACATTGGTCCCAGAATGGCCCGTTTGCAAGGCTTCTTGGGACTTGTGGAGGGCTACCCTGTGTCACGACGGGCTCACCCCGGCCTACAAATCCTCTTTGGACCGTCTTTGGCCCCGGTATGGTTGGGCTCTGTGTGCTGCCCCAGGGAGCCGGCTAACGGTGTGGCACACGCTGATGGTGGTACGTTTGCTGCCACTTTAAGGAGAAGATTGACGTTGCCTTTTAGAGACTTTCAGAGACACTATCACCCGTGTGCTCCAGGGGTGATACGTGTAGGGCATGACACACACGCACACACACACACCCGGTCGCGACCCCCCGAGCCGCCCCAATGTGGAGGAGCAATGACTCTGATGTGGATGAGAAAAGACAAAAGCCAGAAAACAGAAGACTAGGAAGAAGTACATAGGAGGGGAAGGACACAGTGAGGTGAGAACAGCGTGCCACTACGGGAAACAGAGGCAACACAGCCACGCCGAAGGGGCGCACAAAGGAAGACAACGCCAAGAGGTGACCCAAGCACAAGTGCAGGGGACCAGGAGGCCGGCAAGGGGTAAAACACGTCAGCAGTTTTGAGGCTTGGAGTCAGTCGACACACCGCCGCGACTGACGCCGGGGTGTTGTTATCCAAGGCACCGAAATTTTAAAACCCATACATAACCATGGCAGGTCAGTCCATTAAGTTCATAGTCGTACAGCGTGCCACCAAATCCAGCACCATAGAACGGCCAGGTCCACCGACACACAGGTCTTGCAAAATCCAAGTGCATTGCAACTGTGCAGCCCGGACCAGTGAATACCCCGCAAGCACCCCCCCCCGGGTTCTGCATAGCACCCCGGGCCCCCCTTTACGCTTTGTTTATAACAAACTAATACGTAAGGGGGGGGGGTCCCACAAGGGGCCACTTATTCAGATGCGATTTTCCCTCAGCCAAATTATGCGTCAAGATTTTTTCTGGGTGGTATTCTCAGAGCCAAAAGATACCGCCCCCTCTGATAAACAAAGCCTGTCCCCCTCGCTCACGACAGGTCCCAGCTCTTACCCCATCAAGAGCGGCGGACGACGTGGTCACCCGCTCCACGCTCTTAGTGCCCTGCTGTGTGCACGCAGGCAACAGGCCAAACCGCTGACACGCCGTAGGGTCTCGCTCTGGCAGCGCGTCTCGCCGGTGCGTTCTTCGCAGCCCAATTCGTATCGTTCCTCGTTCCCACTCCTCTTTGGCGTCATGTGCCTTTGAGTTGGTGCAGCCCCGTGGCTCTGGGGACGGGGCGGTGTCACACGGGGTACGTCTACCAATGGGACCACCCGCGCCTTCGCTTAGCTCACCTTCAGTGGGCTTTGCCCCCCCCCCCCCCCCGGCCCGGGACCTGTGGTCCACTGGGGTATCGCGTCCGCGCGGTGCTTGCCCCCGCTCCACCCGACAACAGCAGTGGTCCGGTCTATCCCTGGGACTCATACCAGACACCGTCTTGCGCTCCAGCACATGCACCCTCCCCCCCTCCGACGCCTACCCCCTCCAGATCCGGGCCCAAGTGCAGGCACATCTGGGGGTCACCGTCTCCGCCGGCGTGGCCCCCAACAAGCTGCTCGCAAAGCTCGCCTCCGCCGCCGCCAAGCCCGACGCCGTCCGCCTCGTCCGCGACGCCCAGGCCCTGCTCGCCGCCACCCCGGCCTCCCGACTGCCGGGGCTCGGGGGACGCGCCGTGGACCTGCAGTCGCGCAAGGCCGCGGACCTGCAGCCGCTGAGCGTCGGTGAGTTGGCGCAGGTGTTGGCGCTGTCGCCGGCACAGGTCACGTCGCTTGCACCGCGGACTTGGCAGGGGAGCGGGGGGAGGGGGGGCTCTACCAATACCAGGACGTGCCCCCCCCCCCCACACACACGGAAGTATTTGAATGGCCGTGCACCGCGGGTGGACGCCCCCCCCCCCCCCCGCAGCCGGACACCCCCACCCCCAGACCAAAATGACCATCGTGGGAAAAAAGGAAATTTACAAAAGGGAAAACCGATCGGGCCCTTTTTGGTACACAAACTTTTGGGTCCCAGAACCCCCCCCTTCTACTACTTCTCTGCCCCCCCCCCCCCCCCCCCCGCCCGCTTTGGCTTGTTCTTAGTGTGGCCGCCACTCTACCCCCGAGAGGGAAAGTGAGGGAGTGAGATCCGCTGCCACAGTCATTTGTGGGATCATCGTGGAACCGGACCGCTCTCAAACGTGATCCCGAGACATGATCTCGCGTGGCATACGGTGAGCAGGCCTCGCCGCCTTGCACCGGCCTCCGGGGCAGCACCGCCCAGTGTTCCATGAGGCAGTCGTACAGTCCCGCTGCATAGTCCGAGAGATCCGGGACATCTGCTACCGCAGTCGTTTGTGGGATCATCGTAGGACTGTACCGCTCTGCCCCTAGCCTCTGTCGGTCTGACCCCCCCCCCCCCTCCAACAACAGCAGCACCACAAAACAGGGCGATCGCGGCTGTTGTGAATAATTTGTTGTAGGAACACGGAGACGGAGACGAGCGGTCACTGGTCGGACGTCACGAACGACCGGTTGCATTGGGGGATATGCACCTCGGGGGCCGGGGCATCTCGGGGGGGGGGGCAGACGCCAAAACCAAGGTTTGTGGACCTGAAATCGACCTTCCATTTCGGGCCCCTTTAATGAATTGCTTTCTTTTTCCCCTGAGGAAAACTTGTGTTCCTGCGGCGGGGGGGCTTGCGTCGGCCCGCGGTCGGCAGCCCCCCACCCGCCCCATCCCCCGGCAGCAACAGTGTCTGGCACGTGCTGCTGTCCTGGACCCCTTGTATCTTCATGGCAGGGCTGTCCTGTGGGAACGAGACATTGCGTTCTTTCTTCCCGCTGAGGATGGCCTGAGGGTATCGGTGGCAGGATTGGGTTACCCGACGGCGGTTGACTCTCAACCGACGGCTGTAGACGCTTTGCCGAAGGCGGTCAACGTGCAGCCGACGGCACTCGCGCTCTGTTCCGGCGGTTCCGGTGCACCTGAGGCCTGCTTCCTTTTTCTGTCCCTGCCCCTCTCCCCCCCTCCCCTCTGCATGCGCGCCGCCTGTGCACGCGCGCCGCCTGTGCACGCTTCATCTCCCCGATACTGTCCTCTGTGACCAAGCCCCTGTTCTTTTTCCTGTTCGCCGTGCCCCACCTCCATCAGGAGCCCCATGTCCCCCGCTGTGTCATCACGCGTCTCTCCCTCGTGTGTATTGCACCGGGGCCGTCCTGCGCACGTACCCTCTGTTCCGCACCGGGCGGCGTTCGAGTGGATAAGTTGGTCTCTCTTTGGTTTGGTACAATGAGGGAACGTTAGTGCGCCGGGCGCGCGCCGGGTAAAGTGTTAACGGTCACAATCCCACCTTCAACCATTTGGGGCATGTGTCTGTATTGGATTTTCTGACCTGGGCCTAGCACAATGGGGTTTGGGCACTGATTGTGATGCCCAAGAGAGGATTCCAAGAGAAGTTGATATTGTCATTACACTCCCTCGCCACCACTTCTTCCAATCGTGCATGACTGACTTGTGCTTTTGCCCTTGTGAAAAGGGCACCCCAGGCTCGGTATGACGGGGGTAAAGCATTGAGATAGGCGTGTGGAACAGTGATTTGGATGTCGGGCGCGCGGCAGGCAAACGTTCCCTCCGTGCGTCGACCCGCAACCACCATCGGGTGCCCTGTCTATTCGCCTCTCCCCCCGCATGGCACTGCTGTCCAGCCACGTCTCCGCGTCGCACAGGCCCTGAGGGCGTTCGACCACTGCCGCGGCGTCGACGACAGTCCCGTTCGCCCTACGCTGCCTCCCAAGAGCCTGGTCGCCACGAGCTGGCTGGACTCCCGCTGCAGTCGCCTGCAGGACCTCGCCCTTAAGCGCCACACGGGCCGGGGTGACCCGGCCGTGGTCGTGGGCGGCGGGTACGTGTTTGAGCCTCACCGGCACTCCGAGGGCGCGCGCGCGACCAACCCAGAGCGAGTCCGGTGGGTGCTCCTGGCGCTGGCCCTCGACCTCTACGAGAAGATTGCAGAGGAGTACGGGGAGTCGCGCGTGCTCCCGCGGCGGCTGACCGTGGCGTGCCAGTGCGTGGGCGGTGACGACGGGCTGCGGAGCCAGTCCGGGCCGTTTGCCGCGCAACCGCCCCTTCCAGCCCTTCGGTCCCCCGCGGCGGAGGGACAGCGGGTGGCAGCGGACGGCCCCGGCGCGGGGCCGGGGCACGCGCATGCGCGACCGGCGACAGACATCTTCGAGGACGCGGACGTCCGCCGCGGCGTCGGGGGCATTGTGGACTGCAGCGCCGCGCTGCTGCGGCGACTGCAGCTGCGGGAGGGCAACCGCCGGGTCGCGCAGTGCAGCCTGACGGCCGGGGACTTCCGGCCATGCGCCCCAGCGCCCGGCGCGCTTCGGGGGTTTCTGACTGTTGGCACCCCGGGCCCCACTGCCTCCGATCGCGGCAGCACCGCCCCAGACCCTGGCCTCAGCGCACCGGTGTGCCTCCAATCGCCTCCAACGGCCTCTTGTACACCGGACGTGGAACCGATTGGGGGCCGGCAAAGACGTGTTGCCGGGGGTGGGGCGTGTGGACAGGCACTGACGTCCGATGCAGAAGTGGGGCTCGGAGACGGGGACGACTTTTGGAGTGACGATCTCGCGGCTGAGGGCACGGAACCGGCTGCGGATGTCTTGTCCACTGCGGGCGAAGGCAACGACATGACCTGCGGCGGCCTCCTCTCTGACCCTCACCCTGAGCCGCTCACAGGCTCAGCCCCACCATCAGCACCAGCACCACCACCAGCACCAGCACCAGCACCAGCACCAGCACCAGCACCAGCACGAGCCCTGTGCCCCTCCTCCCCCGTCATCCCACCCCAGCCCCCTGCCCCAGTGCCCCAGCAGCGTCATCCTGTGCACACCTGCCATGCCGTGCACCCACTCCCAGTCCCCTGCACCGTCCGCACCACCCCCGCCCCTGGCCCTGTGGCCGACACCGGCCCGTCGCATCCCCCCGGTCGCGCGCACACCAGCGCTCCCCGGACCCCGGACCCCTTGCCCCCGTCCCGTTTGCCCCCGCCCCCCACGGCCCCCCCTCCCCCCCATACCCCCCCGCCCTCTGGCACGAGCCCGCCCCCCTGCAGTGCCACTCGCACGTCCACCCCCCCACCCCCGCAGCAGGCGGTGGGGGATGGCCCGGCGCACCCCAGCCCCGGTCGGTGCCGTCCGGGGGGGGAATCAGAGGTCCCCCGGGGCCTCGATGCCACCACATGGGCCGTGCTGCCCCATGAGCTCAGGGCCGAGCTGCTCTCCAGCCCGTCGCTTTGCACGGCCCAGACGCAGGGCTTCAGGCCCCCGAAGCGCCCCCGGAGAGGCACGCTGGACGAGTACTTCGCGACGGGCTGAAGGGGCTGTGCTTCAATGTGCACTCAGCGAGGGGTCCTCCACGCGTTTTTGTGATCCGGGGGGAATGAAATATCATAATCGGACCTTTTTCAGGCCATTCTTTGGGTACCCAATCTCCGCACCCTCGGGCCCCCCCTGACTCTCCCCCTCCCCCGCCCACGCAAAGCCCTGAGGTAGACTATGGGGAAAGGGTTGCCCCCCCCCCCCCCCGCCGCCACACACACGCGCGCACGCGCGCAGACTTGTGTACGTTCCAAAGGCCCGTGACTTCGCAGGGAATTCAAAGATGCCAACAATGTCCGAAAACTGCCCCCCCCCCCCCCTTTTGCCCCTCACTTACTCACCGACTCAGACTTCATTGGCGAAGCCCCAGCCCACCCCAGCGCCTGCCGGCTGGTTCAATGGTATGAGTGGTGGAGGCTCGGTGGGAAGGGCCCGGGATCGCACCCAACTATGACCTCCATTCCTCCCGACTGTGCTGGCTCAATGCCAAACTGCCCATTGCCCCGTCCACTGACCTCCCTCACCACGCCCCCCCCCCCCCCCAATCTGTGCCCCGGTGCCCCTGCCGCTTCGGATACCCACCGCCCCGTGCCCCGGTGTGGGACATACTGCCGCGCGCAACACAGGCCGTCGCTCAAGTGTCCGAGTGGGAGTGCAGGGGCGTCATGCGCCCCACCGTCCCCAAGGGCCTGAGTCGCCACGGGCGGCCGGGGGGGGGGTCCTTATCACTACAATGAGTACCTTGATCTTGTTCGTTCCGGGCCCGAGGGCACGGGTCCGATTCGTTGGCGGGGGAGCGGGGGCAGGCCACGGCTGAACGGAGACCGTGATCTATACCGCGCGGGGGGGGGGGCGTCAGAGGCCACAAGCAAAAGTTGCCTCCCTAACATCGACCTCCGAGTTCGGGCCCCTCTGATAGATTTCATTTGTCTCCTGAGAAAAGCTGTCTGATGTGCGTGGGTGGGTGGGTGGCTGAGGCGGAGGAGCCCAGGCTGCCATTCCGCCCCCCCCCCCCTCCCCCGGTACCGGTAGGCCGTTGCCTGAGCCGGGGCCACCCCAGCCCCCACAAACGGGGGATGGGAGTTGGAACAGCGGCCCCCGTGACCGGGCAATCGTGTTGCTGTTAAACAAACAGGCCTTTTCTGTACCGGCCCTTTGCCCTTGGAGCGCTCCGGCCGGGCGGTGGTGGCGCGCTTCGTATCAGTCCGAGTGTACGGGCGGTGGTGCACAATCTGCATTCAAATTTGATGCAACACCGCATGTCGATTGGGGCGGGGCATTCATTTGTAGGGGGTCACTCCCTTTACCCCCCGCCCCCTCCGGCCCCTCCCGGAGCCTATGTTCAGCTCCCGATCTATAAAGGGGGACGGGCTTTGCGACCCCTGAACAAGGAACACCGGAAGCAGAGCCCCGGTCATCAACTGTCTCTGCCCCCCCACCATCCCCACCACCCCCATCATCCCCACCATCCCCACCATCCCCTCAACCGGGCCACATTTCGGCATGCCGGACACGTTGTGCCGTCGGTCTGTAGGCAGCCCTCCTCAAGCCTTCCCTCATGGCAACGGTTGGCCGCACCCGCTGCTCACGAGTGGTATTTGTGTGGCGTGTCCCCGGGTCGCGTTGCAGGGGCGCGTTATGGCGGGGTACTGACCCTCAAAAGGTGCTGTTCTCCCCCTGTGCCCAACTCCATGCACATCCAGTGTCACACGCCCGTACGTGCTCATTGATGGAGTTGGCCCCCGTGGCTTCAGAGATGGGGCGGGTGCCTTCCAGCAGGACTTAACACCAACACGCATCCGGCCCTCTACCGAGCACTCCCTGTGCCCAAACCCCCCCCCCCCTCTCTTCAGCTGAATTTTTTTGGTGCGTGAGGGGACAGCCCACCGCGCGCCCAAAGCAGGAGGCGAACCGCTACCTCTAACCGCAACCGGTGCCCCTCTGGACCCCCCCCCCCCACCCACCCACCCACACACCCGCACTCCGCCCAGTGCCGCCCTCACTGCATCACCCCCCCGCCCTCCCCCCCCCCTCTTGCAAATCCGCCGCTTAGGGCTGGGATGCGCGGCCTCAGGTATGGTCGGCCCCGTAAAGAAACAACAACCAGACGGAATGTCACACAGGGGGGGGGGGTCCAAGCCAAAAGGATTTGGATGGAGTGCTTCGATTCAGGGAAGGAGTCCTGACGGCGGAGACCAACCATCAGAAGCCCCTGCTGGGGCGCCGGCTTCTGGGACCCAGAGTGGTGCAAATACGGGGCGCATAGCGCCTGGCGGCTACAGCAGCCACCCCGGCACGGCAGCATAGCGGGGCACGAGAGCCCTGACTGCACTCGCCGTGGAGTTCTCCCGACCAGGACGAGTTGGAGAGAATGCGGCCCTGTCCCGTGTCCTAGTGTACTGCAGAGAAGTACATCAGAGGCTTCTGTTAAATGGTGCGCTGCCCTGCCCTGCCCCGCCACCATGCCCTGCGACGTGCCTCGCAGGCGGAGGGGAAGCTCATAAGCGCCGTACTGTATTGGTTGCCTTCTTGCACGATGCGCCGAATGAATGGAAATGAATCCTGCTGCTTAACAAAGAAGCACTGTGAAACGGTATGAATCGTACCCCATTTTGCAGGTTTTTTGTGGATTTCACCCAACACGTCGAACATCGGGGCGCCAGGCACCAGGAACAAAAACTGCTCAAGCGGGGGCTGCCTGCTACAGTCGTGTAAGGTGGCTGGTGGTTTGCCTTTTTGTTGTGCCATGTGTTTGATGTCTGAACAATACAGTCAAATCCTTTCCCAATGTCCTGCTTTGCGCGGCGCAGCCCTTCCTACAGCCAACACGTAGAACAGATCCAGAAATCAGGAGCGGACATGGCTGAACTGGGGGATGGTGTAAGGCACACTTCGGGCCGTGGATGCATTCAATCTCTGCACGAGCCGTGAGGGTCATAAGCAACCAGATGTTCATTGTGCATTTGCCCTGCTACCGGGCTTGACACAGCATCGGTGTCTCAGCCACTGGCACGTACTACCCCAGCGTTTTGCCAACCGCTGTTGGATAATCAACCGCCGGCGGTGCGTCGCCCACGATTACCCAACGCGCCGAGGTATTTCCCAGCTGCTGCTGATGACAGGACGCTTGCTTACAAAGCTGTTGCCGAGTAGTCCCCTGCCGCGCGTCTTTACGATTGGGCGGGCGAGCTGGGGGGGGGGGGGGATAGGCGTCATCAACCACTTGAGAGAACGTCAGCCCATCAAGGAAGTGTCGCGCCCGCGTGTGTGCCAGCACGCCCTCTTTCTTTCCTTTTGGTGGTCAACTAAGGAGGTGCCCCTGTGCCCTGTGCGTCGGCACAACATGGCCTGTGTGGGTGGGTGGGGGTTACAGGGCGCCATCACGCGAAGTCAAATGCCAAAGGGTGGGCCAGTGATGATTGTTCTCACACCTCGTCCCACGACGGCCCTCATATGACATCTCAAACCTCCAAAATGTGCTTGTTCTCAACCTCTTGTCCTGGTGTTCATGCATATCATTTGGGTGTCCAATGACGGGAGCCAGGAAGGGGAATGGCCATCACTTGGTGGCTGTCCCGCACACAGGGAAGGGGATTGGGGGCTGTCGCGCGCTGATACGGTACGGGGGTGTGCATAAGGGAGCCCCCACGGCCGGGCAGGCATTACCGCTGTGCCACTGGCAATGTCGGGAATGGATCTCATGGTTTTTCCGTTTCGATGGCCCGGGAGGCGTTGTAACTTCGCCTGCCAGGACAATATTATTCTTCTGGCGCAGCAAAAAATCACAGCAAAAACAAAGCGGCTGTCAGTTCTACACACAATAGCAATTCACTCTGATCCCAAAAATGTAGCGAACCTCAACCAAAATACAGTACAATTCTGAAGCTATTTACGAATGGCGGGAGCGCCTGCGCTATAATACAATAGCCGCAGCAAGCGCCAGAAGAATAACATTGTCCTGGCGGGCGAACTTACAGGCGTTCTGCCTGTCGCCAGATTTGTATATAGTCTCTCAGAGCCATCAACGTAGGGTCGGCGGTCGACCTCCGAAGCTTGGACGAGTGACCGCCGGTGGTTGGACCGCGTTTCACCAGTGGCTGTGGGCCGTGCGCTGACGGTAGTCGATGGTCAAACAACAAGCGTTAGGGGGAGGGGGTGGCACATCTTCGAAGTTTATTGCCGTCTGGATCCTTAATGTTTTGGCCGACACGGCCCGCCACATGGAGAAACAGAAACAGTGTGGCGAAAACAGCGGTTTGCGGAGCTTCAAAAAAATTGCAAACACCCACCCACAAACACGCGTCCACACAGCCATTTGTTTCACAACAAAACTACGTGCAACCTCACGGGGACCCCTTGCCGTTGGCAGCACGCGCCTGTCCGTTCGGCAGTACGTAACACACCACACAGCACACCCCACGTCGTGTACGTGTTAAGTACAGGAACTCTGCAGTTGAAAATGTGGATTGCTGGCACCAACTGCTACCTGCCGCTACAGCCAACAGATGTGGTAGGCTAAAGTCATCAATTTTCCAGGATTATGACAACTCTGTTAGGTCTATGCTATCGCGTAGACGTGTTGCCCAGCCGCATCCGAGTCATGTTTTTAAACGTGCCAGTTCCAATGGGTAGAACTGCGGAGCCACTATGTTGGGGCTGACCCTGTAGAGAACCACGCAGAGGGAAAATGAGGATTGCTGGTACCAACTGCCATCTACCGCTGGCTGCGTGCGTACAAATCGTCCGTCACGCTGTGACCGACATGGCCCCCCGATGCCAGGCCGTTGCACCAGACTCACACCGATCCAAACATTTCAAAAATAGGTCAATAGGGAGTGCAGGGGAGATGCCTACGGCCCTGTCCGTGGACGCGTGCACACCTGCCCGCATCAATGACTGTACAAGAGATGTGTGGTGGTCCAACCTGCACATATGCCGTCGTCATCTGCTTGTACGTGTGCAGTAGGTGAAGGACTGGGCAGGTGTAGCTACGCTCCGATACCGCAGCGACTTGCGCGACGCCCCACTGCGCCCCACTGCACTGCACGGGAGAAGGGGAGGGGGTCACACATCTTCGAAGTTTATTGCTATCTGGATCCTTAATGTTTTGGCCGACACGACACACCGCATGGAGAAACAGAAACAGTATGGCCAAAAGTGGAGCTTCAAAAAATTGCAAACACCCACCCACAAAGACGCATCCACAAAGCCATTTGTTTCACGACAAAAACACGTGCAACCTCACGGGGGGGAGACACTGGCCGAAGACCAGCTACTGGGGCCTGCTCACAAAAACAAGAACAACGACGTCAGCAACGCAGACCACAAAGCCCAGCGCACACGGTCACGCGACGCATCACACCCACGCATACGCCACAAGGACACCACCAGCGGGCCAGCCATCCTCAGCATTCAAAGTGGGGCTCACCGCCGTGCTCCGTACTAAAGTGACGAGTCTTGGACCACTCCCGTGGTCCCAAACCAGCACCCGAGGGGACGTTGGGCATTCTATTGTGTCACTATTGTGTCACTCTATTGTGTCACTCTGGCCCAGGGCGGATGGGGCACTCTGACCCATGGGGGGTGGGGTCAGCCCCCCCCTCGGTTATCAGCACCCCTGCAATACATGTGCACCACTGGAAGGCTTGTGATAGCACGCGTTGTTGGGCGTTCTCCACATGGATTTGATTTCTGATATCTCCTGGAATCTCCCATGACGCCAGCACAACGCCGGAGAGAGGATCTGAGGCGGAGACGCCCAACTGAGACGGTTCTCCCGAGCACGACACACCATCCCTGGCGTGGGCAGAGGCCCTGAGGGCTCTAAGACAGGCTTGAGCAGCATGGAGAAGCGGCAGGTGTGCCGCTGCAACAGCGAGCCAGCACACGCGGAATGAGAGTGCAGTGTGGCTGAACTCCCTTGGCATCTCCTGGGTTTACGGGGTTGGGTGGATCCCACGCATGCCCCCACCCCGCCACACCACCAGCACCACCACAGCAGCCCAGACCGGACGCCCACCCCCGGGTACAACCTCCCCGCTCCAACCCCCCCGCGCGCCCCGACCCCCCCCCCCCCCCGGTCGCCTTCTATTCTTCCCTCGTAAGGGCCTTGCGGGGATTTCGGAATTTTGCTTTTGGTTAGTTTGTCTTCAGCTGCGGTGGAGCTTCGAAAGCACTAGGAATTGTTAGATCGATGAATAGGTTTCGTTCCCATGATATAGGGAACCTCAAGCACCAACGGCAACAGCATGCCGCAGCATGCTGCAGCATTCTGCAGCATGCCGCAGCGCCAGATTCTGGGAGCTGTTGGTGGGGGTTTTGAAGCATGCCGCAGCATGCCGCAGCGTGCCGCAGCGAGCCAAAATTTTCACGGACTTTTTTTTTCATAACATGTCAAACCTTGGAACCCTTTGTTGCACAGATGTCTCAGCATTGGATGGTAGCTCAGTGGTTTATGTACCAGGTCTCAGTTAGGAGGTCCTGGGTTCCATTTCGGGAAAGGGCAAACTTTTGCCTGTCAGTTCTTCTCTATTGTTGCACAGATTTTCGCTTTTTTGGTGTTGTTTTGACATGTCAAGTCCGGAGGATACTCAAACTACCGAGGCATCACAGGTTTTTGAAACCTGTGCCGCTTTCGGAAAATGATGGTACCCTTGACCAACAGCTTGAAGCATGCCGCAGCATGCCGCAGCGTGCCGCAGCATGCCGCAGCGAGCCAAAATTTTCTTGGGGACCGTTGGTGCTTGCCCACGCATGCCCCCACCCCGCCACACCACCAGCACCACCACAGCAGCCCAGACCGGACGCCCACCCCCGGGTACAACCTCCCCGCTCCAACCCCCCCGCGCGCCCCGACCCCCCCCCCCCCCCGGTCGCCTTCTATTCTTCCCTCGTAAGGGCCTTGCGGGGATTTCGGAATTTTGCTTTTGGTTAGTTTGTCTTCAGCTGCGGTGGAGCTTCGAAAGCACTAGGAATTGTTAGATCGATGAATAGGTTTCGTTCCCATGATATAGGGAACCTTGTTGCATATGCGATATACCGCAAGTGTGCGTTGGACAGGCCGTACCTTGGAAAAAGGGGGAGGTAGGCCATTACGGCGAAGAAGGAATCGATTCACAACCACAACACCCGGTTGTATAGATTGCCTGCATCATTCAGGGACCTGGGAGGCTTGGGTGGGGGTGGGGTGAAACATCAGGCAGCCCAACATTGTGTGGGGGTAGTATGGTGTATATAGGCAAGAATATTGCCAATAGTAGCAAAAAATCCCAGTTTCTTCCTGGCATATGCGTGCTGTGCGCGTGTTGTGCGCACTGTGCCCACGCTGTGCCAGGACGCCCCCACTGACATGGCCAACTTCTTCAAGAGGCAAGCCGCTGCACCAGAGGGTCAGTCGACAGAACGCCCAACACATTGCAGCCCCCCTTGCTAGAACCAAGCAAGGGTTTCGGCGCTGAGGGTGAATACTGTATGAAGCCCGAGAGGCATCAAAGGCAGCAGACATATTTATTTGACAACTTCGAAAAGGAGCACGTGGCAAAGGGTGTGACTTGGGAGCGGGGGTGGGAGCGGGGGTGCGAGGGGGCGGATTTCCGAATATACCCCAAACACCCCTATCTACCCCTACCCACGTGACATTCAGTGGACACAAACGAGGCAACAAGGGCTGCGACCCCCTAAAACGCACAAAGTTGGCACAATCAGTCCCGATGCCAAGAGATTTGCAAGACTTGTTAGCTTTTGTTAAACGGCTGTGGGGAGCCCATGTGGAAGAGAACACCTGGTATGAACCATCCAGGATCTGCACAGATCACCCACTTTTATCCATCACTATGGTTCAAGGGTGGATGGTGTGGTCAGTGGTGTATGCCTGCTGGTTGGTCCACTGTGAATCTCTCAGTGCGCCTGCAGAGAAGACCCGCCTGCAAGGTTGCAATTTTGAAGAAGCCCTCTGGTCTTCAAAGTGCCCGACGTTGCGCAAGCGCGGTCTTGTCTAGGCACGACGACCCATGGTACTGTCGTTCTGGGTGATTTTTTTCGACCACTGCCCAAGCGGTCCCAATGCCCGTCAACATCCTTTTGAGGGAAAGAGGGGGTGTTTGATGGTTGTCTGCAGCCATCCGCCATCTGGCCCCAATTGGCCAGAACACCCATTGTTTTGCATGGAGATTGGGGCCATGCCGTCCTCGAAGGAGCAGGTTACCCCGTTTCATGTCCCCACAGGACTCTTCCGTGAATCGCAGCATGACTCTCTTTAATGTCTGGTGTGTATGCGTCACCATGGCCTTCACCACCGCGCCTGCCACCGGCTGTGCGCTGGATGCAGCACGCGTCGTCACGCCCCCCACCGCCTCCCGCGCACTGGGCAACCCCGCCACCCTCCATTCCACGGCCACACGGCCCCCAGCCCTCATGGGCGCCCCGCGAGCAGGCCTGCGGCTACGGCATGCCACTGCCCCTCCCACAGGCCCCTTGCGATGGCCCACCGCTGCCAACTGGTGGCGGTCTTCCGGATGCGGAGCGGCGGTGCTGCTTGTCGCTTACCTGTGCGCCCGCACCATCACGCGGCCCAGGGGACGTCCCCTCGGAGCCCACGGATGTGCTGCGCCGTGCGCGGCCGCGGCAGGCGCACCTCTGACCCACTTCACAGAGCCGTGGCTCGACGCCTTCCGTCCCTGAGGCTGCGGCCCGCCGACAGGCGCGCCGTCGTACACGTTCGTCAGGCACACTTGCCCCGCGACGACGGTATGGGCCCGCGGGAACGGGGTGTCCTGGCCACGCCGCTGGTGGTCTGGGGCCCGCCCCAGGCATGTCACGCGAGGGCGAGCGGCTGACAGTCCGTCTGGACCTCCGGCGGACGCGTTGGGGGCGCACGACTGGGGCGAGGAGCAGACGGTGAAGGAGTACGTCGGATTGTGTTGGGGGATGAAAGGTGCCTTGCCCCTGCAGCAGGGCGAGCCGATCTACAGTTCGCGTGTCGTGCAGACCTGCAGACGGTGCGGGCTGGTGCGCAGGCGGGCGCTGTACGAGGACTGGGATGACGCCTCGTGCGGTACATGTCCGGGAGCCCCGGCGGAGACCGGGCCCGACGGCGGCGGATTGCTCCCGCCGGGTCGTGTCGTCTCTTGAAGCGGAAATGGAAGCGGGGTCGCCTTGAATCCGCTTCCGCGTTGCCCGGGAAGGTGCCCGCCGGAGCTCCCGCCCATCGTGCGTCGCACAGGATGAGCAACTGCGCACGCATGCGCTTACGACTCCCACGCAAGATACTACGAGCATCATTCGCACCGGCACTCTCAGCCATCCGTCCCCTCTCCCTTTGCCTCCACCCCGGCGGATCCTGACAATCCACGATGTATTACGCCGGAGTCAGCCCGTGACGAAGAGGCGCCCGGACCCTCGCGATTGGATCCCCCGGCTGAGACTCAGTGCCGAGCGCCCTTGCGTGCATGCATTTGTTCATCTCACAGGCAGTGGCAGCAGGAGTAATGCTGGGCCGCCCTCCCCTCTTTTTTCCCCAGAGTCGGCGAGCTGCTACAGACGCAGGCGGGGTAGTTTGTGATGGGTTTGCACGTTCCAGTGTGTACTTGTGGGGGCACTCGGCGCACGGCTCTGCCCCACGCCCCACATGCAGGGCAGTGGGGATGTTGCTGGTGTCGTGGCCCCGCGCGGCCAGCACAGCCCTTGCACGTCCGACACAGCACTTAGGCCTGCAGACTGGCGACGGCATGGCGGAACCGTCAACACGCGTGTCGCGCGCGCCATGCAGCCTCCCGCTTTAGTTTTCGCGGCCGGACCATAGCCGTGCAGTGCCGCGCACTTCGCATTCCTGAGGTGTGGCCGAGGTCTTGCTGCTGGGCCCCATATGGGCCCTCAGGCCTGCACATTTGTGGCTTGTCCCCATATTCAGGCGCCGGTGCTCGTTACAGCAGCCCATGCACACTGCCGCTTCCTGTACCATAGCACGTCCAGACGTCCGTATGCCCCATGGCCCGCCAACTGCCCTTTGAAGAATGTGTCCGGGCTTGCTGCCAACAATTCCGGACCTCAGAAGACTGGTGATCCTTAAGGCATCCCTTGACAGCCCACCTTCCCCTCTGCTCTGCCTAAATCTGTGAGCTGTGGTATTAACCCAGACACCCGTTTCACCAACAATATTTTCCCAAACCTTGGCACAGAAGGGCCCAAAGCCCCTTGTCCCAAGAAGGCTCTGTGCAGAGATGCTGGCGACGGAGGCTTCGCCTCTTGCAGACGAAGGTAGTATGGGTTGATTTTGATGTGCACGTCAGTTGCCTGAGAGTGCAGGTAGACAGGCATTGATTTTGGTCTGTTCCTTGGCAATTTGGTGCACATGGAATTGGTTACCTCTGGAGCAACCACAGCCGTATCGGGGCGCCCTAAGCAGGGTGTAATGAAGTGGCTGCACAATCAAGACAGCTCATTGGGACAATGTAATGTCCTAAATATGCACAAATCAACAGCGCCTTACAACGTGCGAGACAGGTCAAAGAAATAGAAAAGAGGCTGAAAACGGTTGTTTTATCTTCCGAGGTGATCCGTGACGAAATATGTAAACTTGGCGACACACATTTTTAAGCCGCTTTAGGTGCTAAAGGATAGGTAAAGTTGTAATCGAAAAAAAAACCTTGTTTGCACCCCAAAAACTAGTTCGGCCAACATTCAAATAAAGAAGAATGAATCAAATGCTCAAGATTGCTGTGTTGTTTGCATAGCATACCCCAATGTATGGCTTTTGACGTCTAACCCCTTGTATCATTCTAGGACCAAAAATGATCCCGCAATGATTTTTTGAATTTTGACCCCCGTACCCCCCCCGCACCTGGGTACCCCTTTTTTGGGGGGAGGGGGGTCAAAGCTTCTTTGCGTACTGTGGCCGCTGTGTGTGTATTTGGACCTGGGTCCTTAAGAACTTTTTTCTTGTATATGGACCCCCTAACCCATGGCGAGGGTCCCGGGTCCCGACTCTAGGTACCCCCAGTCGCCCCCCCCCCCCCCCATATGGCCCCTTGACAGTGAGGACTTAGCCGTTTTCACGCTGGATAGGCACGTGGCACGTGAAAGCTTTTTGAAATCCGATTTTTCATGAAACCATTCCGTTGCCCCTAGGATGGGTTTGGGTGACCATTTGGTGACAATAGGGAGACTTCAGCACTCATGAGGACCCACGTAGTGGCCACTAGGCCTATGTTGCCCGTGCCATGGGCCCTCCGAAAGCCCCAAAATTGCTGATGCGTAAGCTGTTTAGTGACTGGCTGCGTCCCCGGCGACGCTCCCCGACGTTTTTGGCCGCATCTCTGCGTCCCTAAGTCGTCGCGCCTTGCCACGACGGCGACCCCCCCTCCCCCCCGGGCCGTAGGCGCACACCGCATGCAGCCCCCAGGCCGGTGCCAGCCATGTTCCGCACGGCCTCCTGCCGTGTCTGTAGACACTGGGGGAGCGTCATTTGACCAAATGGCGGATGTGCCTTCTGCGCCTCCGCCAACACATTCCTCATATATATATGGACCCCCTAACCCATGGCGGGGGTCCCGGGTCCCAACTCTAGGTACCCCCAGTCGCCCCCCCCCCCCTATGGCCCCTTGACAGTGAGGACCTAGCCGTTTTCACGCTGGATGGGCTATCTGGCACGTGAAAGCTGTTTGAAATCCGATTTTTCATGAAACCGTTCCCCGTTGCCCCTAGGATGGGTTTGGGTGATCATTTGGTGACAATAGGGAGACTTCAGCACTCATGGGGACCCACGTAGTGGCCACTAGGCCTATGTTGCCCGTGCCATGGGCCCTCCGAAAGCCCCAAAATTGCTGATGCGTAAGCTGTTTAGTGACACTTGAAAATCACCTCGCAGAGGTTGTTAGATCAAAGCCAGGCAGGTTTATATAGGGGAAAACGCCACATACCCCCCCATTTTGGGCCTTTTTGGGCCTATCGCGTACCCTACCCCAAGGGGTGAAATTGTTAGTTTAACCCCGTGTAATATCATTATTCTGTCCGATAAACGCATCCCCCTATGAGTTCGTGGTCCGGACACCCCCAGAACCCCCCCCTCCACCACTTGAAACCCGCTTTTTTGAGGTTTGGAGGGAGGTGGGTGGGTGGGGGGGGGGTGAACCCCCCCCTTTTTGGGTCGAAAATCATGATTCTTTTGGTTTTTTTCGATTTGAGCCGAAAGGTGTGTCCGGGTCCCGGCTCAATGGGGCTTGTATGGGATAGAGTTGGACAAGCGCTTATGCGGTTTATGCACTTTTAAGCCATTTTTGCTATGTTGGCAGTTTTGCCAACCCGGTGACCCCGTGGTACCCACTGTGAGGGGTGTGAGGGGGGATGTTGTCACAGTATACGAGGATACGAAAGGACTTTTTTTGCAGTCTCTAGCCTTGCTTAGGGACGGTCACAACCCGTGCCAAAGACGCGAAATGATTATTTCCACCAATAATGGCTTACATGAGTGAATGGGCCGGTGCACCATCTGCTTGTGGAGTTTTTCACCTTGCACAGCTCAAAAGTTGAAGTGTCCGAAACTTATTTTTTCATATTGTGACCACACAATATGACCATCCAAGGTATGTAAAGCATGTTTTAGGCCGTATTTCTGTTTTTTTTCACCTTATTTGGGTATTGGGTGCGCGCGGGGGGGGGGGGGTCTCCTAAGGGATTGGTCCACAACCTGCTTGTGCACTTTTTCACCCTGGACATCTCAAAAATCGGAATTTGTGAAACTTATTTTTGTTAATACCATGCTCACCTAAAATGACCATCCAAGGTATGTAAAGCATGTTTTTGGCCGTAGTCGTGTGTTTTTCATCCTATTTGCGCATTGGGTCGGTGGGGGGGGGGGGGGTCAAACGGGATTGGTACACAACCTACTTATGCACTTTTTCGGCCTATACAGCTCAAAAATCGAAGTTTTCGAAACTTATTTCTTTGATATTGCGATCACCCAAAATGACCATCCAAGTTATCTAAAGCATGTTTTAGCCCGTATTTATGTAGCTTTTACCCTATTTTGGGTGTGTGTTGCTTGGGGTAGATTCTCTGCGAGGTGGACTTGCCGAAGGCAATAGACTTTTTCACATTTCAACTTCTTCCGAAATTCTTTTGTTGCCCCTAGGATGGGTTTGGGTGATCATTTGGTGACGATACGGGTACTTGAGCGCCCATGGGGACCCACGTAGTGGCCACTGGGCCCATCTAGCCCGAGCCATAGGCCCCCCAAAAGCTTCAAAATTGCTGTTTTTAGGTGGTTCAATGGCATTTGGTGTGTGCACAAATTGCTTAAGCAATTTTCCACCCTCTACATGTCAAAATGGAAAATTTTGCAAAACATTTTTTTGATATTGTGACCACTTACAATGATGAAATATGCTAGGTAAAGCATGTTTTAGACCCTCTTTGTGTGTTTATTATTCTCTCCAGTAAACACATCCCGTAATGAGTTTTTGGTCCGGACACCCCCAGACCCCCCCCTCCCCACTTGAAACCCACTTTTTGGAGCTTTTGAGGGAGGGATGGGGGTGGCTGGGGATGGGATGGGATGCGAATGTGTCCAGCACTAGTATTGACGTGGCCTGAAGCGCCGGGCTTTGAGACCCTGTGGCTGACCAATCAGGGCGTTGCAGGCTCCCCCGCGTTGGACTCGGGGGTAACAGGACACCGCTGATGCTGGGCGACCCAGGCGCAGTGAATCCCGACACACTCTGCTCCTTACAGTGCACTGTGTATCCCCGCCTTGTGTTCCATCATCGTGCACACACACGCACGCACACACACACACACACACACACACACACACACCATGTTATTTCATGGTACTGACCGGGGACACTGTGTGCGCTATGCTTAGCATTCCGTGGAGTATCTGCGCTCACCCGCAAGCAATGGTAGTACTGCAGGTCCCACACTGTGTCACAACGTCAGAGGCATATGGGCGGTGGTGCACAGTCCAAGACATGATGCACGAGGTCAGGGCCAAGCCACTAGACCACAGGACCAGGCCGGCAGGTCTTGAGACTGGTGAGGTTTGCCAGAGGACATCACACCCACCGCAGCTCCAAGTGTGTAGCACTTGTTATGGCAGTGGTACCGCTGCCCCATCCGGATCGCACCTTCCCCGGGAGGGGTATCCGCTGAAGCGAAACCCGGTGGTGGAGACCCCGTATCCAGGCCCATCTGACACGGGGGTGGGGGGGGGGGTCAAAAAATAAGCCCCCCTTTTTTTTGCGTCGAAAATCATGAATCTTTTGTTTTTTTTCTTCGATTTTCAGCCGAAAAAGTTTATCCGGGTCCCGACTCCATGGGGTTTGTATGGGGCGGAGTGGGACGAGCGTAGTTTATGCACTTTTCAGCCATTTTTGCTATATTGGCGGTTTTGGCGACCTCGGTGACCCCGTGGTACCCACTCTGAGGAGTGTGGGTGGGGATGTGGTGACAATTTATGCTTACTAGGATACAAAAGGGCGTTTTTTTTTGCAGTCTCTAGCCTTGCTTAGGGCCGGTCACAACCCGTGCCAAAGACGCGAAATGACTGTTTCCCTCAATAATGGCTTACATGAGTGAATAGGCGCACAACTTGCTTATGCAGTTTTTCACCTTGCACAGCTCAAAAATTGGAGTTTTCGAAACTTATTTTTTTGATGTTGTGATCACCTAAAATGACCATCCAAGGTATGTAAAGCATGTTTTAGGCCGTGTTCATGTGATTTTCATCCCATTTGCGCATTGGGTTGGTGGGTGGGGGGGGGGGGGGGGGGGGCGGTCAAACGGCATTTGTGCGCAACCTGCTTCTGCAGTTTTTCACCCTGGGCGGCTCAAAAATCCAAGTTTCCAAAACTTATTTTTTTTGCTATCTTGGTCACCTAAAATGACCGTCCAAGGTATGCAAAGCATGTTTTAGGCAATTTTTATGTGTTTTTCATCCTATTTGGGTATTGGGTAGGGGGTGGGGGTGGGGCTTCCAAGGGATTGGTACCCAACCTGCCTATGCAATTTTTCAGCCTGTACAGCTCAAAAATCGAAGTTTCCAAAAGTTTTTTTTTGTGATCACCCAAAATGACCATCCAAGATATGCAAAGCATGTTTTAGCCCGTATTTATGTAGTTTTTGCCTTATTTTGGGTGTGTGTTGCTTGAGGTAGATTCTCTGCAAGGTGGACTTGGTGAAGGCAATAAAATTATTTTTTGATATTGTGACCACTCACAATGATGAAATATTCTATGTAAAGCATGTTTTAGCCCTTCTCAGGTGATTTTCGGGAGTCGCGGCGCTATCCGCTTGGCTGGGCAAGGCGCGACCCGCGTCTTAGGCCCTCCCAGACATGGGGCCCCCGGCAACGCGCCGATGCGTGGCGCCACCTAAGGCATCGGGGGCCCGCCCCTGCCCTGGCGCTGGGCCCCGAGGGCTTTATGCCCCTGAAGCAGCCCAAGCCTGACCTCCTGCCCGACGAGGGGGGGCTGCGAGTGTGGGCTCAGGATTGACGGGGGGGAGGGGGACTGACCCGTTCTCCCCCCCCCCCCAACTGACAGCAACCAGAGGCCGGCGCCTGAATGCGCCCATTCTTCTACCATCCCGCCCTAGGTGCCTCCGGCGTCGCAGGGCTCCCCACCGTCGCCAGCTCCCCGCTGCGCGGGGCAGCCCCCATCCACCCCCACTGGCTGCGTCCCCGGCGACGCTCCCCGAGGTTTTTGGCCGCATCTCTGCGGCCCTAAGTAGTCGCGCCTTGCCACGACGGCGATCCCCCCCCCCCCCCGGGGCCGTAGGCGCACACCGAATGCAGCCCCCAAGCCGGTGCCAGCCATGTTCCGCACAGCCTCCCGGCGTGTCCGTAGACACTGGGGGAGCGTCATTTGACCAAATGGCGGACGTGCCTTCTGCGCCTCCGCCAATGCATTCTTCATTATCGCTGCCGCAGCACGGCATGGCAAGCACGGAAGAGACCTAGTCCCCTCCAGCGCGTCTCTCTTGGCTACTGTGCAGGCGCAGGCGGGGGGCTTGTAGGGGAGGACACGGGCGCCTGAACTCGCCTCGGCCTACCTCCCCAACCCTCGACCTCTGTACATATACGAGCGGAGGCTAAAAGATGAATGCCCTGTTTATGTGTTTTTCACCCTATTTGGGTGTTTTTTTTGGGGGGGGGGGGGGCTCCCAAGGGGGCTGGGGCACAACCTGCTTATGCAGTTTTACACCCTCTGCAGCTCAAATCTGGTCGTCCCTCTTGGCTTAAAACCAAGGGCCCTAGAGATACACACCTACGTGTGTGGCGTCCTCTCAGTGATGATTGCCAGCCTTGCAGCCAACATGGCCACAAACTTCAAGCCTAGTTTAGGCTCGCCCTGGAAATGAAAGCACACAAAGCAGTACGCGCATAGAAGTGTTATTGAGCTCCGAATTCATGCACCCATCACACACCTCCTCGAGGTTGTACCCCTGTGAGGCGTTGTTGGGGACGGCCAAAAGGTGTTGACGCAAACCTGGGGCGGACCATGTAAGGGAATTGCCCATCAGGCAGCACAGGTGGGCAGGATGTGTGACCTGCCAGGTGTACACATTGTACACATCACGATGCAGTGTCCTACAGATGGGTCTTTCCAAAATATGGGCAGGAAGGCGATTGGGGACATGACCACTAAAGGAGAGACAGGGGAGAAGCCATAAAGAAGACTGACATGCAGACCAGGTGGGCCTGTTGTGGGCTCAGCCATGATATTTGCACGCGGTTAGACAGTAAAGGGGTTGCAGGGCAGCACAAAGCTTCAGTTGGTGAACCGATGGTTGTGGGATGTCTTGAGAGAAGGACACGGCCCTTCCCTGCCCATCCTGGGTGGCGGTACATGTCGTGTTTCTTATGACAGGACCTCGGCCACCGATTGTTTGTTGTCCCGGCCTCGTCGATTATTTGTTGTGATGTGTTTTCTATCACTGGCTGTTTTTGTGTGTTGTCACAGAGATTCGGAGATCCAATGCTGGTTGACAAGAATTTTGTCACTGTCATTTGGTGAAAGTAAAGTTGTCATATCGGCTGTTGGTTCATTGCACTGCACCTTTCTGAGTGTCTTTTTGTTTCGTATTGCCATGTGCCCATGGGCAGCTGATGCTACACAAATTCTATGACTGGGGTGGATGGGCACGCCGTGGCGAGACTGCCACCCATGATGCCAACACACCCGGGCCATTGGCTGACGGCTCACTTCCCGACGATATGGCATTGACAGGAACGCAGCCATCTCTCCCCCGAGAAACACAAGAACTGTGGGAACTTAGGGCTGAAGTTGCCAGGCTCCGTGACATTCGGGCGGCAGATGTTGTGCAGATACAAGAGCTTCAAAATGCTGAAGAGGAGCTCAAGGAACGGCACAAAGCGGAGATTACAGATCTCTCTCGGCTGCTCGGGCAGGTGCAGACTGCGCAAGGGGAGGCCTGGCAACAACTCCAGACTGCCTCGGAGGAGTGCGAGACATTGCGGGTCAGTTGGGATGCGGAGCGGCGGGCGCTGCGGCAGCAGGTGCAGCGGTTGGAGCTGCAGCTCGCGAGCCTGAGGGAGGCAGAAGAGCGCTATTCCCGAGCGTCGTTCGAGCTCGGTCAATGCAAAGCAGGTGCTTCTAAGTTGCAGGAGCAGCTTGACAAGGTGACCAGGGAAAAGAGACTGTGTGAGCAGGTGTCGCTGGAATTGCAAGCGGAGGTTGCGCAGAAGCGTGAGGAAGCCGCAAAGTGGCAGTTGATGGCAACGGAAGTTGAGGAACTTGTGGTAGCAGCAGTGGACCAGAAGCGTGCGCAGGCCGCAGAGCTGAAGCGCGTCTTGCAAGCAGAGGGGAAGATGCGGGAGCAGATCGAGTATCTCCAGAATCAGGTGGCGGCATCGGAGGCCAAAGTTGAATTTCATGCTGGCAACAGTACGGCTCTTCGCGCACAGCTGCAGTCGGCGATGGCGGAGTTGTCGAAGGCTTGCACAGCGCCCCGTGGGTCATTTGAGCGACGGCCGTCTGCGGCAGACGGAGATTCCGTGCACGGGCAGCTGAGTGAGGCAGTAACTGCGTGCGTGCAGGAGATGCAGCAGCTCAGGAGCTTTGTGGGTGTTCTTCAGCACGAGAACGGTCGGCTGCAGCAATCAGCCGCTTCGGGCCCCTTTGAAGAGACCGAAACACCATTCACACAGCGGCAGCATATACAAGGGGGGCACCAGCAGCCCGCAACGCCGGACACTTGGGATGAACCATCGGATTTGCAAACTTGTGAGAGCACGTTTGCAGAGTCTGCCGCAGAGGCCGATTTGCTGCGAACCCGATGGGACGAACTAGTCGCGACGCACGAGCGGGAGGTGCAGCAGCTGAGGGCGCAGGTGGATCTTCTACGCGACGAGAATCGTCGTCTGCAGCATATGGCCATTGTCGGGGCGCCTGAGGAGACCGAAACTGCGTTCACAGGTGTGCCGCATGCACCAGAGTGTCAGAAGAATCAGGGTACCGAGCCCCCGGTGGTGAATCGATATCTGCAGTGCAACAGTGCATCCACGGAGGAGCTCGGAAACAATTCAGCAGTACTTCGAGAGGGAACGTGGGATGAAGCCTCGCAATTGAAAACTTGCGAAAGCATATCGGAAGAGTCCATCGGAGAGGCCGATATGGTACGATCCCAGCTGCACGACGCAATCGACGCGATTAATGATGCCCACAAAACGGAGGTGCAGCAGCTGAACGATCAGTGGGCGGAATGGTTGCAGCAGCAGAAGGATGAGACTGAAGGATTGTTTCATGAAGTGGAGCGGTACCAGAATTTGTGCGCTCATTTGGAAATTGAGGTTGCAGGGCAGCGTGCAGAGGTGTGCAGACTGCACGTTGCGATTGCTGAGCTGGAGGAGTTTGCTGTGATAAGTGTTGAGGCGAAGCAGGCAATGGCCACGGAGATCAGACGCTTTGAGCAATCGGCTGGGGAAAAGCAAGCAGCCATTGAAGGCCTTCAGGGCGAGCTGATGGTTCTGGAGGATGACAGAAGTAGATGCAGCCTGCAACTGCAGGAGGCGCGGGACGATCTTTCGGCAGTGCACAATCAAAGCACATGCACAACCCAAGCACATGAATGCCGAGGCACACCCCAGGGCCTTGCGCACGTTGAACAGCAGCAGATTGTCTCTGTTGTTTCAGAACGTCAAGTTGCAGGCGCACACGCGTTGGCGCGGCTGCAGTTGGAAGTTGCGGAGCTGGAAGAGTTTCTGCTGCTTGCCCTCGACGGCAAGCAGTTACTGGCATCGCAAGCGCATACACTTGAGCAACGCATTGCGGCGGTGAACACCTGTGCCGAGGTCTATGGCCCTGGGCACGAGGCGGTCATCGATCAACGACGCAACCGAATGCCGGATCGCATGGATGCGGGGGGTCAAAGTGGTGTCGCAGGCACTCATTTCAGTGCAGTCGAGGTCCCTGAAACTGTCACCGTGCGCCAGCGGGTGCGGGAATTCGACGACGGTGTCCTTTCTACCGTCAGTAGTGATGTAGGTGTGGGGCATTCACAGGGGCCTTCGGAGGCGGGCTGGCGGGATCAGGGGGACGGTGGGTCGAGCAACACTGCAATGCAGGGCCAACAGCAACAATCTCTGGATGCGTTGCACCACAAACGGCAGGACGCCAGAGGGGATTCCAGCCTCCAGCGGCAACAGTACAAAGATATCTTGCAGCTGCTGCAGCAGGAGAATGTGGGAATGCAGCACTGTCACAAGAGGCTGATGCAGCAGCAGGACGATAGCATCAAGACACTGAAGCAATACCTGCAGAAATTGGACGTGTTGGTTTCGCCTGATTGTCAGGCGCTGGAAGCAGTGGATCGGTACCAAAAGCTGCCCCTTCAGCCAGAAGCCCAACTGTCTGATATTGATAAACTCGAGAGGCCACTCACGGAAGTGCAGACCACTGTTACTGTTGCTGTGAGAGCACTGGGGGCACAAATACAGCACCTTGAGCAGACCCGTACAGAATCTGATGAGCAGGCCCAGAGATTAGTTGAGAACCTTCAGAGCCAAGTGATTTGCCTGGAGGATGAGCAGGCCCAACGCACCAGGCAGATGCAGGAGACACTGGCTGACGTTGCGGGGGTGCAGGCCGAGTGCCACAGAATGTCACGAGACTTGCAGGAGTGTGTTGCGGCGAGAGACTCCCTGCAAAAGCAACTTGAAGATGCCGATGTGGACCACAAGACCCGTATGCAGGACCTTCGGGATCAAAGGGATGGGCGAGTGCGTCAGCTGCACGAGGAGATGGCTGAGTTGCAGCGGAGCTGCACGGTGGCTTCTGAGCGGCATGCAGTAGAGGTTGCCCAGCTGCAGCAGAAGTTGCAGGAATTGAATGCGTCGCAGCAGAGCTCAAGTGAGCGTACGCGGATGCAGGAGGCCTGCGACGAAATCGTTGCCTCACTTCGACAGGATTTAGATCGAGCTAATGCAGATTTGCTGCAAAAGTGCCAGGATTTTGGGGATGAACTTGAGCAGCATCGGAGGTTGAGCAGGAGTTTTGCAGAGGAGCGTGCACAGGCGGCTCGACTGCAGATTGAAGTTGCAGAGCGTGAGGACTTGGTTGCAATCCTCATCGAGGCCAAGAGGGTCGTGACCGTTCTTCTGAGGCGCGATGAACGAGGGCATGAGCAATCCGCTCGCGAACAACAACTGCTCATTGAACGTTTGCAAAGCACAGCGACGGTTCTGAAGGCTGACGGAAGCCGACGGCGCGAGCAGCTGCAGGACACGCTGGAGGAGCTGGACATGGTAAGGAATCGATGCCGAAGCAGCTTCCACGAGGCCCAGCGGTACGCCACAGACCTGGAACGACAGCAGATGCTCTCCTACGACTTGGAGCGTCAAGTCGCCGTTGGGCATGCGGTGATGGCACGGCTGCAGTTGGAAGTTGCGGAGCTGGAGGAGTTTGCGTCTGTTGCGCTGCACGGCAAACAGCAGATGGCATCGCACGTGCAGGGGATGGCATCGTGTATACGGGACCTCGCACTACCGCATGTGCACAGTCCCGGAACGGAGTCCAGCAACGGTGAGCAGACCTGTATCGAGTACGTGCAGGCCACCGCCTTACGGCTGCAGGAAGTGCAGGCAGAACTGGCACTTGCGCAGGCTGATCGCCGCAGCACATCGCAGGACCTGCAGCATTGCATTGCAGAGCGGCAGGCCCTCCAGTCGCTCCTCGAGAGCACCGAGGCTGAACACAAAGCTCATGTCGAGCAGCTGCACCGGGACTGGGAGGAGCAGCGTGGCAGGCTGCAGGCTGACCACAAGGCGGCGCAGCGCGGCTGCCGCGAGGCAGTCCGTGAGCTGCAGTCGTTGCGGTACCGGCACGACGACGAGGTCAGGGCCTTGAAGGAACACGCCTACGCGCAGACCCGAGAGCTGCTGAATCTCCTGCCGGCCTCGGGCCTGCTCGGTGATGAGTGCGCGGGATTCGTCGACTCACTGGACCAGCTGGATGAGGGTATATCGGGCGCCTCGGAGCGCTTTGCCAGGGCGAGTGATCAGGTTCACAAGTGCCTGGCCCAGGGATGTTCGGCAGACGAGGCCCTGCAGCAGTCGGCCACGGCTCCGCACGCGGGTCCCATGGACGGCGGCATGGAAGATCGAGGGCAGTATTATGAGGACGTCAGTCTGGAGGAGTGGGAGGTGGACGTCATGGGCCGCCGTACGGAATGGGCCATGCTGGTCGCGCGACGTACGGATGTGGTAGAGCGGCTGATGCAAAGCCTGAGGGACCAGGCAGAGGGCTGGGGGGCCAGTCGAGATGGAGCTGTGCAGACCAACAACTCATTGAAGGAGGACCTGCGCAGCACGACTCGAGCCCTTCATGGCTTACAGTCGCAGCTGGCAAGAGCCCAGGAGCAGGTCAAAGATCTCGAGCACAAACTTGCAACAAAAGACGAGAAGCTGCAGCTCAAAGAGGAGCATTTGGATCGCTTGGAGGTGAACGCTGCGCGGGCCCGGGCCAGGGCAGAGAAGCTGCAGAAAAAGGTGGACAATTTGGAGGTTGATGCCATGCACCAGCAGAAGCAGCAGCAACGGCAGGTCTTGCAGTGCCAAGTCGCCATGCAGCAGGCCGCGTGCGCAGAACGGGTATGGTCGCAAACGCAGTCTGAGCAGCGGCTTGGGCTCTTGTGCAGTGCATATGATGCCTCTGTGCAGACCACATGGGCGGCTTCTCAGGAGCTGATGGTGTTGTGTACCGCATGGAGAGCTCAAGCACGAAAAATCGACGCTGATGCCCAAGCCCAACTGACGGCACATTGGAGCACTCTGACAAGCCGTGGCATGCTCCACCTGCAGAGCCTGGCTGCATCCACTTTGTCCCACATGGACCAGAAAGTACGCATCATCATCGCGGATATGACCTCGGCCATGACATCCTTTGTCAGCAGCTGCAATTTTGCTGTGCAAACCTCAAGTTCGGAGCTGCAGACGCTGCACGCGGACGTGAGCGAAATCCTACAGGGACTGGAGCCGTTGCAGGTGCGGGTGCGGGGGCTTAGCCTGTCGTCGCCAGCAGACGCGTATGCAACGGAATTGCAGGAGCTGCGGGAGGCCCTCGCGTACGTTCGGCGAACGCAGTCCCAAATGGAGGGCGACCTCTGGAAGTTCACACAGCGGCGTGCGCTTCCCGACGGTGGTATTCGTGCTGCTGGGCCGCATGCAGAGTGCAGTACCAGCCCTAGCCCAGGGGTCAGCACTGGTCTTGGACTGATTCAGGGGCCTGCCCCTACAAACCGCTCTAACCCGGCAGTCATTCGTCCTGACCCTCGGTCTCCTGCCGTGCACAATTATAGAACTCCCCCAAGGCCCGGCGCAAGCTCTTCTCCACGTTGCCCCCTGACGCCGGACACCACGTTCCCTTTCGAGTCCAGCCACATTTGGGATCTCAACCCCAGCCCTGATGCTGTCCCTTGGCCTGTGGGTCGCACTGACCCGCCCGTAACCCATGCCCCCTACCCTTATTCGAGCCGCAGTGCGGCCGCGGTCACTGGCCCCGAGTCACAGGGTGTTTCTGGCCGCAACCGCAGCGCCGACCATGAATTAAGTCCTCGACGTGCTGACCCCTGCCCCAGCGCCCACGTGTGTGATACAGGCCGGATTGTGCTACAGCGGCACACCTTTGGCTCCATTCCCGAACCCAGTCCCATCCGCGGTGTACCAGCCGCCACGACGTCACCAACACTCCCCAGCCCGACGGGTCGTCTGCGAGACTCCTAAGCTCCACTCCTCAGTCCCAAGTAGACCCCTCCTCAAGCACCCCGGCCCCAGCCCTCGCTCCGAATCTAAAGTTAACCAAGTAATTCGTTTTGCCATGTCAGACTGGGGGTGGCGGAGATGGAGGGGGACAGGGACAGACAGAGAGGGAGACGTAAGCGCGGTGTACGCGTTGCGATGGGGTGCAGAGCATTTTTAATTCCCCGTTGTGCTGTTTTCTGCGCCTCACCGCCATTTCCGCCCCTCCCTCCCCTCCCTTGTGGTGAACCCGTGTGCCGTGGCTGCGGGATAGGGCACCAAGCCAGGTTGCGATGGCTGTTGCGATGGCGGACAATTGCCACGGGTTGTATGCTTACCCCTTAGGCCACTGCGTCCTTGCCACCTTGAAAATACCCGAAAAATCCACGGAAGGGTTGTAGAAACGTAAGCGCAGTGCGCGCGCGGTGCAATATGCGGTAGACGCGGTGCGTACGTCTCCCTCAGAGGCGCAGGGGAGTTGTACATATGTGGCCTGTCCATGTTCACGGTTGATGTTTTAGCTGCATGTGGCCGTTGATGTCCGCCCACTATGTTTGTGCCCGCGAAATGGATGCATTTGACGTCCGGCGCGGGCCATGCTTCTGGCTACATCATGCCACCAAGTGGCGAAGTGGGGGAGCACGAAACCCCCATGTTCGGTTTGTGTTGCATTTTTGATTTGTGTTTTTTGTGTAGCTGGGCGGACCGACAGGGCGGACAGACGGACAGACAGCAGAGCACCAATGTGTGTGTATTTCTGGTGCTACCAGGACCCCAACCAAGCAAGACTGCTCAGCCCCACGGCTCAGTTCCAAGCAGACTCCTCCTCGAACACTCTAACCCGAGCCGTCATGTCGCCGCTGATCCGAGCTTAAAGCCATGGCCACACCAAGTCCCCAGTGCCATCGCATCGGTGGAACTGGGAACTGAATCGGAGCCCGGGTCAATTAGGGGCTGGTCCGCGCCGCGTGGATGGACAAATGAAGTGGGAAGCACCGTGCACTGGAACGTCCACCGTGATTTGTTGTGGGACTTGCTACCCCAACACCGCCTGCATGCATTGCAACAGCAACAGCACACGCAACAGCAGCAATAGCAGCCATGGGCCCCGTTCCACTCACCCTAGGCTCTCACAGCATTGCACAGGGCATTCCCCGTGAATCTCTTTCCCTCAGCGCCTGCCCTCTTTTTTAGCCCAAAACTTTCCAGCCCCGCAGGTATCTGCTCTAATTTTGTTTTTCTGAATTGCTGTAGATTAGGGAAACCTTCTCCTGCGGCACGCAGTTAGAGGTGGTCATTCCCCATTTTATGGGGGCGCCTTAAGCGCGGTGCGCGCGCTTAAGGCGCCCGCACTTAAGGCGCGCACTGCACGCGCAGTGCGCGCGCAATGCAACTATTTGGGCGTTTGGCCATAGTAGAAACCCATACTTTGTGGTACTTTGGGCATCATTGTTGTTTGATAGTAGGTTTTGATGCATTGGGGATCTAGCATTTTTGGATCTTCACCCTGTTTCACCCATTTCTACTTTTTTGCGCACATTTTTTTCTTATTTCCACCACATCTACTCTTTTTCCCGGTTGATTGATATGGTGATACACTTTGAGGATGCCTGCTACGGAACATCATACTTCCCTCCTCATTTTCAGGCCCACTTTCTCCATGAATCTTAGTATTGGGGATAGCGTGTTCTACACCCGCACCAATGGCCTGCGACCTCCTGCCATGGTGGTTGGGACGGCTGAAGAGGGACTCCTCCACTTGGAATACTACCAAGATGGGTTGAGAGTGGTGAATCGGCAATGCAAGATGGAGTCCATCTGCTTTGCCATCCCAAGTTCAAACTCGCCACATGACCACGGTCCAAGCTTTTTTTTTAGATGCGAAATCTTAATTTTTAGCACTTATCTTATTTTTTAGCATAAAAAAAAAGATTTCGCGCTAAAAAAAAGATTCCGCGCTAAAAAAAAAAAGATTCCGCGCTAAAAAAAAAGATTCCGTGCTAAAAAAAAAGATTCCGCGCTAAAAAAAAAGATTTTTACATGATCATCATGTATGTCTCAAAAAGTTGCACGGGGGGGTTACAAGGAGTGCTACTGCATCAAGCCAACCCCTGCCCATGTTCACAACTTCATACAGTAGGGGAACCTGGGTTTCGGGACTGACCCAATATGCACCCAGTGGCCCTCTTTCCTTGTTGCCTGCTGCATGCGGTGAGGAGGTACCCTATGCAGGGATGTCATGAATGTGGAAGGTTTTGGGTGCATTACGCAGAACTTGTGTTTCACAACAGGGGTGTCCCTTTGGAGCTGGGGAGCCTATGCAGAGAGTTCATCGGAGAGGATCACAGGTAATGTCTGAATGTTGTAAAGTAGGGTACTCAGCCACCTTGGCCAGAGCCCATGTGCACAATTTCATCTGCTCAGAGAACAGGGGTTTCCCTTCGCTGGGGGACCTATGCAGAGAGGTCATTTGAACGGATCATAGGTAATGCCTGGATTTTGTGAAGTAGGGCACTCAACCATGTTGGCCAGAGCCCAGGGGCACAATTTCAAGTCTCAGCGGAACCGACGTCTCAAGATCGAGGAAGGGACTACATGCTGGTAGCTGGAACAAATGTCTCACTCCTACCCCCCTGCCCCCCTTTCCTTCTTGCCTTTCACACCCATGCTTGACAATTTGCTGCACTGATTGCCCCCCTTTCACTCCAGTGTCCACAACCCATGCCTGACAAGTGTGTTTGTGGGGCAGATGCAACTGTGTCAGTGGCCGAACTGGGCGACGCTCTCCAGCGTGCTGCTGTTGCAATGTACCCACGGTGCCCAACTATTTGCACAACATGTTTCCACATCATCCTGAAAGGTCCCCGGCCTGCTGAACCGATGCTGAGTGTAGCTGCTGAAGACCCACCGCGTCCCCCCACTGTCCCCCCCAGCCCTGCCACTGGTCAAGGCCCTGGTCAAGCCCCTTCCGGTTCGCTAGACAACGGTTCCACTGCCGGTTCGGCAAACAACAATTCCACCGAGGCCACCGTTGAAGACCCAGATGTAGAGTTTGCACCTTTGCACCGACAAGTCTTCGCAACTCAGAAGCTAGCCAGGGATGCCGCTCGCACAGTGGATGGGCGTTTTGTGTCCATTCCTGGTCGGCAAAACATGTACGCATGTTCTTGTGAGGGTTGTGACACCAAGCGGTACGTGCGACATGACCAGGTGGCTGGGCGGTGGACCATCAAACAAATCGGCCTTTGTGAGCATGGGACAAATTCGTCATACTTGGAGGGTACGTCTCTCCATTTGCCGTTGCCCATGACCCTTAAGCTCAAGGATCTTTTGCAAGGCAATTGTCCACAACGGGCTCTGGCTTTGATGCGGGAAGCATTCCCTGGTGACCCTGTGGTAGGCAAAATGTCGGCAAAGTGGATCGCCAATTGGAATGCACGGCGGGCCCCCCCGCCCCCTAGTACCAAGGCAGAGCTTGAGAAATGGATCAACGAGCTGGAAGAGGAGCGAATTGATGACGATTCGCCGTATTGCTTCAAGGAATCCGTTGCAGATGACGGATCCACCTTCTTGACTTGCTTGTCGACGCCGAACCTGATTCGAAACGCCCGCAGGGGCCGTGGGGAGGATTTCTTGTCCATCGACGGGCAGTTCTCCATCACGGTAAAGGCCGCACCATGCAAGTCCTGGGTACGTGTGACGTCGCACACCATTTGTTGCCCATCGCTGTTTGCATAGCAACATCAGAGCGGAAAGCAGTCACCGCACCGTTCTTGAAGGCAGTGCACGAGGAGGTGCAAAAGGATGGGTCCCCTTGGTGCCCAACAAAGGGGATGGCGGATCATGCTGGTGCTTTTCGGGATGTGCTCGCCGCAGAGTTCCGTGGGATGATGGTGGCCGACTGTTATTTCCATGTTGCGAAGATTGTTCGCGATAAGGCAACCCTTTTGGGATCTTTTTACCCTGCCGTCATGGCAACGGTACGAGAATTGGCCAATTTGCCGTCCCCACAAGTGCACCACGACAAGAAGGGAGAGGCTATTACAGAGTGGGTTTCCCAAGGCGTTCCCGAAAAGTTCACCGAGGCTTTCCGGAAGGCGTATTTGGGCACATCATGGTGCATTGCCGCATTGCCCGCCGGCTACCCAACCACAAACAATCATCAAGAGGGCATACATTCTTCCGTGAAGCGCATTTGGACTCGGCATGAACGCCGGCGCCTCATCCCTTTCTTGAAATGGGTCAAGCGCATGCTCCACAATTGGTCGAAAGACCGCACCACGCCTGTGGCTGGCTTGTACCCCAACGCCCTGCAGCTGAAACGCATGCGCTTGGCGAAAACTGCACACATGCAGTTTGCGGGTGGTTACTGGTTCGCAAAGGCGTCGGTGGATGGAGTCCCGCAGACCATTGCTGCGGAGGAGACAACCGCTTTGCAAGCGGTGCTTGATGCAGGCCCCTTGGATGCGGCTGCTTGCAAATTGTTGCAGCAGTACAGGCGGTTCAACGCAATGCATTGCTTTTGCCCGGAGTTTTGGCAGTATGCTTCATGTTGGCATGTCTTTTGGGCACAAGAACAAGGTCAACAAGGAGAGTGGGACATCGTACGGATCCGTGAAGCCCGCCGAATGGGATACCAGCAACATCCACCACGCAAGCTACGGACGCCACACAAGGCCATGCCCGCAGAGGAAGAGGCCACAGTCCCATTGACGGAGATGCGACCCACACCAGGTTTGTGTTGTTTGTGCCGGTATTCGAGACCCTAGGATGTATGGCAAGCATCAGACGAAGAATAATTCCTTGTATGCCAGCAGGGCCGGATATTTGTGGAAAGAGACCCAAAACGAACCACCCGTCCCCTGCCCAAGCCCCAGAACCCAGCCCATCCACTCCCTCCGCATTGGAACATGCCCCTGCCCAAGTCTCAGAACCCAGCCCACCCTCTTCCCCTTCCCTGGAGCATGCTTCTGCCCCAGTCACAGAACCCAGCCCATCCCCTTCCCCTCCCCTGGAGCATGGCCCTACACAAGTTCCAAAACCCAGCCCATCCCCCTCCTCTCCGTTGCACGGTCCATCAGTCAAGTCAGTGCCTAAGGATTTGCATCGCAAAGCCTCAAAGGGCGACAAAGTGTGTGCAGTGTTCACTCACCACTTGCGTACAGGGGACAAGGGTTATTTGCATTGGGGTAAGGTGCTCGCGGTGGAGGGCTCTGAGTGCACGATCAAGTGGCAGACTGATAAGAAACCCAGTTCTCATTCCATTGCAGATGTGTTTCTTACTGAGGCAGCTGCATGGGCTGCTTTTCATAGCATTCCAAGTTCTGATAGTGCATCAGAGGCCCCTTTGTATCCAGACTCCGACCACGAAGCTACAGGCCCAAAAACGTCCCTGCGCTCAGCTGCACAGGTGAATACCCAGCCAGGGACATCGCAAAGTCGTGAAGCCTTGTACATCAACAAGAAACGTTTTGAGGTGCCCGAGGGGTACACTGGTAACCTGCGCCACGACCAACAGAAATGTGATGAGTTCTGGAAGGTCATTGTACATGACAGGCGCAAGTCTTCTGAGATCCGCCTTTCACCTGCGAACCAGGCACGCGCAGAGGCCGTTGAGAAATTGACGGGCCAGAAGTTTTCCAGAGAGCAGCGTGTCTTTCTGCGGGTGTGTGGTCAGTACATGGAAGAAGAATGACAGTGATCCCCACTGTTTGCCTGTCCACACAAGCAGTGTGTCGTGGTTGCTGAGTGGGGACCTCTTTTCAGACGCAGAGTGATCCAGCCAGGTTTTTTCTGCTCATTTCTTCTGCACTGCAAAGTGCCACCCACCTTCCTGTACATTGCTGCAGTGTCTGACAGCCATAGTCATCAACTCCTGGGACATTTGCATCCCAACACATCCGTTCCTGCATTGTATGCTCATTTTCTGGAGCTTTGGCAGTCTGCCCAGTCAGTCCCCAGTTCCAGATTCCTTGCTCAGATTTTGTTCACAGGGAGGTCTTTTCACAGTTTTTTTTTGCGCATTTCTTCTGCAGTGCATTGTGCCACCCACGTGCCTGTGCTGCAGTGTCTGCCAGCCATAGTGATCAACTCCTGAGAACCCTGCATTCAACACTTCCGTTCCTGCATTATATGCTCATTTTTTGCAGCCTTTGTTGTCTGCCCAGTCAGTCCCAACGTTCAGATTCCTTGCTCAAACTTTGTTTAGAGGCATTATTCGGTGCACAAAGCCGAGTGGCATTGCCTCGTAGAGGTTGTTTTCAACCACTACTCAGTGGGTGCACAATTTTGCCCATAATTTCATGCTCAAGTTTTGCTCGTTTCAAATATCTTCAGGTGCACACAGGGAGGGATGCTGCTTCTGTATTTGTTTGGCATTTCCAAAAATCCACGGCATTTTAGCCCCTCTCCACAAGGAAGGCGTCTTGTGCATCAGTTGCACAGTGGCATGTCCCGACGCCATCAAGTGGGTTACATCATCTTCACGTAATGTAGTGTGTACTGCAAAAGCACGTTCTGCAAGTGCTCAGCCATCTGCTCCGGTCTTGTTGGCATTCTTTACCGTTCTTTGCTTTGTGCCTTGTTTTGCAGGGTTCGCCTCAGG
This sequence comes from Eutreptiella sp. 'Long Island Sound 2002', assembly GCA_964036045.1. NCBI lineage: Eukaryota > Euglenozoa > Euglenophyceae > Eutreptiales > Eutreptiaceae > Eutreptiella > Eutreptiella sp. 'Long Island Sound 2002'. The sequence continues at coordinate 31,764,075 of OZ038391.1, read as the reverse complement.
AATGTGGATGACTCGTCCGGTGGGGTGCCCCTAGGAACTGCATTTCTGCCTCCCCTCCCCACCCCTGGCTTTGTGTTCTCTTAGTTTTACCAAAATCTCACTTTTTACCTGGCCGTCTAAAAAAAAAGATTCTGCTTTTTTGACGTTTTTAAACATGCGAATGACTTTTTTTTTAGATTTTGGGTTTTGTTGGAATCTTATTTTTTAGTAGGGAATCTTTTTTTTTAGATGCGAAATCTTTTTTTTTAGATGTTTTTGCTCATTTTTTAGCTGTTTGTGCTCATTTTTTAGCTGTTTTGACTTAAGTTTTAGCACTTTTCTTAAATTTTAGCGCATCTAAAAAAAAAGATTTCGCATCTAAAAAAAAAGATTATCCCCATGACGACCCTCCATCTCCGCCGCCCAACACACAGTCAAGTTCCCCCCCAAAGGCCCCTTGTCCTTCACCACTGCCACAAGAACTGGGAGGGTCCCCCTGAAGGTCCCCTCCAGTCCAGTTTGGGTCGCCTAATTCTAAGGGTGTTTCCAAGGGGCGTGCCTAGGGGCTCTTCGGGGGGCACATAGTCTAAAAGTAGCGCGCAGTGCAAGGATTCCCCCAATGTTCAATGAGAGTGGGACGGCGAGTGCTCCCTGGCCCATTTCCCATCAGTTTGACGACCCAGCACAACGGTCCCACATTTCGGTGGTCTCAACAGATGGATTGTTTGGACAATCACAGTGGTGGCGAATCTCATGCACGTCTGTCCAGGATGCTGTTTTGTGAAAAGGCGGGGTCCCGGGTTCTACATCAGCAGTGTCGTCCGGAAAGCTCAATGCAGATGCACTCATGTGTCCATTGTCTCACTTGTGAGACCATGAGATCGCAGGGTCCCCTCAACTCGGACGCATGTTGTGCAAAACACATCAATAGCAACACCAATGTTCACTGGCCACCGGCAGCAAATCAATAACAACCCATGGGGCCACCACGACAAGGCCATAATGGCAAAACCAACCCATATCAATGGTGACACCAAATCATTAATGGTACATGGAGCCACCAAGGCAAGGCTGTGACTTTTCAAGCTAGGCACGCAAGGCACAGCCTTCTCGTGCCAACAAAGAACATTTTACAAAAAAGAACATTTTACGACACACTTTAATCCTAACGGTAACCTTAACAACGGCAACATTGTCGGGTAGCCAAGGTAAACGACCTTCTTTAACCGGAATTACAATAGGTGGCTCTCGCATTTTGCTATGCAAACTACCAGTTGCTTAAAGTAAATGAACTCCACAAGGCAAAGAAGGTATTACCAACGTATCTAAAGTTTGTGCCCTGTAGATTGAGGACGTTAAAGCAGCTGCAATTCTATACATCTAACATTACCGCAGGCACTAGAGGACGTGTGGGCTGTTTCAGGGGGCGATGCGGCGGCAGGGTTCTACACCGTTGGGGCACACAGAATCGGTGAGCATGGCTTCCCATGCGCCCCGCGCCATCCATCCACTCAGTGGCTGCTGCCGGCGGTTGTCTCGGGTGTCCCTGTCTGGCTCCCTGTCCAAGCCGTCCGGCGACTTTCTCCAGCCGTGCGTTGCCCAGCATGTCCACTTCTGCAATGAACACCAATGAAAACCACTGAGGGACCAATGAAAACCACCGAGGGACCAATGAAAAGCACGGAGGGACCAATGAAAACCACTGGGGGACCAATGAAAACCACTGGGGGACCAATGAAAACCGCTGAGAGACCAATGAAAAGCACGGAGGGACCAATGAAACGCACTGAGGGACCAGTGAAAACCACTCAGGAACAAATGAAAGACACTGGGGGACTAATGAAAGCCACTCAGGGTCAAATGAAAACCACTGAGGGTCAAATGAAAACCACCGAGGGACCAATGAAAAGCATTGAGGGACCAAGGAAAAGCATTGAGGGACCAATGAAAACCACGGAGGGACCAATGAAAACCACTAAGGGACAAATGAAAACAACCGAGGGCCAAAGAAACCCACTAAGGGACCAATGGAAACCACTGAGGGACCAATGAAAACCACTGATGGACCAATGAAAACCACCAGGGGACCTATGAAAACCACTGAAAGACCAATTAAAAAACCACTGAGGGACGAATGAAAACCACTGAGGGACCAATGAAAACCACTGACGGACCAATGAAAAGCAAGGAGGGACCAATGAAAACCACTGAGAGACCAATGAAAACCACCAACGGACCTATGAAAACCACTGAGGGACCAATACAAACGACTGAGGGACCAGTGAAAACCACTGAGGGACCAATAAAAACCACTGAGGGACCAATGAAAACCACTGTAGGACCAAGGAAAAACACTGAGAGACCAATGAAAACCATTCAGAGACCAATGAAAAGCACCCGGTGACCAATGAAAACCACTGAGGGACCAATGAACAGGACTGAGGGACCAATGAAAGCCACTGAGGGACCAATGAAAAGGAATGACGGACCAATGAAAAGCTCTGAGGGACCAGTGAAAACCACTGAGGGACCAATGAAAACCACTGAGGGACCAACGAAAACCACTGAAAGACCAATGAAAATGAATGAAGGACCAATGAAAACCACTGAGGGACAAATGAAAACCATTGAGCGACCAATGAAAAGGAGACGAGGGACCAATGAAAACCATTGAAGGACCAGGAAAAACACTGAGGGACCAATGAAAAGCACGGAGTGACCAATGAAAACCATTCAGGGACCAATGAAAAGCACTGAGGAACCAATGAAAACCACTGAGGGACCAATGAGAAATACTCACGTAGCAATGAAAAGCACCGAGGGAGCACCGAGAACCACTGAGGGACCAATGAGAACCAATAAGGGACCAAGAAATATCACTCAGGGACCAATGAAAAGCGCCGAGGGACCAATGAAAACCACCGAGGCACCAAAAAAGCACTGAGGGACCAATGAAAATCAATGAGGGACCAATGAAAACCACTGAGGGTCCAATGAAAACCACCGAGGGAAAAATGAAAACCACTGAGGGACGAATGAAAAGTATTGACGGACCAACGAAAGACATTGAGGGACCAATGAAAGCCACCAATGAAACAAAGAAAACCACTGCGGAACCAATGAAAACCACTAAGGGACCAATAAAAACCACCGAGGGACCAATGAAAACCACGGAGGGACCAATGAAAGCCACTCAAGGACCAATGAAAACCACTGAGGGACCAATGAAAAACACCGAGGGACCTATGAAAACCACTGAGGGGCCTATGAAAACCACTGAGGGACGAATGAAAACCACGGTGGGACCAATGAAAACCACTAAGGGACCAATCAAAACAACTGAGGGACCAATGAAAAGCACTAAAGGGCCAATGGAAACCACTAAGGGGCCAATGAAGACCACCGAAGGACCAATGAAAACCACTGGGGGACCAATGAAAACCCCCAGGGACCTATGAAAACCACTGAAAGACCAATGAAAACCACTGAGGGACCAATGAAAACCACTGAGAGACCCATGAAAATCACTGAGAGACCAATGAAAACCATTGATGGACCAATGAGAAGCACCGAGGGACCAATGAAAACCACTGAGGGACCAATGAAAACCACTAAGGGAACTATGAAAACCACTGACAGACCACTAAAAACCACTGAGAGACCAATGAAAACCATTGATGGACCAATGAAAAGCACCGAGGGACCAATGAAAACCACTGAGGGACCAATGAAAACCACTAAGGGACCTATGAAAACCAATGAGGGACCACTAAAAACCACTGAGGGACCAATGAAAACCACTGAGAGACCAATGAAAAGCACCGAGGGACCAATGAAAACCACTGAGGGACCAATGAATACCATTGAGGGACCAATGAAAACCACTGAGGGAAAAATGAAAAACACTGAGGGACGAATGAAAAGTACTGACGGACCAACGAAAGACATTGAGGGACCAATGAAAGCCACCAAGGAAACAAAGAAAACCACTGCGGGACCAATGAAAACCACTAAGGGACCAATAAAAACCACTGAGGGACCAATGAAAACCACGGAGGGACCAATGAAAGTCACTGCAGGACGAATGAAAACCACTGAGGGACCAATGAAAACCACCGAGGGACCTATGAAAACCACTGAGGGGCCTATGAAAACCACTGAGGGACGAATGAAAACCACGGAGGGACCAATGAAAAACACTAAGGGACCAATGAAAACCACTGAAGGACCAATGAAAACCACTAAGGGGCCAATGAAGACCACCGAAGGACCAATGAAAACCACTGAGGGACCAATGAAAACCACTGAGGGACCTATGAAAACCACTGAAAGACCAATGAAAACCACTGAGAGACCACTAAAAACCACTGAGGGACCCATGAAAATCACTGAGAGACCAATGAAAAGCACCGAGGGACCAATGAAAACCACTGAGGGACGAATGAAAACCACTAAGGGGACTATGAAAACCACTGAGGGACCAATGAAAACCACTGGGGGACCAATGAATCCCAATGAGAGACCAATGATAACCATTGATGGACCAATGAAAAGCACCCAGGGACCCATGAAAACCACTGAGGGACCAATGAAAACCACTAAGGGAACTATGAAAACCACTGAGGGAACTATGAAAACCACTGAGGGACCAATGAAGCCCACTGAGAGACCAATGAAAACCATTGATGGACCAATGAAAAGCACCGAGGGACCAATGAAAACCACTGAGGGACCAATGAAAACCACTAAGGGACGTATGAAAACCAATGAGGGACCACTAAAAACGACTGAGGGACCGATGAAAACCACTGAGAGACCAATGAAAAGCACCGAGGGACCAATGAAAACCACTGAGGAACCAATGAAAAACACTGAGGGAAAAATGAAAAGCACTGAGTGGCCAATCAAAAGCACTCAGGAACCCATGAAAACCACTGAGGGACCAATGAACGGGTCGTGGGAGATGGCCGCTCCTGGCAGGAGCCGCCCCTGGCTCCTGCTCCTGAGGAGCACCGATCGTGGCTCCTGAGGAGCTCCGACTCTCGGATGCTCCTCAGGAGCATAGACCCTGGCTCCTGAGGAGCCCCGACCCTGGGGGGGCTCCTGAGGAGCACCGACCCTGCTCCTCAGGAGCCACTTGGCTCCTCAGGCTCCGCATTTTTGGAGCCTAAGTGGCTTTACTTCACTTATTTTTTTCTCCCATCAGTACTCGTTTCCCCCACGGGCTCTCCCATTGGGGGAACACAGGACCATACGTGAACGTTCCAGGGCCACCTTGGTCAGGACCTTCCCCAGCTCACTGAACCTCAGGTTCCCGTAGGCCATCCCGAAAAAGGGCCAGTAATATTTGTAGCAGCAATTTTGCCCTTTGCTGCCGTAGATGTCAAGGACGTGCTGCTTGTCACTGGCGAACAACTCCACGTTCAGGTCTTCCCTGGAGTATCCCAGCTCCTTTAGACCTTGGTCTAAGACACCCCCAAGGAGCTGATAGCTCTCCGTTTTGGAGGCAACCATCATGGCTGAGCGCTCCTTCTTGCATACAATCAGGTAGCTTGACGTGTGCTCAGACTGCTCCAGCGGTACAGATTCCGTCATCATGGTCCACATGAAGAACATAGGGAGGTTGTAGCATGAGGGATAGAATCGGGGGGTGCTCGGCGAGAAGTCGGTCCCCAGAACGAAGTCGGAGGCTTCAGTATGCATCACATAGAACCGGTGGACAATGCTCCTGGATCCCATAGGCATATCGATCTCGCAGTCCCCACAACTGTGCACCACTGGCCATCCCCCATGCGAATGGCAGCGGTAGGCATGATGTTCTTCAGGTCCCCACGAGGTAAAGATTTTTTGGCCACGATCGATATAGTGGCCCCAGTATCCAGTACCCCCAGGTATTCTCGTCCCCCAAGACGGATACGTACGCAGAACACTAGGTCTGTAGATCCCCCAGAGCATCCAGAACTCCGCGGGACAGATCACATCAAACCCCTTCTTGCGCAGTTTTCGCGCCATCCGCATGAAGCGGGAACGTTTACGGCGGTTAGACTCGTCCCCATCTTTGTTGCCCCGCTTAGCTCTTTGTTCTTGTTGCGCTTGCGCTTGGGAATGGGTAGTAGGCCCCGGGTTTTGCTGCCCTCCAGGGGGCTCAAGATTGGTCCCCCTTGGCGTAGGATTGGGATTTCCCCCGGACCTATCCTGGTTTTTATCCTGATCCTTCTTGTTAGAGCCTCCGCGTCCTCCACCTTTGCCTTGCTCTTGGCCTTTGCCCTCGCCTCATCCTTGGGACTTGCCCGTTGCTCTTGCCTCCACCGCCTCCACCGCCATTCTGGGCCTCGCTCTTCAGCTCGGCCGACAAGCGCTGCTTGTGGTAGCACTCATCCTCGTAGTGCTTGCCCTTGCCACAGAAGGCACAGGTGATGGTGCACCTGTAGTGGTCGGGCATCTTGGCCTTCCCAGCGGTGTTGGTCTCCCGCTTCTTCCCTTGGACCACGAAGCACTCGTGCTGGTGGCAGTCCGGGGCATGCACGAGGCCGCCTTTCCCATCTCTGGCGTCACACGAGAACAGGTCTTGGACATTGCTCATGTAGAGAGAATTTTCAGGGGTAGTCCCTTGTCCAGGTCGAGGTCCTTGATACCCACGACCATGGTTTGCAGAGCTGCCTCCTCCAGGGCGGTAGGCGTTGTGGTGCTCGTCGCTCTCCTTCTCCTGCGCTAGGTCCAATAGAAGTAGGGAAAAGTTCTCATAGGTGAGGGTTCTTGCCTTGCGCTCCACCGTACCCCGACACTCATCCCCTGACTGTCGTGGGATCTTAGCCACCAACCAGAAATACAGCTCGTCACTGCCGTACGATCCGGGCGTCAGTCGCCCCATCGAATGGTGCAAGTTTGCAAGTAGTTCAGAGATACGCGCAGCCTTGGGGTTGTGTACTGGTTTTTGGGCAACATGGCTAGGCTCTGGATCTGGGGCCGGATGAATAGGTCGGTCTCATAGGAGGGGTACTGCCTCTCAAGGGCAAACAACACATCGGCGAACGTGGCGGACTTTGTAACGATCTGCTTCACATGCTTCTCGAGGTACTTGGTCTTGCAACATTGCAAGAGTAGGTCATACTTCGGCCGCCCACTAGCGTGGGTCTGGCCGGTCTTCCTCAGGAATCAACCAAAACTCTCCGCGAACTCGCTGAGGTCCTTCCCAGTGTACTGAGGCAGGTTCACCACAATCTTCCAGGTGCCGATAGCCTTAGCCTCCGTGGAGCGACACCTCTCGTGGCGCCTCCTCTTCCTCTTCTTTTTCTTCTTTTTGTCACTCAAGTTCTCGGGGTCCTCAGGATCATCGTCCTCAGAGGGTGAAGCTGACAATAGGGATGGCGGTTCGTCGTCCGAAGGGTCACCGCCCTCGTCACTGGAGCCATAGGGCTCGACATCAACCATAGCCCTCAGGGTTGTCAGCCCGAGCTGGTCCAGCCCAGCACGTGTGGAATTATCCACATGGCTGTAGGGTGGTTGTTCTTGGCACGAAGGGGCTTCTTGGAACTGCTGAAAGGGTCGGCAGAGGTTGGCTTCTTACACCACCCAGGGTATGAGTTAAGCCGGAGACCAGGTGGTTGGCCTGTATTCCGTGCAGGGAAGCTCCTATGGTCACAGGCGACCCATGAGGTGGTATCAGGGGCTTCAGTTTGTCCCGGATTTTTTGAGTGACGTCACCGACTAGATCAGCGGTAGCACCACAGAGTTCTTCCTTTATCTCCGAGCACGTCAGGGACCTGTTAGAGGTTCTTCCAGACCCCCTGCTGCGTCCTCCACAAGACTCAGGGCCTTGCAAGCCGCTCAGGGAAGTAAAGCCAGGCTCTGGCATGGTATAGCCAGGCATTGGAACAGGGCATACACCGACAGGGGCCCTATGATAGGCACCAGGTTCAGGGCAGGGGGCCGGCTCCTTGATACCAACGTAGGATGAGCCAGAGGCCACTGGTTCGCTGATTGAAGGTGCCATAGGTGGCTCAGTAGCGAGTGGTTCCAGTCCATGGGTTGGGTAAGGCATGCCAGTAAAGCCTGTGCCCTCAGCCACGGGTGGAGTGGTTGTAGGAGAGGATGTTGCTGGATGTGTAGCTGGGAGTGTGGTGGCCGTGGCAGAGGATGCTGTAGGGTGTTCGGGTGCACCTGGAGCGCTCTCAGAGGGCCTTTCACCGGAGGATACTTCATCTGTTCGTACATGTTTGCCTTCACGGTCGTCTTTGGCTCGTCCTTCCCCTGTATCCTTCTCCTTCGACTTGTCTTCAGGTGTCCGCACGTGCAACTCGCTGAAGGAAGCTCCCAGGCTTCCAAGGGAATCATCCTCAAGCCCACTTAAGGGCACTGAAGGTACAAAGGTACAGGGTCCTCAGGTTCAGGTTCACAAGCAGGTTTGGGCTTTGATGCCAACTTGGCTGGTGCCACTGAGATCGCTGTCGTTTCGGCAGTGTCCTCGGTGTCCATTATATGTTCTTCCGCCCTTCAAGAGTGATCAGTCTCAGCGTACGAGTTGTACTGCACGGTGTTGCAGGTACGCAAAGACTGTAAAGCTCTGCTACCAGAAAGTTTGAACAGCTTTCACTGATGAACCTTTTGATGAGTTTGTCTTGTATTCTGCTACTGCTTGCTCCTGCTGCTTCTTGTTGATGCCTTGCTTTCTACTTGCCAATGTTTTTGGTAAAATAAAAGGATAGTCCAAAGGCTTCCAAGTGGCCACAGTGCAAAAGGATGAAATTCAGGATCAAATCCACAACATGAAGGGCTGTCATCAATGGAGGAAAGACAGACAGTGTATTTACACAGCGTAACTCACAAAGACTACAGATTTAGAAAGTATAATTGGAAAACTGCCCACATGGGCACCCTCTCCTTTTATAGTGCCATCTGGAGATGTGCACTCTTTGTTCCCGGTCCCATAGGCGCTGAGGTGGCATGGCTTGTGGCGCTGAGGTCACTGCCATGTCACATGGGAACTTCCTACTTAGCTAGGCTGTCTGGGTATTGAACCCAGGACCTCTCAAAAAGAGGTTCCCCAGCCCACTAGGGTGCAGACCACTAGCACAGCTAAGCATTCATGTGAAAATATAGAAAAATGTAAAGGCTCAGAGCAGCGCCTCAGCCGATCAGGAAAATGGTTTATGTCAAAACAGTTGGGGGGTCAGGGGTCCACACAACATCCTTGGTTTGGTGCTTGGTTTGATAGGTCGAAATGCTTTGTCAGCGCGTTTTAGTTAGGCCAATACTGTTATATGACCCACTTGGTCCCGACTGAGGTCTATTCTTTGACCCTAGTTCCCATGGACACCAAGGCACAGGCACTGATCCAAATACTTGATAGCATTTTAGATCACCAGACGTGATCTACAAACATGCCTGTGCAAAACGCCGCAAACAGTCCTAAACATGCCAAAAAATATCTACAACACTCATAATACTATAAAACCTAGAAAAATTATAAAATCTGTAGATTTTATCTAAGTTTTGTTCAAAGCAAAAATCCTACGCACAATAATCGCGATGCGCGGCTGCCATCTGACATTTTCCGTCCGCGAATTCCGCGGGCCATTCAGGAGCCCATATTATAATAAAAATGCATAATCTACAATAAAATTGAAAACAAAATAGGGAAGAGTATTTGTAGATTTGTGGACCCATTACACTCCCCCACCAAGCTCAAACTCAGGGTCCAGAGCTGAGTTTGTTGCTGAAAAATATCAATAATGGGGGCAAATGGGTAAGATACACCCAAAGCCTATCTGAGCTTTTTCAGCATAAGCCTATACTTTACCTGTGACATGGTATTTACTACAACTGCTATGTACAAAACAAAAATTTCCGCTGAACCCCGGTACCCTGAAATTGTAACCCACCAGGTGTCAAGGGCGTCTTCTTTTAATGTACAAAAGCAATCCCTGCTCAGGACTTGGGGAAAAGCCTGAGGAAAATGTAAGTGCGGCTAGCCCCATCTGCTCAGATTTTCAGACATTCTGCCCAGATTGGCTACATTTTGGTCATTTTCTTTGCTTCGGCGGAATTGCCGCCTCGCAGCTCAGTCACAGGATATTTCCTATATATTTCTGATATGCCGGATTTGATTCCGCGGTCCATTTCCCGTAAGTCCGCCGCATTCCGCTATTTTAGCTGGAATCGCCATTTGCCGCTGGCGCGCGCTCGCGGGCCTGATCGGCCATACAATTTTACATAAATGGATTATTTAAATTCATTCGGACAGTTTTGGACACTCAGATGTATTTAGAATAATTCCCCTCAATTTTCTTCATAGACTGGGATTTTCTGCCGGACCACAATCAGCATGGACCTTGCCTCTGTTGTCGCTGCTCTCGCCTCCGTTGGTGTTCGTGTATCCGGTTCCAACCCCAATAACAACATCCAGGGAGACTCCTCGCGTGCCTGCCCCACTGGTCTTGCCGGCCCCGAGCCCTCCGGCACCCACAACGACCCAGGGCAGCACTTTCATGGTAGCAGAGGCTACCTGAATGTTGTTCCTTTGGTGTCCCAACCACAGCTAGCCCCTCAGTATGTCCCCGTAGACTCCGCCACCTCCGGAGACGTAACGATCACGCTCCCGTGGTGTTGTGCGAACGAGGCCTTGAGAGGAATGCCTTGCGCAAGCCCAAATTGCCCAAGAAGGACCCAAATCAGCAGCTGTGGAGGCCCAGATTACAATCAAGATCCCAGTCGAAATTGGCCATCAAGCAGCTGGAATCTCCCAGCTTACGCTAATGGCAACGCTCCGGTGAACCTTACGGACCTGGCAGGTACCAATGCTCCCTACCAATGTCCACATTTCGAGACCATCGATGCCGACATTGACGACATTGAGATGGGTGGTCCAGGTGAGGTACCTACCTATAATCGACCAGCCTCATGGGCACAATGGGACAACCATTTGTCTTCGGAAGTGGCCCGTAACCTTGAGGCGCTTGAGGCCCTGTGTCTATTAGCCACGTCTAAGCTGATAGGACAAGAAAGAATCGCCTCTGATTTTTTATTTGAATATTTTTTCCTCCTTCAAGAAGAAATTAATACCAGGATGTGGTGGTGTTCTCAAGAAGATGAATCTTTTGCCATTTTCTTGCAGATCTGGGAGGCAAGCCCCTTCCCGAAGGAGAAGACCAAGGCACCGGTTGCCGGGCCCTCCGCCCCTCATCCCTCTGTTTCCATCCGCGACGATCTAGCCGCCGCGGTTGAGGAAGGAATCTTAGAGGCAGCTAGGCAGGCAAGCCTGGAAATTAGGACTGAAGGAGCTCCCCAAGTGGACTCCTGGCTGCGAACCACTGAGATTAGCGGTCCGACAGCCTGCTCAGGCCCTTCAGGACATGGTATGTACTGTCCTGCCGACTGCTCTTGCAGATCTCAGCGAGACTCTGAGCTCCAATTGCTCAAAGATCAAATGCAACTCATCATTCAGACGCTGGGAATTAAAGATCTTTTCAAGACCCACATGAGGTCTGAGGGCGCATCATCGGTGGATCAGACAACAGAACCGTCGGAGGAGGCGACAGAAATTTTTTCGATTGCTCCTTCGGTGGACTCTAAGACCACCGATGCACGGATCAGCAGGACTAAGTTAAAGGAAAGGGTTACAATCTCTCGATCACAGAGTAGATCGGCGAAGGCTAGGACTGAGGTTCAGAATGCCAAAAGAACTGCCTCCCGTACTACCCTTCCTGCTGTTGATTCCAATGCAATTGCCCAGATGTTGCTCGCCCAGACCCTCGCCGGAGTTGGTGTGGCTAATGATGCCGCCAAGGTGTCTGCCATTACGGCTGGTGTTGGGCTGGATTCACTCCTAAATCCCACTTCATTGCGACTTCGTCAGGTTGCCAAGCAACCGAAGTATAATGGGAACCCCAGACGTTGGCCTCAGTTCCAACGGGAATTTAAACTGTGGGTTAAGACTCAAAAACTCCAGGATGATCAGTTCCTGATGGCGCTTCTGGACTGCCTTGAGGGAGCGCCGGCCAACACTTGGCTCAGGACCTGGAGTGATCGTGAAGATTCAAGTTCCCCCCTTACCTTTGATGAGGTGTGGGAACAGTTGGAGGTACGTGGATCCCGACTTCCTGAGGACCATTACCACCAGATGTTGAAGAATTTTCCTTCATTCTCTCGATTAATCTTGCACGAGGTGCAGGATAAGAGACAGCGCTTCTGGGATCTCGTAGAAGAATCTGAACATTCAGGCGAAAAATTTTCTAGTGCCGAGCTGAAAAATCTGATCTTTGACAAGATCCCCTCAGAAACCGCCGCCACCCTTCGGAATCGACAGTCCGAAGAAAAGGTCAAGACCTGGTGGGCGGAGATCGATGGCTTTGACGCCTCGGCCAACCGGTTTACAGTCAGGGAGGCACTTCAAAAGTGCTCCCCCACGTCGTTTACCAAGGTGAAATTCACTGAAAACACGTGGAAAATCAAGTTTAATGAACACGAGGATCGGGACTTGTTTGTCCAAGTCCTCAATAGGGGAGTAAGCTTCCACGGCAATCGCCTGAAGGCCAGGAACTGGGTGTTCCCGTTTACTCCGCAGGAACTGTGGGAAGAGGTTGAGAGGCTCGCTGACGCCGCCAATCAAAATTTCCATGAGGGTCTTGGGGGAAACAGGAATACCCAGCAAAACACCCAAAATGGGGCCCAAAAGGGCAACAAAAAGGTGAATGACACCCGGAATGTTCAGGATCATTGTAGCATCTGTCTTCTTCTAGGTTCTACGAACCGAGCTAAGACACATTCCACTGCTAATCACCGATGGTCTGCTTACGATCACAAGGTGATTGGTGAAAATGTCAGTAATCCTCAGAATTCAGACAGGAATGACAGACAGGTGCATGGTGCCAAGGGGGGAAAGGGTAATCCGACTCCCTCCGGTGGGAACAAAAATACCGGAGGCCCTGGCGGGTCCCAAGGCAAAGGGAATCGGACTCCATCCGGCTCCGGTGGACAGCCAAACGGCCAGACAAGTCCCAATGTCAACGCCGGAGGCGGAAATCGAAATCCAGGCCAAACCCCTCAATCCGGTACAAACAAAGGAAATGCTCCAGGATCACAGGGTAAGGGTAAGGGAAATCCTTCAGGAACCCCCTTCTCTGGTAAGGGCAGAGGGCGTGGCGACGGTGGTGGCCCATCATCCGGCGGCCGTGGCCGTGGACGTGGAAAGGGAAATCATCGTGTGGATCAGGTCTCAGGTGCAGACCAGGTGTCTGATGCGGATCGAGATTACGTCGAAAATGCTCTGAATCCAGCGGATGATCCGTTCCAAGATGAATGGATCGACGAAACAGGCTGTGTTCACAATGTTAACGCAGCCGCTGGAGGTCAGAACGCCTAGGGGAGCCACGAAAATCGCCCCTCCCCAGGCGATTTCAGGCATGATCCCCAAATTCCTGATCGACCATTACTTGATGTAGGGTCGCTTGTCTCCTCTCCCCTGGATCCGGCAGCGGATCCTTCTGTTGTAGTGGACGAGGTTGGTGTACAGTCCAAGCACAGGGCTCGTCAGTTTGTCACAAAGCTGTGGGTCTCTGATTGCAAGGGAAATTTCCACCTCGCCACTTGTTTGTGTGATAATGGATCAGAGGTAAATCTCCAATCCAATGCATTCTTACCCGACGACTGCGTGTTTGAGTCGCCTCATCCTGTTACCCTCGAGGGAGTTTCTGGACATTCTCTCGCAGGTGGGCAACGCGGTTGTTATATATCCACCCATTTGGTCGCTCAAGATCTTTGGGAAGAGCAAAATGTGGAAGAAGTTGTCCTTAAGGATGACTACGTCTACCGTGCTGACATAAAGTATGACCTTTATTTAGGGCATCCTTGGCTTCGTAAGAACAGGGTAGCGCCCGTAGGTCATCGTCGTTGTTTTTTGCTGGAGTCAGGTCCCTTGGAGCGTCCTGAATTTCGTTTTTTGCACGCAGGGTTTAAAAGTGCAGAAGAATTTTTGAAGCAAAAAGTGACACCAAAATTTGGTGAAGATGTCACCATTGCAGAGGTGAATGGGAGTGCCGATTACTCCCAAGAGTTAGAATGTCTTCGTAGGGACTCCCAGCCACGACGCCCTTCGCGCTGGCACTCTTCATCCTACAGAGTTGTCGACAAATGGCGCGATGCAATTTGTGAATACTTTCATGAACATCATTCTTTTTGGCCTCAGTATGATGCATTTGCTAACCGCACGAACAAGCGCTTTGACAAGCACTTCAGCGACGCTTGGACCCACAAATGGGACAAGAAGTTGTGGATTAATCCTCCGTTTCACTTAATCCAGCAGGTCATCCACAAAATCAAGCAAGATAAAACCCAGGCAATTTTGGTTGTGCCCTTGTGGGACGACAAGCCTTGGTTTCAGGAATTACAGGACATTTGTGTAGATTACATCGAACTTCCCAGGAAGATTAAGCTGTATGCCAGGGACGACACAGGTCCCCTGCCACAGCGGTCCTGGAGTTCGCTTGCATTCCTGGTGGATGGAAAGCTTTCTGACTCTAATTCTGCTGATTCTGGTACAGATTCCTGTGTTGGGTCTGAATCTGAGGTTGAGCGTGGTACTGATGATGAATCTATTTTTTCTGATTTTTGTTCGTCAGATACCCAAGGTGATTCAACGTCCAATGGATCCGCCTCGTCTCCCTCTTCCCCAATACGGTCGACATCGAAAAGAATCTTCAGTGCACGGGCGAGGAAAAATCCCCAATCGCGCCGCAAATTCAGAGTTTTTTATGAAAAACCCCCTGTGGAAGCTTTCATGGATCCTTTCGAGGAGCTGGATCGCGAAGAAAATCTCTGGGATTTCGACACAAGACCCACCTATCTTCAAGAGGCAGTGGACACGGACCTGTTTAGGGACATCCGTAAGAAGATTCTTCCTGCCAAAGCCGAAGAAGTCGCCAAGGTTTTTTCGACAGTAATTCCTGGCGATCAGGTGGACACTGAATTGTGTTCGAGGTCAAGAGAAAAGATTTTTGAGGAACGGAAGGACACAACCCTTTCAGGGAAGTTGATCAAAGACCCCCCTGTCCGTGGACAGTTCGGTGAAGCCTTCATCGAGCTTCGTGAAGGGTACAAGGCAAAAAAACAGCGCCCTTATGAAAATCATGGACACAAACATGAGATTCTCAGAAAAATCATCGAGAGAAATCTCAGGGAATTTGGTTGGCTTGAGGGTTGTATGACCAGCGAATGGTGTTGTTCACCCTTCACAGTCCCGAAGCCACCGCCTGCAGACCAGAACACCATTGATGGTTGGCGAATGGTGGTTGATTTTCGCAATCTCAACGCCGAAACAAAGGCGGATTCACACCCCCTGCCCCTCATTGAGGAGGAAATCGCCAAGAGGGCAAGAGGTCGTTTGTTCTCTGTGCTGGATCTCCGTCACGGCTTTCACCAAATGCCGTTGAGGAAGGACAGCAGACCTCTTACCTGTATGTGCACGCCATGTGGCCCAGTCCAGTGGACCGTCATGCCCATGGGATTGAAGAACGCCCCCTCATTTTTTCAAAGAATGATGGAGGATGTGCTGTTCACAACCCATCCTGAGCTTCGTGCCTTCGTGAGTGTGTACATAGATGACATAATCATCGCGACGGAGGGGGAGGGACTGACCGAAGCCGAGCTGGTGGCCCTACATGAGAAGCAGCTGAACCAAGTTTTGGATATTCTTGACGCCAATCAGCTAATTTGTGGGCCAAAGAAGGGAAAATTGTTTTTAAAATCAGTCGAATTTTGTGGTTCTCTCCTAGAGAATGGCACTCGACGACCCAGTCCAGGGAAGCTCGTCGCTATTCAGAAGTGGAAGCGCCCTGAGACGATCACGGATTTGCGAGGATTCCTAGGTTGTTGCAATTTTTACCACACTTTTGTGCCGAATTATGCCAAATTTGCTGCCCCCCTCACTGAATTATTGAAAGTAGGGAGAGATGCAGGCAAGGCAGGTTCAAAGGTTCGTGTCAAGTGGACTGACGAGTGCGAGGAGGCCTTCCATCACTTGAAGGCAGCCCTCTGCGAAGTCGCCACGTTGCATGTGCCCCAATTTGACCGACCCTTCTACATTAGAACCGACGCTTCTAGGTACGCGATCGGAGCTGTCCTTGAACAGGTTGATGAAGCCACCGGCGATCATTACCCTCTTGCATTTTGGTCACGGAAGCTAGCCGCACGCCAAATGCAATGGTCGCCGCGTGAGCAAGAGACTTACGCCATCATCTGTGCTTTAAAAAAGTACCAATCGTGGGTTGGCACCAATCGAGTCGAGGTCCTGACGGATCATCGATCTCTGGAGTATTGGGCCACCGAACACATTGATACTGTCGCGAGCCCAGCTGGTCGACGGGCCAGATGGCACGAATTTCTCTCTCTGTTTGACCTCCATGTGTCGTATTTGCCTGGTAAACATAACACGGTAGCGGATGCTCTGAGCCGATGGGCTTACCCCGCCTCAGAGGGGCTGCAAAGTACCAACATCCATGGTACGGAGCAGGACCGCCATGTAATCATCGAATGGGATCAGGAAGAAAAGAAACTCATTCGACGTGCATGCATGCAGTGCGCTGTCAAACAGCACGCATTGCCGTGTCACGACATCACGGCCATCTCAGATCCGGCGCATGCCCATGAGATCTGCACCAAAACGATGAAAGTCGTGGAAAATGTCACCGATCCCTCCACAGGGAGTGTGAAACGGTTTGACTACACCCGACGAGTAAATCGATTTCGGTTGATCCAAGGCATTAAGCGTCGAGATCCGGCCAAAACTCCACCCCTGCCTAAGGATTCCCTTATCATCCGAGACTGGACGTCCGATTACCTGCAGGATCCCATGTTTAAAGAGGTCTTTGGAAATCTCAAATCCAAAGATGCTCACAGGGATGGGATTTTTCCTGAGTACTCGTTGGATGGGGGGAAGCTGTGGATGGAGGGTAAATTGTGTGTGCCAGACGCCCTAGCCCCCCGAGTGTTAAACTGGTGGCACAAATGGGAGTCCCCCGACGCACATGGCCGTCGACTGTGGTCGATGATTAAGCATAGGTTGTTTGGATCGAGGCTCTACACTCATTGCATGAAAGTAGCAGCCGGATGTGCCCAATGTGCTGTCTCGACGCCCCCCAGCGCAAAGAAGCACGGCCATCTGAGGCCTCATCCTATTCCGGAGCATCTCTTTAACAGAGTCACCAGTGATTTCTTCTATCTCGGTGAACTCGATGACGAAGAGTGCCATTGGACTAACAAAAAAGTCAATGGTGTGCTCCTTATTCAGTGCCGTCATTCCGGCTACATTCAAGTGTTGCCTTGCAACATTGAGTCGATGACTGGCAAGGCTGCCGCCAAATGGTGCGCGCAGACCTGGATGGGAGGCTGGGACGTCCCATCCGAGGTGGTCACGGACTCAGGCAAAGAGTACACCTCCGAATGGTGGAGAGAATTGTGTGCTCGCCTTGGAATCCACCACCTCAGGTGTGAAATCCACTCGCATCGAGCGTTGCCTGGCGAAAGAGCCGGCCGCTCTGTTATAAATATGCTTCGTAAGGAGCTCGCGAGCGAGAAGGATTTCCACTGGCTTGAAGTTCTCTTCGCATTGCTTCGCCGTTACCACAACACGCCTTTGTATCATGGCCTTTCTCCAAATGAAATTGTCTTTGGACGAAAGAAGTGTTGGTGGAACATGCCGTTGAATAATCCTCGCCCCTGTAAGGATGCTTCGCTGTTTTTGGACGAAGTCCAACGAGCAGATAAATCTGTGTCGAAATTAATCGAGAAGCATCAAGCTGACTGGCTTTGGGTTCAAAATCAAGGTCGAAAAAACCCCCACAATTTTGAAGTCGATGATCGAGTTTGGCTTCGAAAATCCGAAACCACCCTGGACGGAGATGACAAGCTTCTTCCCTTGTGGGAGGGGCCATTCGCTGTTACAGCGCGTCTTGGGGAGAACAGGTGGAGGATCCGTGTGGATGTCAGCAGGGAAATTGACGTTTCGGGCGATCGCCTCAAGAGAGAGATCCCCTCCCCCAAGGATCGGGTTAAACCCCTTTTTTGGACTGCAAAACACTTGTCCGATCGGGTAATCGAAGGGGGAAAGTACGAACTCAAGAGGATTGTTGAAGCAAGACGTGACGCCAAGGGCGAATGGGAATTTCTGTGTGAGTGGAGGGGCTTTGATTCCAGTCACAACAACTGGGAACCAGCCCAATCTTTTGTCCATGGATACACCAAGGGGTTCATCGACTTCCTCAAGAAGCACCCCGAAATTGGTGTACTCCTGACAGATTGTTTGTCGAAACCAGACAGACAAGTGGAGAGCGACGGAAAACGACCTGTGGTGAATCGAGATCCAGCCTTTTACGGCCCTCAGCAGCCACATTCCAGGGCTGATCCGTCGATCCCCCCTCCTGCGGTCAGGCCAGCCCAGGAGCCACATGAGGACCAAGCTTCAAGTTCGGCCGCTGATTTGCAGCGCCCAAGTCGTACCAGGGCCAGACCAGACAGGTTGGTGGTCACATGTATTCGTGCTTGGCCGAATTGAGAAGCCATCCTACCACATTCTGTTCAATCCACTGTTCATTCTTTCTGTTTATGTCATGATGTGGAGAACTGCGAATGTTTGATAATTTGACGTCAATCAACTTTTCTTTGGTCTCCGTTAGGCAGACAAGGCGTAGATACGCTGACGGAGTGTGCTGCCGTGTTCAGAAAAAACCAAACTCAGGCTTAATTCAGGCAGATTCGGGGTAATCTTGTCTCTGTTGGTCTGTGCATCTTTGGAATTTGGCTACTCGTGCAGATGGAAGCAAATGTACATAATCAAAACGCTGGCCAGCGACATTCACCCCTACAGGTATCCCCTGTAGTACTGGCTGCACCAGATGCGACGCCAGGAACTCAGATCTCACCTTCATTTGCTGTGATGCTAACGCCAAAGTCCAGATTCAGATCCAGGATCCTCAAATTTACCTTGAATTTCTCAGGTTTGTCCATCATTCTGCCACTGTTGTACGAAACCCAGACGTCAATTGTTCAGACAATCTTCATCTAGGAGCTCTAGGGACTTCTAACAGCAACCTCTGAAGTCCGTAAGCTTCGTTGTATTTTTGGCACACGCCAATGTGAGCTCAATTCGACCTGAAACTGTCGAAAATGGTGAATCCAAGTGTCTTGTGGGACTTCATCGAAAGATTGGCCTTGTCCAAGTCGATTGACACCACCGCCACTGTAAATTCGGTGTCTCTCAGTTATATACTGTCAGTAAAGTGCCTTCAGCGAACCTTCGGCGCGTTACATGCCAAGGATCCAGGGCCAGCATGTCCCAGCATGATGCATCATCACATGATCCACATTTTGATAGAATCTGTTAGATGCTCGCGAACCAACGTGCCGGAAAGCACAATTGAGCTGAATAAACGACAATATATATTAACTTTAGTCTAAACGAAGGTGTTGGTAGTTTCAGTTGTACACATTCCGCTTCATTTCACCTTCATCTCAGGGAATGTACTCACATTAGGACAATTTAGATTGATTTCCTTGTCATCTCCTCTCATTCTTCGAAGATCTGTCGACGGCTTTGTCTAACTTCGTTGACGCTTATGATCTTCTGTGCATTTAGGGTCTGTAGACTACATGTGTATTTGTTTAACCTCTCTGTGATTGCTTAAACCCCTCAATCTCTGCCCAAATTCACTCTCATTTTGCTGAATCTTGTGATCATCCACCAGATGCGCCAAATCTGAGCCACATGCTGTACTTTTCAGAACGAGAAAAGCGGGATAACACGATGTAGAGTTCGGCGAGGACACCGTAGCGTGCCCGCGACAGCGAAACTGTGCCAGAGCGCTGAGATGTCACTCCAATTCTTGATCCCCCCACTCAATCCACCAATAATCTACCTCATTCTCAACCAATGCATGGTTTGGTATCGATTCTCGATACGTTTACATGCTTTTTAGCCCATGACCTAATGTTTTACTGCACGGAGGACTGTTCGTCACTTCTCATTCTGTCTCATTTCAGGTTCATCCAGCCTGATTCAGTGCCAATTCAGCCCAATTCAGGTCAGATCAAGCAGATTTCGCCTCATCGAGGCTACATTTCTATGTTTTTCTGGGACTTACCCGCACTACGTTCTTCGTTGACGTAGCGACACACCCCAGTGTGTTTTTGGAGGGGGAGTGTAAGTGCGGCTAGCCCCATCTGCTCAGATTTTCAGACATTCTGCCCAAATTGGCTACATTTTGGTCATTTTCTTTGCTTCGGCGGAATTGCCGCCTCGCAGCTCAGTCACAGGATATTTCCTATATATTTCTGATATGCCGGATTTGATTCCGCGGTCCATTTCCCGTAAATCCGCCGCATTCCGCTATTTTAGCTGGAATCGCCATTTGCCGCTGGCGCGCGCTCGCGGGCCTGATCGGCCATACAATTTTACATAAATGGATTATTTAAATTCATTCGGACAGTTTTGGACACTCAGATGTATTTAGAATAATTCCCCTCAATTTTCTTCATAGACTGGGATTTTCTGCCGGACCACAATCAGCATGGACCTTGCCTCTGTTGTCGCTGCTCTCGCCTCCGTTGGTGTTCGTGTATCCGGTTCCAACCCCAATAACAACATCCAGGGAGACTCCTCGCGTGCCTGCCCCACTGGTCTTGCCGGCCCCGAGCCCTCCGGCACCCACAACGACCCAGGGCAGCACTTTCAGAAAAAGGCTGTAAAAAGCCCATTCTCTTTTTGGGAGGTGTGATGGCACTCTCCCACCAAAACCCGGATATAATGAAAAAAAAATCCTGCAAACCTTTCTGAGCTTTCTGTAAATTGCAGTTTTTTTTTTTTTGAATGTTCTTAACCGCATCAACTTGTTCTGGGGCTGACGTCCCCCAACGAACGTATTTACAACAACATGTTATGATATGTACACGGTTGCTCTGATGGTAAGGTTAGATGAATGCTGAGTTACCCTGGGGGGGAGGGGGGGGTTCAGTAAGGTTAGATGAATGCTGTAAATTGCAGTTATTTCTCATTATATAACACCCCAAACTGCTCCACAAGCCCTAGTCAGTGCAAAAACCCAGCCAACGTTTCGAAACCATTTTCAAAACCCAACTGCAATTTCAGCCGAGGGAGCCTGGCCCAGGGTACCCTGCCCAGGGGAGAGCCCAAGAGAACAGAGCCAAACAGGTGCAGAGCACAGAGCATGGGCACAAGAATATCGTACAAACAGATTTTTGTGTGCCCACTGGGTTCGCACCAGCCTGGTGCCGTGCACAGTACTTTACAACGTGCAGGTGCAGTGCGCAAAGTGCAGTGCACAGTACTTGTGAAGCATTGAACAAAAGAACAAAAGAGAAAAAAGAAAACGTCAGAGCAAAAACGATTCAAATCTTCATGACTCCTCCACATCTAATCAGTATCAACTCTCTGACTTGCAACGACATCTCTTCTCCATACCATGCACGCTTACACATACCTGGCACTCACCAAGCAACGTGCTCACACCCAGACACCAGAACTGAGGAACACCCTGCAAATTCAAATGCAAACCCTTTCTCAAAATGAAAAATGTAAAGTACAACTCTGCCAGCAGAGCAGAGGTTCCCACTGACCCACCTGCTCTCTGCCCTACCACTGGGCCTGACGTCTCACTCACTGGCGTACCTGCTGACCTGGAGGGTAGAGGGCGCGTAGTTGGCGTCCTAACCCCGACCCCAATTATAAAAGTATAATGAAGGCTTGCCATGCCCCCCACTACATGTCCTCGGGCCACCCAAAAACCTGCAGCAGGAAAAGAGTATAAAAAAATATCCCCAGGGGTTGTAGAAGTTTTTCAAGAAA
This sequence comes from Eutreptiella sp. 'Long Island Sound 2002', assembly GCA_964036045.1. Classification (NCBI taxonomy): domain Eukaryota; phylum Euglenozoa; class Euglenophyceae; order Eutreptiales; family Eutreptiaceae; genus Eutreptiella; species Eutreptiella sp. 'Long Island Sound 2002'. The sequence goes on along the minus strand of OZ038391.1, from coordinate 31,742,246 downwards.
AGGCTTTTTGGCTCTGGATCTCCCAAGGGGGCGGCTACACTGAAGGGGGGGTACCTTGTTAAATTCCCGCTTTGCATGTCGTTCCTCTATTTGAATAGTCTCTGTATCCTCTGGTTGCACTTGCTTTGGTGTTTGCTCCTGCTCCATTTCAGGAACTCAAAGATTTCAGTGGAAAATAAAACCAGACCAAGACTCCAAGACGAGCAGAACTGGGATCAATGAAATAATGAAGAACTTGATGGAGCTGTACAATGAACAGACAAACAATGGGTGATGTTCGGCCTTGTGGTTGCTCATATGCATGCATGTATGCATCAGGACCACTCAGGACTTCAGTCTGCAATCTGCGACAGTGGATAGTGACTTCAGATCAGGGAAAAAGTGGTATATCTCAGAAATCAGGCTTCCTGCAGAGATAGTCAAACAGACGAAAGAAAAATGGTTTTAACATGATAAAAAATGATAGAAAATCACTTCAAATGTCTTCCAGGAATTTTCTGTAGCTCAGGAAACAATTAATTCGTGACTGCAGAACTCAGTAGGAACTACCCTGATGACCTCAGAACTCAGTAGGAACTGCCCACAGTGGAAGCGGCGCGCTCACGGGGCAAAAATGGCCAAAATAAATGAAATAGTGTTATGACCACTATACAGATGCGGAATTTTATGCTGATTCTGAAAATCATATTCTTTTACTGTCAAACGACCATCTGTTGGAGAAAAATGCAAATTACTGAACAGCTCAGCCTGAATGAGACAAGCCAAAAAAATAGATAAAGCAAAGGCCAACACCCATGTTGTGTCATAATACAAAGAGTGTTCAAAGATAAAAAAAAGGAATAACAAACAATAACTCATGGAATATAATACAATAGATAAACCCTCTTTTGAATTAAAGTTAGGCCACTCAGTGTCTTTCACCCATATTGGAAGTGATCAAGCTCCATGGATAAATTTTCCCCCAATGTCCCAACCAAACTCCAATAAAGAATAATACCATTGCTCCATATGAAACCAATATTTTGAGAAATTGTTGCGGATTCATGGACTTTTAACACCCCTCCCAGCCTGAATACACGCTGTGTGTGAAGGCGGTGTCCAAGAATGACTCCCATGTTCCACGTAACCAACAGATCTCAACTCTATCCGGCGTCAATGGGGTCCAATCTTACTAAAAATCGGGAGTAGAATCAACCATAAATGCCCAAATGTAGACCAAGATGAGTCGTTCAAACGGTCTCTGGATACACCAGTGTCGTCCTTGTACGCTCTCGTAGTCGTGAACAATGTTCCTGGTCGTTGTAGTCAGAAATTCAACTCTGATCCAGACGCTTGACCCAATAAATGTCACCAAATCCAATCAATCTGGGCAGATGAACACAGTAATTGAGCCATAAGTTCAGTGAAGTAGGCAGCCTAAATATCAGGCCAGTACCCCAGCTGTCAGGTGGTCGTAGGTGTCGCTGGGGGCCTGCACTGATGCGTTCTCGTGGGGGGGCCTGGCCACTGGACGCTGCGGTGGACACGCACAAGCAAGCAGGCAGGCAAAGCACTGCGCTCACAGGGGCATCCTCATGCTCGTGTCATGTGACAAAGCGTTTCAGGATCCTTGCCACTCTGAAACAAGGGAACAAAAGTATGTACAGCAACACATCAGGATATGTACACATGGGGTTGAGACTGGACTGGGGTAAGGGCATTACAGGACAATAGACACTCAGTCCCAACTCATATCCCAATCCCAGGTCCGACCCTCTCAGTGGCTGGCAGGGGCGGGGGCTCAAACACAACCCATGCCCTGCTCAGTCCGGACCCTGAAACCCTGCCCATAGGGGAGGTTGTTTCGCCCAGCCACAGGCGAGTTCCTGGGAATCAAGGAGCTCCAAGGCAAACCAACAGTGGCTCCCGATGCTCCCTTAACAGCAGGTCCCAACTCCTCTTTGAGCCAGAGATAAGGACCCGCCATTATCCCCTAGGAGTTGGTAGCTGAAAATGGGCTGTTTCGGCCAAAACTGATATTGGCTCGAAAAACTCCGAAGTTGACCCCTCGTCCGGACCATCCAGAGGTAGGGACGAGGCAACTGACCCTATGCCTTTCAAGTAGGAACTCACTGGGCCCTTCACCCAACCTGGTTCCCTCTGAGGTCCCGGCATCAGGGCGCCACGGATTTGCCACGTGGAATCATGATGCCAAAATCACCAAGATTGGAGTCATTCCCACTGGCGGCTCGCTCGGCCAGGGCAAGGCCAATGACACACAGGATAGGAGGCAGGACCTAGGACCTATATCTAAGTGCAAGACTTGGCATTAGGTCTGGGCTCCTCAGAGGCATAGAGATATGGCGCCGCCAATTGACCACACGGGGGGGTGAAATTGGGGTCCCAAAAGGGGGTCATTTTGGTTACCCAAAATGAGCCAAAACTGAAGGTATCCCCAATGGTATATCTCCACGCTGGCTTTGAGATCGGATCCGCCGTTCTACATGCTATCCGCCGGGAGTCCAATGGAGACTCACATGTACTTGGCTGTCAAGGATCTCAATGGGCCTAGGCGTGGTGATGATCCAAACCGGGTCCACAACTGCCTAAATGGCAAAATCGGCCGTCTCGGGCGACCGGCCAGGGTAGGAAACCTTGGCGATCTCGTCGCGCCAAGCCTTGATTCAGGACCCTTGATATCCCCTTTGGTCCCCTGCCCTGGGATTTGGCTTGCTGTCGCACTGGCTGCTTACTGTTCACCGAGGGGATGACCACACGGACGGGGCAGAAAGCAGCATGCGGTGCAAAGGGGGGGATCATGGATCGCACCAAAAGTTGAATAACTCCGGATGGGTCCGAGGAGCAAACACGAAACTCAAGGGTGTTCAACCCTTGATCATTTGCTACAGTAAATGCATTTTAATTTTGGCTAGGTCCCTTGTCCCATGGAGATATGGTAGTTCCAATATGGCATACAATGGCAAAAACAGCGAAATTTGGCCAAATTTGCCCGCACTCATGATTCCATATCTCCATGGCCACGGCGAGGATCCTTCCAACCAAAGATGCTATAGACACATGGGGCTTAGGCCCCAATATATGCTACTTGTCAACCCTCATGGTCGCCTCTAGCTATTTTCCCCATTGGAGGGAAAATGACACACAAATGGGGCAGAATGGCAACATACCCCGAATTGGGTGACTCACAACTCTCCTTTCAAGAGGAGAGGCCACATGGGGAAACACCCCATTCGATGCGGGTTTATGTGCCCTCTCCGATTCGCCCTTACCCTTGGCCAAGTGGCGCACGCAACCTCGGGCCGAACATTAAGGGGGAGAGGGGTTTGTGGCCATTCTGGGCAAAACGGCCAAAATTCACCCAAAAGTGGTCACTCGAAAAATCGTATCTCCGTATCACAAGAGAAATGAGCTTCCGGCTTTTGCATGGATGCAGACCGAAGCTTTGCTTCCCTTTTGCAACAAGGGTTGGGGTTCAAAGCATAATGGCAGCATTTTTAAGACCCCAGTCCTTGAACGCACTATTTTTGGGAAAAAGTGCATATATCGGCGATATTGGTATGTACATATCTTTGGGTCATTGAGGAACAAAAATATGAGTAAACATTTTTGGAGTAGGCCCATAGTAGGTGCCCCCAAATATGCACACTATGGTTAGATTGTCTCTGCCCACTCATGTCATTAGTGTTTGCATATGAGCGCGTGTGCAAAGAGGCATTTTGGCACGCGTGCTCACAAGGCGAAATTATAGAAAAGAGAAGACAAGGTTGCAAAAATCAACCAAGCCATCCACGATGTTTTTCGTGGTCTCTACTTTACATATTGCTTTGGTTCAAGGCTCAACTCCCCATAGGCTTCGAGTACGAGCCTCGGGGGATGGGCCATTTTGGCCTAATTTTCGACCAAAATTTGCCTGTCTTCAAAAAATGAGTTTCGGTACCCATTGAATTGCGTGGGGCCATCGCTGAGTTGGCTCGAAAAACAAAAATGGCCCAGAGCCTTTGGTCTTGTGAGCATTGTGTTCGGTTTTTAACGTGCATGCTCACAAGCCCACAAAGTTAGCGTTTGCGCACGCAAAAAACTTGGGTTTACAACACCCATGTGCTGCCTAAAACATCCCTATTGCCCGCTTTCCTATACAAAGTGATATACGCACGTGAAAGGGGCTTGGATGAAAGGCATAGGGGGGGGGTGTAGGGTTCCGTCCGAACTCATGGTCCTTGAGAACCATGAGTTTGAGCGATCGACGGACAAGCTTGCGCGCTGATTTTCTCTCAGACGCAACGGCGAAACGTTCTGGTGAATACACCAGATGAAGGTACAAGAAAAACCCTCTAGATCCAACCCTTAAGTTCCCTTAGAACCTCAAAGGTACTCGAGAAAAGTCAATCACAAAACTCGCCACGGAGAAGCGACGAAAGCGCGCAAGCAGGCGACAATAGGCGGCGATTTCACGACAATTAGAAATCGCGGTAGAAATCGGGTATTTCACCGATTTCTAGCCAAAAATCGACCAAGACAATAAAATTATGGTAATTCTACATCGATTTGATGGTTAGGGATCTGATTCCAGATCTCGCGGATTAGAGGACAGGGATATTCTGCTGACAGCCGGTGTCAACGGCTTCCGCACGGGTGTGACGGCTCACAGGCCTCTGGGCCATGGACCATAGGTTCTGGGTACCGCTTCACCCCCCTCCTTAGAGCACACCCTGGGGGGGGCTCGATCACACCCAAGCATGGCAGCGGGTACCCAGGACCATCTCCTGAAGGGGGGGGGGGTGTCACATCCTCACTTCAGGCCGATTTGCGGGTTAGGTTGGCCATCACAATCCAACAGTAAGACTGGTACGGTGCTGTAGTTGCTGGTAACCGCAAGTATAGTATCAAGTATCAAGTCCCGGGTCCTGGCGGCGATTGTCCGGCATCCAAAGGACCCGTTAACCCATACCAGGCGCACCGGGTGCCGGCTGCAACGGTCACTACCACAGTGGCAGTGGCATACATGGCCAACATAGGCGTCACACAACGACCGAGGTGGTCCCACAGGTCCACACCTTTGATTTTACCGGGCACAAAGTGGCCAAAACCCGGATTCTATCCAAATGGTTGACAAAATTGACACATCTTTGTTGTGTATTAAGGTTGTTTTGAAAATTGTGTGGTTTTTGCCTATCATTCATAATAAGAGTTGACGCATGGCTCATTTTGAGTGCCAAGATGTCATGCACATCCAATATTTCGGGCAAAACAAAAACTCAATTTGTGTGGAGAAATGAATTACTTACTTGTCCAACACAATACAAAATGGAAACCATTGCAATGTATGTAGACAACATAGATTGACCCTGATCTACACACGATTCACATTGTCCTTGTGCTTTTTGTCTTGCACCATGCAGTTATAATGTGATATGCTTGTCAATACCCCAACTTTTCATAACAAACATTTCACTAAAAAAATCATACAGCTGCACGATGCACATTCGAGCTTCAAATTATTGCTGTGTGCTGTACCTTCAGTTCAGGGTTCAAGAACAGCTGTAATCAGTTTACTGACATATGCAGAGCAGACAACTGGCTGCACCGTACCACCTACACAGCTGCAGAGCTGCACAGCAATCTGCACAGCTGCACGATGCACATTCGAACTTCAAATCATTGCTGTGTGCTGTACCTTCAGTTGAGGGTTCAAAAAAAGCAGCAATCAGTTTACTGACATATGCACAGCAGACAACTGGCTGCACCGTACCCCCCAACTACCATCAACGAATCGTAATATGCAAAATGAGTCTTGCACATGCAAAACCACTGCATGTCAGCATAACAGCAACAACTAATGGATGCAGGAAATGCCTGTGCTGCCATCAATTCTTGCCAAGCACGCAGTGGGTTGTTGCACTTCAGCGGGTTGCTGATAAATATTAACTGGTGAAGCAACAGAAAAATTGTCATCGCTGTGTGTTGTACCTTCAGCAGATGGTTCAAAAACAGCTGTAATCAATTAACTTACAAATTCAGAGGAGGCCACTGGCTGAACTGTAACTCTGACTACCATCAACGACTCGTAATATGCAAAATGAGTCTTGCAGTTGCAAAGTCGCTGCATTTCAGCAACAGCTAATGGATGGAGGAACACAAAAAAACAGGCAGTGCGCTCCATGCCTCTGGTGTCAGCGAACTTGGCACAATGTGCAGTGGGTTGTTGTGCAGCAATGGTTTGCTGAGAAATAATCACTGATCAAGAAGGCACCGCGGCCGTTTCAGATCCGTTGGGCCGTTTCAGATCCAGTGCGGTAGCGTAAATGCGGTTTTGGCCGCAGAATGCCCCACAAAATCATAGGTGGAAAGCGACCACAAAGATCCATCAGGCTACCCCAGGCTTCCCAAGGCCGCAGGCTGGGGGAGAGTCCCCACGGGTCTTCCCTTGGGCGCACCATGTCCATATTCACGGCGCGAGTCCAGAGTGGTAAAGCCGCACGAGCTCCTCCATAAGGGATCGGGCATCAAGGCCGTCCTTTTCCTCGCCCCATTACCACGAAGGCCATGCATGGGGGAGTCCCCATGCAGTCTGGGCGGAGGCGCCGACTCCGCAAACCACCAGTTTCCCAGGCAGACTGACCGAGGTCAGGACACCGGAGGTCGCCACCCGACTGCAAGTGCGTCTGCGAGTCGGTAGGCTCACACTGGGACTGACAGTGGCGGACCGCTGGGAGTGTAGTCAGGCAACTGGGCTTCCCGCCTGGCGCCATCAGGATCTCAGCACACCACAGCCACTAGGGCACACGGCATCACGGGCACTCAAACATGACAATCTGTACTTAGGTACTGGTCCAGGCTGTACCTTATGCAGGAGCATTTACACGGCGACTCAAGGCGCCTTAGTATTCGATTCGTGTCCCCTCGGGGGAAAAACTGTCCATTCCTCAATGATGGGCCATTAACACTCAACATACAGATGCACACACCTGGAGAACAGAAAAATAAGCAATAAACGGGTAAACAGGCGTGTAAACACACTCCGGATAGAGCGCCAAACCACGCCCCGGTCAGGATAAGGCATATGCAGGAGGGTGGACAGAAAAACGCCTGAGTCCAGGCCATATATACTTAGGCGGCTCACGTTGCATGGTATAAAACGACAGAAAGTGCCCAAAATACACCGCCTGAAAAAACATCAAAAGAACCATTCTTTGGCTTGCAAAAAATCAAGCCGTTTTTAGAACACCAAAAGAACTCTTATGTAAGGAATTTTGGCCTTTTCTTGGTCCTGATGGGTCCAAAAAATGCTTTTTTTGGGGCAATGGACTGTTCCTTGAGCGAGGTCTCGCGCAAGGAGCAGTCCATTGCCCCTCCAAAGTCAGGTAATGATGGTAGAATTGAGGAATCAAGCAGGCACCTACACTGGTGTGACATTACAGGCACCCTTGACTTGATCACATTGTACAATATGTTTACGCGGGCGGACATTCAGTGCTCTAAACAAGCCTTGAAAATCTAATTGATGATTCAAGAAATCATTTCAAATGTTGTTGCATTCCTAACAAAAGGAGCACATACGTTGGAGGTGTTGCACAGGGTGCATCCTTCAGCATTGCTCATGATGCACACCTGCCACAACTTATGGGGAGTGTCAAGCAAAAAAAAGAGTATCACTGGTAACACATGAAGCATGTCCACTCAACAGATGACGCTGAGCTGGACAGGGACCCCCCTTGTAGCTTTGGCTGAAGAAAAATTGATCCTTCCGTTGTTGACTATAGATCAAAGTAAAATGTGCAAAGAAAATATGAATTTGCCATGCGTGGCACTTTTCTGAGCGTTTGTTTGGGCCAAAAAAACTGATTTTTTGGAGAATAAAATGCAATGTTGTGCAAATGACACCAATTATCAAGATGATGTTCGATATCTGGAGAAAGAAGGTGCCCTGGAAGAAGCAGTCTGCCAAGCGCAGGGGCTGACCAAGCCCAAAAAGAGTTTTTCCGCCTCCGGGGGGGGCAAGCTTCTGGTAAATTTCAATGACTCAACGACAATTTAGGTACTCGTTGCTTCAGTGAAGGTTGTGCACAAGCGCTATCAGATGAGAACCCATCACAATGGTACAAATAATATATTTTCTGGGCTTTTTTTTGCGCGAGGCCTCGTGCAATGAGGTCTGCAATGCAGTCTCAGAACTTTAAAGTCACAACCTATACCTCTTTTTTCAGGCAGTGCAAATCAAAAATCAAACCGTGGGGTGGGTACTAAGACCACTCGACCCTGAAGCCGTCCTTCCAAAGGAAAATGAATCGGGTGAGGTTTTTGGTTTAGTAAGTTATGCGCGAGGCCTCGCGCATGGAGCAGCCCTTGAACCACATGTTGCATATGTTTTGCATTGATATTTAATCCGCCATGCTGCTGTTTTAATGATCCTTGGTCTTGATTGCGCGAGGCCTCGCCCATAGAATTTGATCAATCAATCATTTTTCCAGGTATGCAATGAACATGCAGAACAGAAAATGATGTTGCAATCATTTTCTCTGCAGACCATGTTCATCCAAAAAACAAGGGGAACGCAAAATGTATTTCTTGGCCAATTTCTGCTAAAAGCACATCATTTTCCACTGAAATCATAAGAATTATTTATTCTTTTTATAGTTTTTTTTTGTTTTCGGCTGTCCGAAAAAAAGCACAAAATGGCACAAATGGTCAGAAAGATACTTTCTTTGGACTAATATTCTGGTTTCAAAAAACAGAGCCTGTGAAAAACTATTTTTTTGCATGGTCCAAATTGGGTGCATTTGGTGTGATTTTGACCATGCAACTTGAGCCGCCTAAGATATAGTCTGCAGACACACATAGACCGGTCCGGATCCCGCAGGTGCCATGGGACCAGACCACACACCCCAAAAATCGCAATGCCGATGACAGCGGCATCCGTTGCGCAACGTCGTATGGGCCTTAAGGCCTCGATCTGGGATAATGAAGGGGTGCCATCCGCCCTGGTTTCCAACGAATTCAGCAGGGGGCTATGGCCAGTGATGCTCATCAGGGGAGAGCTCAGGGCGGTGGTCAGGCGCCTCTGGCTGCAATCGCCCGGGTGAGTGCTGCCAAATCCGAGACATGGAGCTTGGTCTTGTGCTTGCGGATGTAGTCCATGAAGGGGGTGTTAATCCGCGGCACGAACGAGGAGACGGGTTCCCAGGTGTCGTGGGACGGCCCATAGCCTCGCCAACGAACCTTGAACTCCGGGCCTCCGGGTGCCGAGGCGTTCGGACGCTGGGCCAGGATCTTCTCGACGGTATAGTTGTCCTGCTCAGCATAGTCGTCGTCCGAATCAGCCTCATGTGCGGCGTAGTCCAGGGACACATGTTGGCCACGGAGGTCGGGTTCCCGCACACGGAGTTGACTCTCGTGGCGCTCCCGGAACTGTCCGTGACCCACCTTCATGCGGTAGGTGTCCTCACCAATTCTGCGGACCACCTCTCCGGGTGTTAACCAGGTTTTGGTGCGCTGGGTGCCCATAGGGCGGGGTCTGATCACCCACACAGGGTCTCCCACCCTGAACCTTTGCGCTGTCGAGCTCGGAGCGGACTCCTGACGCTCCGCATGCTCCTTTTCGAGCTGCTGGCGGATGTCCCGCGCCGTTGCCTCCTGCCGCGCAAAGAATTCCTTGGCGTCCATGGCCATACCATCACCCGACAAGGGAAGTCCCCGTCCCAGGGGGTCCCTGCCGAACAAAATCTGGTGAGGGGACAATCCACCCGGAGTGGGGGTGTCATGATGGGCCTTCAGAGCGGGCCACATCTCCTCAAACCAGTTCCGACGTGGGTTGGTGATGTGAATCTTGCGTAGCCTCTCGAACAGCTGTCTTCCAGCCACTTCAGCCCGGCCGTTGGACCAGCTGAGATAGGCATCGCTCTTAGCATGACATATTCCCATGAGGGAACACATGGCTTTCAACCAGCCACCAGTAAACTGGGGCCCTCGGTCACTGCAAATGGTGCGGGGGATGTCAAAGACGGTCAGCCAATGACGAATCATCATGACTGCCACTTCCTTGGCAAGCAACCCCCTTTTGCGTGCCGGAACGGCCACTACGTAGCCGCTGTCGCGGTCCACACAAATGACCACCCAATCAAAGGTCTCCTTCCCTATGTGAACTTCAGGCATGGAGAAAGCGTCCATGGCCACGCTCTCCATGGGCTGGTGGGGCACCGGAGTCCATTGGGCTTCTCCCTTGACGTTCCGGTTGTCGGGATTGCAGGCCTGACAGACCGAGCAACCCTTCCTGACCTTCTTGATGGCGTTGTAAAGACCGATCTGGTCGATCTCAAACCGGCGCTGCATATCCAGGGCTTGCTTCCTCACATAGGATTTTGCGATGTCGCCAGATCCCAAAATTCAGTTGCCGGACTACCTCAGAAACCGCCGCGGTCGCGATTTTTGCCGCCGCCGCAAGCATTTTTGGCTCATTTTGCGAGATTTGTGCCAATCCTGTGCGCAGTTAAGCAGATTCAAGAAGCGCAATCTGCCAATTGCAACCATATCCTGCTCCTGTGATCAAATGACGGTCATCCCATCAACCTTTTGGGAGATATTTCCAAAATACCGCCTTTTCGGGCCTTTTTTTGCACTTTTTTCACGAAGAAAGTGGCATAAGTGGATTTCGGGGAGGTCTCATGAGATTTCAAATGGGTCAAGGTTCTCCCTAAGGTTAGTTTGGCCTTAGCAAACCACCATATTTGACCCTAAATGGTGGTGCATCAAGATAATTGAGTGGCGGGTGCCAAAATTGCCCCAAAACAGCCATATTTGCCCTTTTAAACTTGTAAATCTCGCATAAGTAGATTTAGGGGAGGTATCATGAGATTTCAAATTGCTCACCCTTGTTGCTAAGGTTAGTTTGGCCTTGGCAAAACACCATATGTGACCCTACATGCTCTTGAATCAAGATGTATCAACGGCGGGTGCCGAAATTGCCTCAAAACAGCCATATTTGCCTTGTTTGACGTCTAATTCTAGTATAAGTAGATTTAGGGGAGGTATCATGAGATTTCAAATTGCTCCACCTTCTTCCTAAGGTTATCTTGGCCTTGGCAAAACACCATATGTGACCCTGCATGCTCTTGCATCAAGATATATCCACGGTGGGTGCCAAAATTGCCCCAAAACAGCCTTATTTGCCCTGTTTGACGTCTAATTCTAGTATAAGTAGATTTAGGGGCAGTGTCATGAGATTTGAAATTGCTCAACCTTGTTCCCTAGGTTAGTTGGGCCTTGGCAAACCACCATTTGTGACCCTAAATCCTCTTGGCTCAAGATGAATGAACGGCGGGAGCCAAAATTGCCTCAAAATAGCCATATTTGCCCTATTTAACATGTAATTCTCGTGTAAGTAGCTTTAGGGGAGGTATCATGAGATTTCAAATTGCTCAACCTTGTTCCTAAGGTTAGTTCGGCCTTGGCAAACCACCATATGTGACCCTAAATGCTCTTGGCTCATGATTAATGAACGGTGGGTGCCAAAATTGCCTCCAAACAGCCATATTTGCCCCTTCTAACGAGTAATTCTAGTATTGGTAGATCTAGGGGAGATGTCATGAGATTTCAAGTTGTTCAACCTCGTCCCTAAGGTTGGTTCGTGTTAACAAGACATATAGTTGTGGTGCTCTTGCCTTCACACTTGCTGCATTATTTCCCAAGCTTGGGCCCAGCGTACGTGCTTCAGATCCCCCCTGAACCTATATTCCTGCTCCGTGTGGCTGCTCTCCAGATATATGGGTTTCATTCTGGGGGATGGGCGAGGGTACTTTAATGGATCCTCACCCGATAGAGCAGAACATTCAAGCTCTCAATGATGGGGAACATAATCTCAAACTGCACGCACCGTGTTCTATAATCAGGTGCGTTCCCTGCCTGGTGCAATGTATTGGTATGGCCATCCAGGGCTCATTTTGGGGCGATTCCACTGGCTGTGACGTCATGGGTTTCTATTCTGCCCTCGCCACATACTCCAGCCAACTGGCCACGCTGCTCATTGCATACCTGACGTATCGGATCGTGTTTTCTACGGTGCCAAAGTGGGAATACGTCGCGCTTGTGGGATTGGCAATCTTTGTGCTCTCTGGTCTGATTTCAATGCTCCCCCTCATTGGGGTGGCCTCTTATGTCAAGTACGATGGGTTCTGTTACATTGATTACCGAGATGTTACACACTGCGTCTTGTGGCTGCTGATCATGGTTCCATGTGTGTTCGGTGTCCTGCTCCTCTATGTTCAGATCTACAAGCGGAGTGGTTTGTCAAAGACAGTCCGCTTCGGTCTTCTCGGCTTTTGGTTTGTTTTCCTTTGCGGGTGGGTCCTTGGGATCCCACTGATTGGCTTCGGACTGTCGAACAGCGAATACCCTGACAATCTGAACCTCGTCAGCGCCATTCTGGGACATCTCATGAACCTCATCAACCCCCTTCTGTATGGCATTTTCTGGTACAAGTGGTTTGTTGCAGATGGGCAGGTTGCCCCTCAAAAGGGGCTAGACACAGAGTTTGAAATCCAGGACGCTTATGGTAGCAGTGTGCCCTACGCACTGCCAGCACCATGGAACACCCCAGTGAGTCCTGTGCAGTACCCAACATACAATGGCCCCCCACCTGTTTACACATATGATGCGCCTGTTGCCTACCCAACGTACAGTGGTCCGCTGCCCACTCCTGCAGACACACAGGTGTATTGAGCAGATGCTCAAACTGCATTTTGCCAGCAACTTATTTTGTCTTTTCTTAACTCAACAACCCAGGTGTCCATCCCACATCTCCGTTGCCTCTGCATGGCAGTGTGGTCTGCACAGGTCGGACGGACCCAATGTTTCATCGAACCCATGCCGGCGCCTACGTGCACTTTTCTCGCATCTTGCCCAACGATGAAAAAACGTCCAAAAATGGCCGTTTTTTGGTCAAAAGCTGAGTTTTTTGGCCTCAGACAAGCGGTTGAAGACCATTTTCGTTCCAAAATCGGCCAAAAAAGGGAGTTTTTTGGTCACAAATTGGACTTTTTTTGCCTTCGGCCAAGCAGTTGAAGACTTCCCCCCTATTTTGAGGGTGCTGGATGCGAAGGGAAAGGTTGTAGACACACACAGATCAGGAAAACACAATTTACAGCATCCATATGCACCAAAATTTCCCATTTTTCATGAAAAAACGGCAAAAAATGGCCGCTTTTTGGTCAACAATTGAGTTTTTCGGCTTCAGACAAGCAATTGAAAACCCCCCGCCCTTTTCTGAGGGTGTTGGATGCAAAAAAGCAGGTTCTAGAGAGACACAGATCACGAAAACACAATTTACAGCATACATTTTTCATGAAAAAACGGCCAAGAATGGCCGTTTTTGGTCAAAAATTGAGTTTTTTGGCCTCAGACAAGCATTTGAAGACCCCCCCCCCCTATTTTGAGGGTGCTGGATGCGAAAAAGCAGGTTCTAGGCAGACACAGATCACGAAAACACAATTTACAGCATGCGTATGCACCAAAAATTGCCATTTTTCATGAAAAAGACGGCCAAAAAAGGTTATTTTTTGGCCAAAAATTGAGTTTTTTTTAGCTTCAGATAAGCAGTTGAAGACCCCCCCCCCTATTTTGAGGGTGCTGGATGCTAACAAGCAGGTTGTAGGGGCACACAGATCACAACAACGCAATTTACAGCATGCGTATGCACCAAAATTTGCCATTTTTCATGGAAAAAACGGCAAAAAATGGCCGCCTTTTGGTGAAAAATTGTGTTTTTTGGCCTCAGCAAAGCAGTTGAAGACCTCCCCACCCCTATTTTGAGGGTGCTGGATGCAAAAAAGCATGTTGTACGGGGACACAGATCGCCCAAACACAATTTACAGCATGCTAACTACTTAAAAGGGTGTTTTTTTTGATGCTGCAGGTTTTGGGATTTTCGGACATCATAAAATCCTATGTGCTGACCCCTGGGTGCATCATGTGGTGGTGCCAAGCCTCACACAGCTCGAGCACTCGGGACTCCGGGACCAGCAGCTTACCATGCCGGTAAAGTTTGCCATCCTCCTCGATCAGCCCCTTTGGCCACTTCTGCCCGTCATCAGGGTCGGTCACAGCCCTATACTCGGCGGCAAAGGCCTCAGACTTGGCGTAGTCGTCGGTCCAGTTGTCCTGGAGGCACGATTTAGGGAAGAGGTGCTTGTGGGACTCGGCTCCCTCAGGGGCGAGTACTCTGACCGATCTGCCCATCCTCCTTCCGAGGGGGGCATCTGCAGCCATGACGACGAAGCATTTAACACCCTCCTCCTCCATCAGGCGCTCCATTTCTATGATCCTCTTGGCCTCAGCGGTCTCAGCCTCATCGCCATGGGCGGAGACATCCGTCATGCCCTTGCTGGCGGGATAGACCCACCTACCGAGACAGTCCGCCACGGTGTTGTCCTTGCCAGGAACATACACAACCGTGAGGTCGAACTTGGCCAAGGTCTCATGCCATCTTGCCCGTCGGGAGGCGGGACCAGAGGGGGTGTCCACGTGCTCTTTGTGCCACGACTGCAGACTCTGATGGTCGGTGCAGACGGTGACGGGATGGAGGGCTATGTACCCAGCCCATTTCCTGAGAGCCATGACAATGGCATACGCCTCCTTTTCTCGGGGCGTCCACGTCCGTCTCTGGCCTTCCGCCAGGACTCGGCTCCAGAAGGCCACTGGCACGTGCCTCCCATCGTCAAGCCCTTGTTCCAACACAGCGCCAACGGCGTAGTCGGAAGCGTCAGTGCGCAGGACGAACCCTCGGTCAGGATCCACGAGGTGCAGACCCACTGCGGATAGCAGCGCCTGCTTCATCCCCTCAAAGGGACGGTCGGACTCCTCATTGCAGACCAAAGCCTTCTTGGACCCCTTCTTGGTCTCCTCTCGGTTGCCCTTGAGCATGGTCGTCATGGGGGCTGCATACTCGGCATACATCTTGATATACCCCGAGTAGTAGTTGCAGAACCCCAGGTACGCCCGTAGGTCAGAGACCGTCTTGGGCTTCTTTCAGTGCTCAATCGCAGCCACCTTGCCAGGTATGGGCTTCCGCTGCCCGTTCCCAACTACGTGGCCAGCAAAGACCACCTCGCTTACCGCAATGGTGGCCTTGTCACTGCTGCCCGTGAGTTTGTGCCGAACCAGAAGGTCCAGCACTCTGGTGACGTCCCTCTCATGTGCCTCCAGGAGCTTCTCATAGCTCATACTGGGGTCCCCGGACGCGATGATCACGTCGTCCACAAAGAGGTCCGCACAGTCACGCACCGGCTCAAGCAGGTTCTCCAGCATCCGCTGAAAAGCCGCATTGCCGTTGGTAACGCCCATGCTCATCACCTTCCACTGGAGGGGTCCCAGTGGGGTGCTCTTTGCTGTGCAGGCAGGGGACTCCTCGGCGAGAGGCATCTGATGATAACCATGTTTCAGGTCAATCTCCGTGAAGATCCTCCGCCGGTGTTGCTGTTGCAGCATGTCCTCAATGAGGGGCAGCGTATAGCTGTCATGCTGCGTTTGGGCGTTTAGGCTGCGGTAGTCGACCACGAGCCGCCACTCTCCGGCCACCTTCTTGGGGACAACAAAGCACGGGGAGGCCAATTTGGAGTGGCACGGCTCAAGCCAGCCTCTCTCGATGAATTCACGGAGGATCTTCTCCATTGCCTCCTTCCTCTCGTCCCTCAGGGCGAACTCCCGGTGTCGGTACACACGGGGATCCGGCTTAAGCCGTATCTTGGCCTCACCATACGGTCCACGCACCGGTGGGGAAAAATACAGGCTTTCCGCTGAAGAAGGTATCACCATACTTCTGCTTCAGCCTGGCCCTCAATGCCTGGATTTTGGGGCACTCATCGGACTCCGCCTTGGCCTTTCCGGGCACCTGGACCACTGAACTTACTTGCGGGGTACCACCGCATGGTTTCGGCTCAGGTGGTCTCCCCAGGTGGCCCAAAGGGCCATCTCTGGTCTTGCCTCGGAACAAGTCACCGTAGGTGGGTGGGTTACCGCCAATCGGCTCGTCTTGGCTGGACATGTGGTCCAGCACCCTCCTTAGGAAGGTATCCCCATCATAGGAACCAGAGACGACTGAGTCCACTTCCCACCAGGCTTTGTCCTGGCCCTTGCCTTCACGCTGGCTTCCCCAGTCGTGAAAGGGCTGATCCATATACCCTTGAACCAGGTCCAGCTCCTCTTCAGTGAGGAGGTCCTCCAATTCTCCGATGTCAACAGGGCAAACCGCAAAGCATTGCCTCCAGGGCTCCGCTATGATGCGGTTGACACACACGAAGTCGGTGGTGTCGGCCTGCTCAAGGCCCCCATCCACATAGTGGAATTCCGTTGGCCATCTCTGGGGTGGCATGGGCTGTCCCTTAGCGTCCTGATAGACACTCTCTCCAGCCGGTAGGGGGACCTTGTTTAAGGTCATGTTGGTCAGTGAGGCCACCCAATCTCGGGTGCTTTCCTCCTCGGTGCATCCCATGGGAATAACCAGCACTGCCTTGGAGCGGTCCTTGCGAATCTTCACTACCGCCCTTGGAATGTCCCATCGGGGGCAATGGATCCACATCAACCCCTGATGCGGACCCCAGTGCTTCTTCCGCGCGGAGTCCTGGGCGCTCCAGTACTTCTCACAAACCCGAAGATGGGCGGAGGTTCCTGAAGAGAACGCATCCAGGGCCAGATCCGAAGCTCCCAGGTCCGCAACCACTCGGCTCGCCACTTCCGGCATTACGCCGTACTCCTGGTTTGCTGGCCCAGCTGGCTCAGTCCCCAGCACGGCTACTTCGAGCTGATTGCGTTCCGGGTGGATCCATTGGCATTCCACATGGTGCTCAGGTGACAAAAGCCACGAGAGCTGGTCGTCCTGGTACAGGGTCGTGGAGGCCTGGGCCGGGAGGACGCCGGACTCCGTCTCCATCATGAAGTCGTACCCAACGATCATGTCCCAGTCCATCTGGGCCTTGTAAAAGCGACCTTGCAGGAGGATTTCCTTGCCGAGTTCCGGGCGGCTCAGGTCACTGTGGTTCATGAACTGCAGCCCAATGGCCGCTTCCCTCGTGCCTCCCACCATGTACTGACCGCTCGCAACCTTCAGCCTGACAGGCCTCCAACTGTCGGTCAAGCACTCTGGCGGAAGTAGGCCAGCCTTGACCAGGCTGACCTGAGCTCCCGTGTCAACCAACACGTCGAAGACCTTCTCCACTTCCCCGCATAGGGCACGGACCTTAAGGTGCAACTGCCGCTCACGCCCAACACGGCGCACGGCGTGCAAGCTCAGGATCTCCGGCCATTCCAGAAGCTCAATAAGCGACTGGTGCAGGTCGTGGACAATGGGCTCAGGCTGCCCATCTGCAGCATCCAGCTGCGGTCCGGGTGATCCTCCGATACTCTCGGAAAGATCTTGAAGCACATTAAACACGTTCTTGGTCGCGAAGGATGGACGGGTGCAAGGGTTCGTGCCTTCACTTGCCCCCGCCCTGCCACTGCGACTGTGTTTCGTCTTGGGTGCCGGACCGGGCCTTCTGCCCGCGACAATCCCTTTGTGCTCTTTGTCTCCCGAATGGGATGGTGTGGCGCTTCCCTCGACACCATCCTGCGACCGCCCTAGCTGGGGCCCTTGGCTGCAGGGGCTCCGCTAAGGGGCGTCGCTTGTGGTAGTAGGGGTACTCTCCTCCGCATCAACCTCGTTGACACTCTCCTTCCTTCCCCCTTTCTTACCCTTCTTGTCCTTGTCCTTGTTCTTGTCGTCCGACTTGGGAACCCAGGACCTCTTGATCTCCTGGATCTCCTTGGCCAACTCGGTCCCCACCGACATCAGCTTGGAGAGCTCGTCCTAAGTGACCTCCACCTTGTTCTCCCGGATACCCACGGGTGCACGCTTTTTCGACCCGTGCACCTTCTTGTAAGCCTCCGTGTCGGCCTTGTGGATGGGACATGTTCGGTGGTCATGGTTGAACCCTTTGTTCCTTCCATAACACACGAAACAGCCCTGAGGGTGAGGTCGTATGAACTCCCCAAAGGACAGCGGAGGGTCGCCCATGCGGCGTGGTTCCTTCTTCTCCTTCTTCTTCCAACCCTTCTGCAGGGGCTTCCAGCTTCCCGGGTTGCTCCCCGCGTTCAGGTTGTTGGCTACGAAGGCACAAACGGCCGTCTCGGCGGGCTCATCGTCGTCGTCTTCATCGTCGAGGGCCTCACCGGCTTCGGTTCCCGCCGCGTCCATGGCAGATTCCCCCCCCCGACCCTTCGCCAACATAGTTGACGTCACGGTCACCGGCCTTCAAGCCGCGGGTGCGGTGGAGATTCCTGTACTCCTTGAGTACCTCCTCTCCGACTCACTCCAGGACCTCGTCGCAGGTCATCCGCGCCGGGATGGCTTGCAGACGGAGGGTCTGGCCGCCCACGTCACACTCGTCAAGGCGCAATATCGCGGTCTTCTCGCGATCGCCTGTGATGGTGATGAGGAGGGCGTTCCGCGGCTCTCGCTGCTTGACATCACGCGCCACATGCTTCTTTGTCCAGGCCAACACGTTTGGATGATACTCCCTCAGGAGCATCATCTTGAACGTGTGGTTGCACTTGGCTCTCTTGGCTTCCTCCTTGGTGACTCTCTTGATCCATGCTTCCGGCAGCATGGAGAGCAGGCGGGCCTGCTCGTCACCCTCATTCCAGTCCTCCACGTTGCGGCGGAAGAGGGTGTATTGCCCGCGGAACTCTCATCAATCCCGTAGGCGGATCTCCCGACCATCATGCTGAAGCTTGATGGCCCTCTACCGCTTGGCAGCCACCTGCGGAGCGTCCACCCGCTCCTGCTCGTTGAGCCACTTCTTGACTTCCTTGAGGGTCTTGATTTTCCCTTCCTTGGTCGCCACGAAGTAAAGCTCTTGGAGCACCTCCGGCAGGCGCCACCTGAACCGTTTGAAGACATATTTCTCAGCCTCTGCGGGATCCATTTCTTCAGTGTTGGTCATCCCCCAATCGTCCAGCTTCTCCAAGAAGCGGTCGAGATTGAGGGGGTTGCCATCGTGCGTGGGGGGCTTGTTGTCCTTCAGGTCTTCCCACACAGCGGCATGCGCGGCCTTAGAGACCATGAGGGCCGGCCGCGAGGTCGACCGAGGTTCCCATCGGCGTCCCCCACAGACTCCCACGGCTGCCACTTCCATCTCCTCCGCGGTATCCATGTGGCTACGCCGTGGTTCCTCCATGTACGCCGAACTTAGATGTTCACGCCGTACTCCCTCCATGTACACCTCTTCATCACGGCGCCGGCAGCTGCGTTTAGCGGCCTCCCGTCGTACACCACGCGGCGGGGTAATGCCGAACTCCTAAAGGTCTTCCTCGCCTCCGCCGACATCCCACTCCACGTCCCCTCCGGGGACCTCATCTCTGAGTCCACCGTATCGCCCCCCAACCATTGGAATTGGCTCTGGGACTGGTGCGGGGCGTCAGGGGTGTACCGGTGTCCTCGGCGGAGCACGGCGGTTGCGGTACTCCGCACTGAGCCACTCGTCACGCCACTCCTCACTGTCACTGCCGGGCGGCACACGCTCGTTACGGCGGCCCGCGCTTTGATGAGAGGGGGCGCTGAGAGAGGGGGCACTGGCGCTGGGGCGACTCCTGGGGACTCCGCCAGGGGCGTGGGCTCTGCCCAGACCTGGTCCAGGTCCCCAGCTGTCGTCCGACGAGCCGGACTCCAGGGGTTGAGGGTCGCTGCCGACGCTCCCACGGCCTTCCAGCCTGTCTAACCTCCGCTGCAGGCCGCTGATGACCTTGTTCAGCAGCCTGGTCTCGCCCCTGGCGATGTCCAGCTCCCTCTGGGCGGTGGTGGCGACCTTGAAGATCTTAACCATCTCCGTCCTAGCGATGTCCAGCTCCTTCTGGCGCCCGCGGCGACCCTGGCGATGCGGATCATCTCGCTTTTGACCGTGTCTACTTCGCGCTCGAGGGCCTGGACCCTCCTGCGGAGGTAGACGATCCACCGCCAGGTGGCCTCCGGGTCATCATCTCCCGGTGGGCCGTCGGGGTCCCGAGGGGGTCCTCCAGGAGGGCCTCCGCTGGGCCCGCCCGGTCCAGGGGGTCCTCCCCCGCCCGGGGGTCCGCCTCCAGGGGGTCCACCTGGTTGACGTCCTCCAGGGGGTCCTGATGGTCCTCCGCTCAGGGGTCCCGGCGGGCCTCTGCCTGGGGGTCCCGTTGGGGGCTTGTCCGTGTAGCGGATTTCCATGTCTTCATCCTTGACCATGTCGCCCCACCTATCCGTCTCGGTCTCGCACGCGGTGGACTCAGAACTCCGGTAGGGAGGACGGAGATCCTCACCCTCACCCTCCGGGTCCATGGGGACTTCTCCGCCTCCTCCGCCAGCCATTTCCCGGCGATGTCGGCGGTCTCGTCCGTCCCCATCGCTGGCGGTGAAGAAGGGGTCGGAGTCGTGGGGATGTCCGCCCGCTGGCCTCCGTGCCCTCTCGGGGGTCTTGCCCTTACCCCTCCTTCGTCGGCAGGCGGTGGGGCCACTGTCCCCACTGCTGCCCGTGTCGTTGTCCTCCAGGTCCAGCTTCATCTTGGAGGAGGCGTCTCCTTCGAAGAGCTTTTGAAGGGTCTCCACTCTGGATCCTCCCGGGGGTGTCTCGCGCTGAAGCTTGGCCTCCGCCTCCTCCATTGCGGCGGCCGTGGCTGCGGCAGCTCGCCCTTCGGCCTCTTCCCGGGCACGGGCAGCCTCCGCTTCCCGAGCCCGCTGCAGCCGAGCCTTCTCCGCCTCTAACGCTGCCAGCTCCGCCTCCGTCTTGGCCCTCTCCTCAGCGACCTTCCGTCGCGCGGCCTCGATGGCGTCCTTCCTGGCGGCGTCCGCTTGGGCCTTGGCCGTCGCTTCGGCGTGAGCCCTTTCCTCCGCCTCATTCCTTGCCCTCTCTTGGGCAAGCGCCTCTTCCAACGCTTTCACCTCGGCCTCCTTACGGGCAATGGCCTCCTGGGCCAGGCGGGCTTCCTGGGCGGCCGCCGCTTCCTGCGCGGCTGCCGCCACCTCACTCCTGACCCGGGCAGCCGCTGCTTCCTGTGCAGCTGCAGCCGTGACTCCGGCCGCAATGGCCGCCACGTTCGAGGCATGGAAGGCCATGCCTCTGCCCCACTCTGCAACCTCCTGCTGGGCGATGCTGACGGCGCTCCCCACGGCAGTGTTCTGCTGCGTGGCCCTTTGCCGGGCAACCAGAAGGTTGCAGGGCACCCCGCAGGCACACTCGCAGGCGCGGGCCACCTTTTCTTTTGTCGGGGGCGACGCTGCTGCTGGAGCTGACCTCGTCGGCCGGCCTCCTCCCGCGGTGGGCCGACTCCACGTCGCTGCTGGGACCTGACTTCCTCAGGTGCAGCTGACGGGGCTGGGCCTTGGCCCTCTTGGCATCCTCAAGGAAGTCGCCAAGGGTGGTGTGGCCGGGGTGGTGGCCGCCATTGGCCCGTTGGGGGCTGGGGGCTGGTGTTCCGCCCTTGGTCTCGTTCTCTGCGGCTTGGGCGGCTTCGGCGGCCAGGGATTCCTGGTACTCCCGCCACTTTCTGTCCCGCTTCTTGTCCCCGGCGGATCGCTTCTCCTTCCTAGGGGACGCGCTGCTGTTGCTGCCCTGCAGCGTACGCTCGTCCCCCGGTTCTCGGAACTTCTTTTCGATCATGTCCCACATAGAGACATTGATTGTAGCGCCCGAGGGGTACTCGTTGGGGTTCTCGTCATCCTCAATCCGGTCGGGGCGCAGCCCTTCGCCGGGCCTGTCCGGGCGGGTCCAGACCCTCCAGCGCTTCTGGCGGAAGCGGTAGGCGTATCCTTCTACCCGCAGCCAGTCTTCCACTGCCCGCAGGCGGTCGGCGCCCATATCCTCGCGGAGCTCGAAGCTCCCGGGCATGCCGCCTTCGCACTGGGGGTTGCTGTGGCGGTAGTGCTGCCCCCACACCAACCCACGCAGTAGGTACACAGCATGGGGGTGGGGCAGCGGCCACGTCTTGCCCGCCTCCTGCCAGTTCACCATCGGCGCTCGTTCCCCTCGATGGACTAGTCCTGGGGGTGGCTGTTGAAGCGGTTGTTGCGGTCCACTCTATCTACAGGGCTGGGACCCAGACGCCCGATGGTGGTTGTGGAGGTGGGTGATGCAGCTGGGAGTGCGGCCGGTACTGGTCGGCTGAAGGAACTCGCTGACGTCAGAGTTCCGGTCGCTACACCTCCTTCACCTACTCGGCGCTGTTGCTGACGCTCGGGGCGATGCTGCGGGCGGCGCGACGAAGCCCGTGGTGCTCGGGTTTCAGGCGGCCCCGAGTGGCACGCAAGAGATGGGTAACCCGGCGGCGGTGAAACCCTTTTGACGCGTTCCCGTGGGGGGGCCTGGCCACGGGACGCTGCGGTGGACACGCACAAGCAAGCAGGCAGGCAAAGCACTGCACTCACAGGGGCATCCTCATGCTCGTGTCATGTGACAAAGCGTTTGAGGATCCTTGCCACTCTGAAACAAGGGAACAAAAGTATGTACAGCAACACATCAGGATATGTACACATGGGGTTAAGACTGCACTCGGGTAAGGGCATTACAGGACAATAGACACTCAGTCCCAACTCATATCCCAATCCCAGGTCCGACCCTCCCAGTGGCTGGCAGGGGCGGGGGCTCAAACACAACCCATGCCCTGCTCAGTCCGGACCCTGAAACCCTGCCCATAGGGGAGGTTGTTTCGCCCAGCCACAGGCGAGTTCCTGGGAATCAAGGAGCTCCAAGGCAAACCAACAGTGGCTCCCGATGCTCCCTTAACAGCAGGTCCCAACTCCTCTTTGAGCCAGAAATAGGGACCCGCCATTATCCCCTAGGAGTTGGTAGCTGAAAACCGGCTGTTTCAGCCCAAACTGATATCTGCTCGAAAAACTCCAGAATTGACCCCTCGTCCGGACCATCCAGAGGTAGGGACGAGGCAGCTTACCCTATGCCCTTGAAGTACGAACTCCCTGGGCCCTTCACCCAACCTGGTTCCCTCTGAGGTCCCGGCATCAGGGCGCCACGGATTTGCCACGTGGGGTCATGATGCCAAAATCACCAAGATTGGAGTCATTCCCACTGGCGGCTCGCTCGGCCAGGGCAAGGCCAATGGCACGCAGGATAGGAGGCAGGACCTAGGACCTATATCTAATTGCAAGACTGGCATTAGGTCTGGGCTCCTCATAGGCATAGAGATATGGGGCCGCCAATTGACCACACGGGGGGGTGAAATTGGGGTCCCAAAAGGGGGTCATTTTGGTTACCCAAAATGAGCCAAAATTGAAGGTATCCCCAATGGTATATCTCCACGCTGGCTTTGAGATCTGATCCGCCGTTCTACATGCGATCCACCGGGAGTCGAATGAAGACTCACATGTACTTGCTTGTCAAGGATCTCAATGGGCCTAGGCGTGGTGATGATCCAAACCGGGTCCACAACTGCCAAAATGGCAAAATCGGCCGTCTCGGGCGACCGGCCAGGGTAGGAAACCTTGGCGATCTCGTCGCGCCAAGCCTTGATTCACGACCCTTGATATCCCCTTTGGTCCCCTGCCCTGGGATTTGGCTTGCTGTCGCACTGGCTGCTTACTGTTCACCGAGGGGATGACCACACGGACGGGGCAGAAAGCAGCATGCGGTGCAAAGGGGGGGATAATGGATGGGTCCGAGGAGCAAACACGAAACTCAAGGGTGTTCAACCCTTGATCATATGCTACAGTAAATGCATTTCCATTTTGGCTAGGTCCCTTGCCCCATGGAGATATGGTAGTTCCAATATGGCATACAATGGCAAAAACAGCGAAATTTGGCCCAATTTGCCCGCACTCATGATTCCATATCTCAATGGCCACGGCGAGGATCCTTCCAACCAAAGATGCTTTAGACACATGGGACTTAGGTCCCAATATATGCCACTTGCCAACCCTCATGGACGCCTCTAGCTATTTTCTCCATTGGAGGGAAAATGACACACAAATGGGGCAGAATGGCAACATACCCCGAATTGGGTGACTCACAACTCTCCTTTCAAGAGGAGAGGCCACATGGGGAAACACCCCATTCGATGCGGGTTTATGTTCCCTCTTCGATTCGCCCTTACCCTTGGCCAACTGGCGCACGCAACCTCGGGCCGAACATTAAGGGGGAGAGGGGTTTGTGGCCATTCTGGGCAAAACGGCCAAAATTCACCCAAAAGTGGTCACTCGAAAAATTGTATCTCCGTATCACAAGAGAAATGAGCCTCGGGCCTTTGCATGGATGCAAACCGAAGCTTTGCTTCCCTTTTGCAACAAGGGTTGGGGTTCAAAGCATAATGGCAGCATTTTTAACACCCCAATCCTTGAAGCACACTATTTATGGGAAAAAGTGCATATATCGGCAATATTGGTATGTACATATCTTTGGGTCATTGAGGAACAAAAATATGAGTAAACATTTTTGGAGTAGGCCCATAGTAGGTGCCTTCAAATATGCACACTATGGTTAGATTGTCTCCGCCCACTCATGTCATTAGTGTTTGCATATGAGCGCGTGTGCAAAGAGGCAGTTTGGCACGCGTGCTCACAAGGCGAAATCTTATAAAAGAGAAGACAAGGTTGCAAAAATCAACCAAGCCATCCACGATGTTGTTCGTGGTCTCTACTTTACATATTGCGTTGATTCAAGGCTCAACTCCCCATAGACTTCGAGTACGAGCCTCGGGGGATGGGCCATTTTGGCCTAATTTTCGACCAAAATTTGCCTGTTTTCAAAAAATGAGTTTTGGTACGCATTGAATTGCGTGGAGCCATCGTTGAGTTGGCTCGAAAAACGAAAAACACCTAGGGCCTTTGGTCTTGTGAGCATTGTGTTCGGTTATTAATGTGCATGCTCACAAGCCCACAAAGTTAGCGTTTGCGCACGCAAATAACTTGGGTTTACAACACCCATATGCTGCCTAAAACATCCCTATTGCCCGCCTCCCTATACAAAGTGATATGCCCACGTGAAAGGGGCATGGATGAAAGGCATAGGGGGGGAATGTAGGGTTCCGTCCGACCTCATGGTCCTTGAGAACCATGAGTTCGAGCAATCGACGGACAAGCTTGCGCGCTGATTTTCTCTCAGACGCAACGGCGAAAAATTGTGGTGAATACACCAGATGAAGGTACAAGAAAAACCCTCTAGATCCAACCCTTAAGTTCCCTTAGAACCTCAAAGGTACTCGAGAAAAGTCCGTCACAAAACTCGCCACGGAGAAGCGACGAAAGCGCGCGAGCAGGCGACAACAGGCGGCCATTTCACGACAATTAGAAATCGCGGTAGAAATCGGGTATTTCACCGATTTCTAGCCGAAAATGGACCAAGACAATAAAATTATGGTAATTCTACATCGATTTAATGGTTAGGGATCGGATTCCAGATCTCGCGGATTAGAGGACAGGGATATCCTGCTGACAGCCGGTGTCCACGGCTTCCGCACGTGTGTGACGGCTCACAGGCCTCTGGGCCATGGGCCATAGGTTCTGGGTACCGCTTCAGCACTTGCAGCCATGAAACTCCAGCATTTGAACTTGACCTCCAAGTCCCACATCATAAATGTACCAGGATGCCCCAATCCAGCCACATGAATCAGCCTGTCATAAGACAAATGGCAGGGCATGAGGACTCAGCTCCTCGCTGCACGCGTACAACGGCGCGTCCAGACGTCTAACGCGTTGCTTTACTGTTACCACTGGTTCAAGTCAAGTTGGTGCCCTGGGAATAACTCCCTCCAAAACCCCAAAACTCAACTTGTAGTTACTTAAACTTGGCTTCAAGCTGACCATAGGTGCTGCGAAGTAAAACAAGGACCAAGTAATAATCAAAGTACTTTCCAAGCATGAACTAACAAAAAGATTTTGGGAACCTCAATAACCCCAGGTTCCTTGATACTTGGCACCCTCCAACTCAACTCCCTCCAGAACTTGTCGTAACTCCAGAACTTGCTGTTGTGCCAGTCATATCCGCCTTTCAAAACTGTTCAATATTTGACGTTAAAACTTGTTCCAACTCCTTTCTTTCTGGTTCCCAAAACTGTCCTGCTGACCTTGCTGGCGGCGCGAGCGTCTCAGAGCGCAGAAGTCCGGCAGTCCCTCCGAAATTTCCACAAGGAATAATGGAGTCCAAATAAGGTGTGGGCTTTTCCATGCCTTAAACTGAACTTTTCCGGATATATTCTGAACTTCAATGATTGTTCTGCAGAATGAAGTGAAGTTCTGCAGGTTTTCTCTTTGGTCCGCCAGTGGAAGCATAAGCAGCATGAGAACAGACTTCAAGGTACTCCTTCCTTCTCAGGCTCTTGGTAACAACTCAAGGTAACCAGTCTTCTGCCATACCACCAACTGTAGGCTCGTCTGTACGTCGCCGTTTGCCTCCGCACTGCTGTGAGACCTTCTTGGTGTTGACCTCTCCTGGTTCCTTGTTGTCCGTGGCAGTCTCTTCGTTGGGTTCCTCGGTACTGGACTTCTTCTTCAGTGTGCTGCTGATCCGCCGAGCCTGCCTTAGCGCTGTGTCAAAGCGAGGTGCGTGTGCCAGACAGTAGTCAACAAACACATGATTTAGCTTTCCATCATCATGCACGAATGCACGAACTGGTTCCCAAGTACTCTTGCTCGTGCCATAGCCTTCCCACTTCGTCAAAAAGCGCCAGCCTTGCCTATATTGTCCTCTCAGGATCTGTTCAACGTGATAAGCTCCAATTCTCTCCATCTCATTCTGATTGTAGAATGGTATATCCTGCTCATTCGCCACGATGTCCTGTTCATCAGCCAATGCTGCTCGCTCGTCGTCATTCAGCATGTCTGTGTCACCTTCTTCGATCGTGTCTTCGCCATAGTCATCCACCAGCTCAAATGGGAAGCGCTTCACGAACTCAAAGGCCACAGGTACTTCGCCGCCCAACGTGGGACTGCAATGCGCTGTAATACCGCCGCTGGTGACTCCAGTGACCAGGTAGGGACCATACCACATAACATCCTTCGTGGCTCCCTTAGGTACCTCCAATTGCTTGAACCTCTATCTGCTCACAAGCACGTAGTCGCCAACATTGAAAACGGCAGGTTTCCTCCTTCTATTGACGCGTTCAAACCGGCTCGCTCGTCCCTTCCTCAAGTAGGCTTGTACAACTTGGGCAATCTTGTTTTGTTCCTTGACCCAGTCCTGCACTTGAACGTTGCCTTCGTGTGGAAAGGGTAGGTCCAAACCTAGAGTAGGCCTTCCATGGAACACGTCTCCTCGTGAAAAGCCAGATTTTCCTCGCTGCTTGTGGTTCATACATATGACAACGTAGTCGTTCAACTGGACCCAATTGCTGGTTTTGATACTCTGCCTCAGAATACGGAGCTCTTCCTGGTACTCATCATTCATACGCTCGCAGAGTCCATTTGAGTGTGGACGGTAAGGTTGTGAGAAAGATACTTCCACCCCCATTGCAGCAAATACGTTGCGATACCAGCCATAGTCTCCCTTGAAGCGAACATCCTTGTCACTGTGGATGCGAACAGGTGGACCATAGAAACGAATCCAATGGTGTTTGATGAGCTTCAGCACGCCTTCTCCATCAATAGTCTTCTTGCATGGTACAACTTGGCAGAAAGCACTCAGAGCGTTCACAATCATCAAGGTTTGAGGTTTGAGGTTTGATTTTGCGGGTACTAGACGCCTTTCGGCCCCGGGGGGCCACCTGGTCGGGCCAGGTGATATCCTCCCCACCGGGCCCTAGTGGGGGGCCCTCCAAGACGCACCTCCTGCCTGGTGGCGGAGTCCCCCGGGTTCACAGAGCCCGGAGCCCCGTCCTTCCCCGGCGTCCCCGTTTCGCCACTCCCCGGTCAGTGCATCAATTCGCAGCCGTGGCCGCGGGCGCTTACCCACTGCGTCGCCCCCCTAATGCGTGGTCGCCCGGGGCACCGGCGCCGCCGGGCCCGTGCTACTGGCTTGTCGCCAGTGGGACCCCCTTGGGCTGGCGCGGAGGCTGCCTAGCCTAGGGGTTGGGGCGTGGCGCTGTGCGCCACTACTGCCTTGGCGGGTGCAGTGTCCCGTCTGTGTGTGCGCGGCGCTCGCGGCCGGTTCGGGGGGGTTCGGGCCGGTACCTGGTGTTGTGTCCCCCCTTCTTCCCCCTTCCCGCCCCGCGTGTTCCGCGCTGCGTGTGGCGGGCCGTCCCGTCCGGGTGTCCCTTATCCTCGCTCGCTGGTACGCCATTCCATGCGGTCTGTGCGTTCCGCGCGCTCGGTCCGGTTGCCCTTCTGGTGGTCCCCGCGTGTCCTTTTCGTGTGTGTGCGCTCGCGCTCTCGCGGTGTCCGCTCCCCGCTGGGTGGTGTGGCGCGCGCATCTCGCGTGGTCCCGGCACTGGGCGCTGGTAGGGCCGTTCCATGTGGTCCGTGCCCCTCCGCGTGTCCTGCCCCGGTCCCGTGCTCCGTCTGGCGTGCTTGGGGGGGGGCGGTCCGGTCCCGGTTCCCCCCTACTTGGCTTGGGGTTGTGGGGGCGGCGGCAGGGCGTCCCCGGGGGGGTGCCTTCGACCGTTGCGTGGGGCGTTCTGGGTCTTGCGCTCCTCTTCCCCCGACTGCCCGTCCACTAGGTGGGCTGTCGGGGTCTGCGTTGCGGGCGTGCGGTTGTGGGGGCCCCGCTCTGTTCTTGCGGGGGGGGAGAGAGGTGTCGACTTGGTGTCCAGGCGCCGGCCCGCCGGATTCCCATGACGAGCCTGATGCGCACGGAGCTTCGCCCTGCGGGATGCGTGGGGGGGTTGGGGTGTCCGTGGCTGGAGTGGTGCACCAATGTTCCGGTTCATGGCCCAGCAGAGCACCCCTACCGCGGGCTTACTCTTAGCACAGGGGGAGGGGGTTGCGGGCGCGTTTGTTCTGCGACCCGGGTGCCAGTGTATCTCAGAAGGCAGCCGCCCCGGAGGTAGCGCACCAGGCGCACGCCGCGAAGGAGCTGGTTCGAACCCCGGGATTGGTGGTCTCCCACCGATCCCTTCGAATACCGGACGAGGCCTCCCATCGACCTGTTTGAGTACAGGTGACGGTGCGCACTGCTGCAGGGGTGGGTGGCTCCCATGTGTTTTGTTTTTCTTGGGTGGGGGGTAAAACGAACGAGACCTCCACCCGATCCACCGGTATCGGTGGTGGCGCGAGTTGCTGGAGGGGGGGGTGGTTCCCACGTCGCCAACTAGAGAGCTCTACGTGCAGGGATCCCAGGAGCACCAACGCCCGGGATCGAACCCCCGCACTGGACGATTGAAGACCGACGCTCTCACTACTGGGCCGCGGGAGTCTCTTACGCCACTTAGGGGTGTCGTCGGCTATGAATCCAGTCCTGAGGGTGGGGCTGTGCGTTGTGAAGCGTGTTGCGCGTGCCGGGAGGCCCCAGTGCACGTGCACGGGGTCGGGACAGGGGGGGAGGGGGCTGGGTGGGGTGCGTTGGATCGCCGACTGACGTGCACAGGGGTAAGAGGCGGACAGTAGCACCGCCGGGTCGCCGACTGACTGTAGGGCGGGGGGTCGTTCTGCCTCTTTCCGTCCCTCTGCCTTCCCTGGGCAGGCAACAATGCGGGCGTCACTGGCGTTGTGCTGTCCATGGGGGGCGTGGCCCCCCATACCACTCCGGTTCGTGTTCACCCAGCTTCTCTGGGTACGATCTGTGCGGCGTCCCGGTGCGCAGGCGTGGGCCCGCTTGTTCTTCGCGGCCCCCATGTGGGCCGGCGGCTGGAGCGGGGGGGCGGGTCACACTCCGGCTCCCCTCTCGGGTGGGGGGGGGCCATCCCCCTTGCCTCGGGGGGGGTGTCGCGCCGCGGCCTCCCCGCTCTCGTTCCGGGCGGCGGCCTGCGGTACCCCTTTCTGGCCCTCTTCGTGTCGCTGGTGCGCTCCCTTCCGGCGCGCGCGCGGTCGGGGCTGGAGTGCCGCCCCGGGGTGGGGGGGGGTGAGGGGCAGCCCGTGGACCGCTCCCCTGGGGGTCCCAGCTGACCTGCAAACCCCCCCTCTGTCCCCTCGGAGTGGGCTGTGGTTACGGGAGGGTCATGCGGGGCGCGGCCTCCTTCGTGTTCCGTTGTGCGCGTTGCTCCGGCACGCCGGTGTCGGTTCGCGGGAGCAGGTCCAGCCGCCGTTGCCCTTACCGTGTCGCCGTCCCTCCTGTGGGTGGGGGCGCCCCCCCGGCCCTGGGGGGGCGGAGGGCCGCGCCTGTGGCTCCCCAGCTGGGGTGGGTGCGGGGGGGGGGGGGGGCGCCCCCCCGCCCGCTCTCGGGTCTGTGTGGAAGGTGGGGGGGGGGAGTGGGGGGGGCCTTCGGTCCCCTGGCGATGCCTCCTGTCGGCCAAAAAGGGGGGGGGGGGGCGGCTTGGCGGTCCCGGCCCCGGGGGCCAGCCATCGGCCAGGGGGGTCGCGCCCTTCCCCCGCCCCCCTCTACCGAGAGCCGGATTCTCTCGCAGTCTCTCTCTGGGGCCCCTCATCCCCCGGCCGTTGTCGCGCGGCGCTGGCCGGCCGGGGGTGGCCGTGAGGGTCAGCGGTCAGTGGTTAGCGGGTTGCGGGGCAGCAGGTTGCCCCCCGCGCTTGTTGTCTCCGCACTCCCCCCCGCGGGACGTGGCGCGCCGCTTTCCCTGGGTAGGCAACAAAGCGGGCGTCACTGGTGTTGTGCTGTCCATGGGGGGCGTGGCCACCCATACCATTCCGGTTCGCGCCCACCCGGCTTCTCTGGGCACGATCTGCGCGGGTCCCGGTGCGCAGGCGTGGGCCCACTCGTTCTGCGCGGCCCCCATTTGAGCCGGCGGCTGGGACGTGGGGGCGGGTCACACTCCGGCTCCCTTCTGCCTCGGGGGGTGGGGGCCGGGGCCCCCGTGGCTGGCGGGCCGGTGGGGGGGCGGGGGGGGGGGGTGTCGCGCCGCGGCCTCCCTGCTCTCGTTCCAGGCGGCGGCCTGTGGTACTCCTTCCTGGCTCTCTCCGTGTCGCCGGCGCGCTCCCTTCCGGCGCGCGCGTGCGGTCGGGGCTGAAGTGCCGCCCCGGGGTGGGGGGGGTGAGGGGCGGCCCGTGGACCGCCCCCCTGAGGGCCCCATCTGACTTGAAACCCTCCCTCTGTCACCTCGGAGCGGGCTGTGGTTACGGGGGGGTGATGTGGGGCGCGGCCTCCTTCCTGCTCCGTTGTGCGCGTTGCTCCGGCACGCCGGTGTTGGTTCGCGGGAGCAGGCCCAGCCGCCGTTGCCCGTATCGCGCCGCCGTTCCCCCTGAGGGGGGGGCGCCCCCCCGGCCCTGGGGGGGCGGAGGGCGTGGGGGTTAGCGGTCAGTGGTTAGCGGGTTGCGGGGCAGCAGGTTCCTCCCCGCGCTCGCTGTCTCCGCACTCCCTCCCGCGGGAATAGGCGCGCCCTCGCATGTCGTGCCATACCGTGGGGGGGGCGTGGGTCAGGGGGCCCATCCGCCCCCCCCAACCCTCCCGTACCCGCCGTCTGGGCCTTCACTTGCGCCGCCGCTTGTGTGGGGGCTGGGGCTGCGGCGGTGGCGGGTTGTGCCGGCGGTAGCGCCAGTGGGCGAGGGCGCTACGCAAAGCCCGGGGGAGCCAGTTGTTGGCGTCCGCATCCGTGATGCGGAGCACCGCTCCCCCTTCCAGGAAGGCCGGCCACGTCGGCTCCCTGTCGGGCCACGCCGCCCGGATCACTGACCTGAGGACCCTCTCGTGGTCCTCTGGGGCCGCCCACCCCCCCGGGGGTGCCTCTCGGTTTCCTCCGTCCCTCCGGAGGAGCACGGCATCGAAGGGCCGGTTCCGCGACCTCCTGGAGGTCCCCTGGTTGGCCCAGCACAACCACCCGTACACTTCCCCCACCAGGGGGAGGGTCTCCCCCCCCAGCGGGTCCGGGACTGCGCCCCAGTCCCGGTTCCATGGCCGGCTCTTCTCCGCCCCCCGTGCCGGCCCCCCTCGCTGCTCCTGCGCCTGCGGCGCCGATGCCGCGCCCCGTCCCCCCTCCGCCGAGGCCATCCGCGCCGGCTCCGCCCTCGGCGCGGGGGGGGCTTGCTGGTGCTGGTGTCGTGGGGGTTGGGGGGGGACGAGCTCGCCGGCGTCAGGGTCGATGTTGTAGAGGTGGTGGTAGTGGTGGTGGTGGTGGTGGTGGGTGTGGTGCGCCGGCATCTGTTGGATGCCGGGGGGGATGCACCTCACCGGCTGCACGTCCGGCTGCGGGGGCGCTCCGCCCTCTGCCCCCCTCCCTTCGCCCCGCCCTCCTCCCTGGGCTCCCATGCGCCGTCCCTCCTGTCCCTTGGGGCCCTTGCCCTTGCCCTTGCCCTTGCCCTTGGGCCCCTTTCCAGTCCCACGCCCGTGTCGCGGGTCCCGCCTCTCGTCCCCCACGCCCTGGCCCGCTCGCTCTCCCATCCCCCCTTGTCCTGCCCCCTGCACCTGGGTACCCTTCCCGCGCCCCTGAGCACCCTTCCCGTGCCCTGGCCCCTCCCCGACCCCCTGCCCGTGTCGCGGGTCCCGCCTCTCGTCCACCACGCCCCGGCCCGCTCGCTCTCCCACCTCCCCTCGCCCCGACCCCTGCACCTGGGCTCCCTGCCCGCGCCCCTGCGCACCCTTCCCGTGCCCTGACCCCTCCCCTGCCCCCTGCCTGTCGCGCCGTCCGCTGCTCCCCTCCCCCCCGCCGCTGCGCCCTTCCTGGACCACTCGCCGGGCGTCCCGCTGCCTTTGCAGTTGCGGCAGCGTGACGCCCGGCGGTGAGCGCTCGCGCTTCGGGGGGCGGTTGTGCCGCTCCCGCCCCGGGGGGAAGGGCTTTGGGGGGAACGGCTTGGGGGGGCTGGTGTGGGTGTGGGTGGGGTTGGCGTGGGCGCGGTACTTCGCGCTCTCCCTGCCCACTGCTGCTGCTGCGGCGGCCGCCGGCGAGGCGTCCGCGGCCCGTGCGGGGTTCTTCCCCCGCTTGCGCGGCGTGCCGGGGGCCGCAGCCCCTCGCGCACCCTCCTCACTCTCCTTCGCTGCCGTGGCGGCCGCCGACGAGGCGCCCGTGGCCGCGGTCGCAAACCCTCGCACGCCCTCCTCGTTCTCCTCTGCTGCCGCGGCGGCCGCAACCCCTCGCGCGCCCTGCTTGCTCTCCTGCGCGGCTGCGGCAGCCCTCGGCGACGCGTCCGGCTCCTGCGCCGGGGCTGCCCCTCTTGTCGGCGGCGTGCCGGGGGCCGCGGCCGGGGCCGCGGCGTGGCTCGCCGCGGTCTCCGCCTCCTGCGCGTCTGGGCGGGGCGGGGCGGCGGGGCTGGCCACTTGGGCGGCGGGGGCGGCCGTCTCGGCTGGCCCGGGTTCCCGGGCCGGCGGCGGCGGCCCGACCACCGCCGCCTCCGCCAGCCTCCGCTCCTCGCGCTCCGCGAGGGTCTCCCCCGTCCACTCTGGGGAGGAGACGGGGGAGCGGGAGCGGGACCGGCGGTGGTGGCGGTCGTCCCGCCCGAGGGACCCATCGGAGTCTGCCATCACTGTTACTCTGGTAGGCATGCGTGGTGGCAGGTGCGCCCTTCCCACTACCTCCTGGTGCATCAGTGCCGTGCCGTGGGCAGTGCCGTGTGGTGCTCTGCGGGGGGGAGGGGGGGAGGGGGTGGGGGGCCGGCTGTGGCGTCAGCCCCGCACGGCCGGGGGTCCGCGGCCATCCACCGGCATTGGGAGGGGAGGCGGGGGAGCCACGCGGCCCACGCGTCGCGCCACAGCTCCCAGTCTGGGGCGGGGCTCAGGGCCCTGGGCCCCCGGGGGTCGTCGAGCGGTGTCGGGGGCAGCCGCACCAGGTGGACCTCCGTAACGGCGGTGACCTCCTGTGTGCGCAGGAAGGTGTGTACTCCGTCCCGCGCCGCGGGCGCCGGGAGGGGGGGGCGGGGTACGGGTGTGGCCCCATAGAGGTGGGTGGGGGTGATCCCCAGCATCCGCCCCGGGCCCCCGCGGGTCGCGACGACGAGGAGGAGGAGGGGGGTGCCAGGGCACTCCTGCCAGAGGACCTGCCCCCTGTGGTGGGCACCCCTGGTCCTGGAGAGGGGGGGGGACAGGTCTGGGTTAGCCCAGCCGCGGGGCGCGTGCGTCGCCGGTGGGAGGGCGGGGCACCAGGTGGGCTCCCTGGGGAACGCCTCGTAGACGACGGCGTACGGGGGGGTAGGCCCGGTGCCGTCATATACCGGGTTGGTCGGCCGGGGGCGGGCGGAAGCCTCGCCTTCCATGGAACACGTCTCCTCGTGAATAGCCAGATTTTCCTCGCTGCTTGTGGTTCATACATATGACAACGTAGTCGTTCAACTGGACCCAATTGCTGGTTTTGATACTCTGCCTCAGAATACGGAGCTCTTCCTGGTACTCATCATTCATACGCTCGCAGAGTCCATTTGAGTGTGGACGGTAAGGTTGTGAGAAAGATACTTCCACCCCCATTGCAGCAAATACATTGCGATACCAGCCATAGTCTCCCTTGAAGCGAACATCCTTGTCACTGTGGATGCGAACAGGTGGACCATAGAAACGAATCCAATGGTGTTTGATGAGCTTCAGCACGCCTTCTCCATCAATAGTCTTCTTGCATGGTACAACTTGGCAGAAAGCACTCAGAGCGTCCACAATCATCAAGGCATGGTCGAAGTTATGACACTTGGGTCTGTCAATGAAGTCCACATACAACAGTGCATTCACCATGTGTGGCAGTGGCAGGACACCAAGTAGGCCTCGGTCGCTGGGTCGGTTCCGCTTGCCCCTGACACACTCCTTGCATGTCCTGTGCATGTCCTCAA
This sequence comes from Eutreptiella sp. 'Long Island Sound 2002', assembly GCA_964036045.1. NCBI lineage: Eukaryota > Euglenozoa > Euglenophyceae > Eutreptiales > Eutreptiaceae > Eutreptiella > Eutreptiella sp. 'Long Island Sound 2002'. Next base: position 31,707,532 of record OZ038391.1, on the reverse strand, counting down.
TTTTATGTGTCAACTCTGTGTCAGGCACGCGAGTGTGGAACATCTTCTCGAAAGCCCAGAGCCAGGAATCCGGTCGAGGATGACCGACAACATCGTGGGTCCACTGTAAGGCTGCGCCCGGCGCCTTCTTGGGTATGCATGTTTGCACTTCCTTCCTTAAGATACCACTTGAGGATAACGACCACAGGTCCTTGTTCACCAGTGCATAGGATCCATCCCCTAGGGCTTTCAAAACATCTCCATACTCCTCCACATAGTCAGACTTCCGCAGAGAACTGAGTAGTTCAGCTTTGCTCATTGTGAGATCCAAATGGACATCCATTTTCTGGAAAGCTTCTCGAGAAAGAGCTTCTGAGCTTGCAGAAATTTTCTCATCGAAATTTTCACGTGAGAGCCAATCACCATTTTTCAGACCCGGTACCCTGTAGATGTTGAGCTTCAGCTGAGCAAGAAACGTCCACCAACGTCTGAGCTTTCAGTTTTCAGGAGGAGCCCCTTTGAGAAACATCTCCATGGAGTCCTGATCACATAACCACACCACGGAATTGCTGCCAAACAGTCGGCTTTGTCCAGAGATAAGCAAAATTCCAGAGAGTAATTCACGTTCATAACTGCTGTAGTTTGCTCTTGTTGAGGACCATTTCCAGTTCCAGTGGCCAATGGGTACGAGATGGAATTCCTGCGAATTGTAGTTGTGCTTGAGTGAACCGTCACGATTGACTCCGACTGTCTTCAGTTCATCGGCTATTCTCTTTGCAGCTGCTCCTGGAATTCGTTGCCAGAAGCGTACCTCAGCCTCCAACAAGAGAAGCATCAGTGATGAACACGAACTCACCGTCAGGTGCAGATGTGCCCAACAGCCTCAGTGAACTCAGTTTTTCCCTGATCTCCTGAAACTGAGCTTCATGCTCTGGTGTCCACTTCCAAGGTACAGTTTTCTTGGTCAAGTCCGTGAGAAGGTGACTGCTGTACGTGAAAGTCAGGATGTGCCTCCTGTAAAAATTACAGGATCTCAGGAAAGCTCTGATGTCCTTGACGCCACGGGTCTTGTCATCACGAATAGAGGCCTTCAAAATTGGGGCAATTTTTTCCTTCACAGGTCGCCATCATCTCCATCCAACTTGGAAACCCAAATATTCAATTTCCTCCTGCATAAATTCACATTTTTCCAACTTTACGCGGGTATTGCATTCTTCACAAGTACGTAAAAACTCTTCCACCAAACGTAAGTGGTCATCAGCGTCATCGGTCCCCAATAGGACATCATCAATATAGACCTCAATGACTGCCCCCTTTTTCAGTAGTGCCTGCACCGTAGGTTTCAACTTCATACGGGCCACCACCTGGTTCATGAGCTCCTGGAAAGTTGCTGGCGCATTCGTCAACCTAAACGGCATACCCAGGAGTGGCTGGAGTCGCTGCAGGCGGCAGTCGATTATTTCGCCAGTCGCGGGCTCAGCCGCGACTCAAATCCCCGCGGCACCAGACGACGTGGCATACGTAATGTGAGGAAGGTTTTCGACAACTTTCGGCCATTTCTGTTAGATTTTACGTCAAAATTATCAATTAACACCCAACGAAATAATACAGTTGATAATCCGAGCGAAGCTCGATCATCTGAAGACCAGCCGCCGCCCGCGCAATCCCATATAGCTCGTTTGTAGTCCAGCACCTGGAAAAAATGTCAAGAAAGTGATGAAATAAGAAAAAGCGCCAGGCGCAATCAATAGCCCAGAGCAAGGGCTATCGATTGATGTATAGTAACTTTGAGAAATGCGTAGGAATCGATGAACTGCCGATTTTTTCAGCTCAAAATTGAAAACCGTTTTTTTAATTGTGTTCAGTAGTTCAAATAGGGACTACTATCCGAGTTTTCCGGGTTTTGACCATCTATGACCCACCTGCACTACCAGCGCAAACACACAGAGAAAACAGGGAGCAAAAGCGACGCTTTCAGTTCTTCTTGCAGTGGACTGTTGGTGCAGAACCAGGTTCAGAACGCGATGCAAATTTAGTCCATCGTGTCGAGCCTGGCCGGTCAGCGGATTCGTACAGGACAGATCAGGCACGAGCAACGGTTTGATGCGTGAAATTGGTGTTTCACACATGGGTTGAGCCCACAAACCTCTGCACCCCTGGTCGTACATGTTTGTCCGCTGTTAATTTCGCACGTTGCTTGTCTCAAAGTGCTGTTATTCTCCATGAGGCCGCCCTTCCGACACTGGTTTTTTTTACTATTAATTGACTACGGTTGGCAAATAGTTGACAGCAGTCAGCAGTCAAAGACAAAGGAGGGCGTTTGACATTGGGACTGATGGCACTCGGCAAGTGACTTGCTGGAGGCTTGGGTGCAACGGAGCCCACAATTACTTCTCCGGAGGGACATCTCTGTCTTCCACCTATGTGCTGCGACAAGTCTGCAACAGGGGCAGTCATTTGATTCCAAGTGGGATCCAGTCACAATTCCAAGTGTCTGAATTCCCTCGCTTCAGATGGGAATGACCATTACGGAGATCCACGACATCACGAAGATTGACAATTGGTTCGTGCAGCGCTTTTTCATGATGCACACACATGCAGTGGCCCTGCAGAAAATGCAGCTCGAGCAGTTTGATTACGACTTCTTCATGGAGGCCAAGTGCCTTGGATTCTTAGGTGCCTCCATCATACAGTGCCCATACAAATCGGAACGACAAACTCATGATGCCTGGAGTGCCTTTCAGAAACCAGAAGGAAACATTCGGTTCGGTGCCCGAGAGCCACTGCTGTTTTGCCACCGTTTCTCATGCAACCCCTCTGCCAGTGCGCACCGGTCGTATCCCAGCCAGCAAATCGCACGCACCCGCTGTGCACACTGCACGCACGCATCGTACACGCTGCACGCACGCATTGTGCACGCTGCACGCACGCACTGTGCACGCTGCACGCACGCAGGGTGCACGCTGCACGCACGCACCCACTGTGCACACTGCACGCATGCATTGTGCACGCTGCACGCCCGCATCGTGCACAATGCACGCACGCACTAATGTAATCTGCCTTCAACAGGATGTGCCTGCCATATCTCCACCGAGGTCAACATGGGCCGTTGTTGCTCTTGAAACAATTTCTTCCTATCTCCTCTGGAACCACCGCGCCAGCCACTTTCCTTGCATACACCGTGTCGTGCTCTGTGTACGCTTCAACAGATTGTGAAGAGAAGCCTCCTTTCTGCAGGGTTGATGCTCTCCCATCCCACGTGCTTGCCACTTGCTGGCAATTGCTTGATGCCATGGGGACCGCAGACATTACAAATTAAAACGATGAGAAGTTTTGAACATGTCGGAGTGCGTGGCATGCAGTGCATTGGGCAGCGAGCACAGCGTGCGGAGCACATTTTGGGTGGTGCGTCATGAGAGGGATATTTGACGTGTCGACAGCGTCGCCAACAAAATGCCGCTGACCTGACCTGACCTGACCTGGACTTTGCCACTGAACAGCCCATTATGCTTGTGTTCCCAGGTTTTTCTGTATACGCCGTCATGGTGCAGGGATTCTGCAGGGACAAGACTTTAATGATTGTTTTTTTTTGTTTTTTTAAACTCAGAAATAAACAAGTTCATGCATAAGTGGGAGGTAAACAGTAAACAAAATGAAGCAGTGAACGGGAAACAAATTTCAAATCGCAGGAGTTTGATTTTGCAGCTTGTGATTGTGATTGTGATTATTTCTTTTTGTCAGAGATAAACAAGTTCAGGCATAACTGGGTAGTACTCAACAAGAACCGAAATTGAGCAATGAATAGAAAACAAATTTCAGTTTGGAGGAGTTGAATTGTGCAGGGATTGGCGATGGTTTTTTTGTGCTTAGAAATAAACAAGTTGAGGCATGAATGGGAAACAATTTTTAGTTTGCAGGGGTTCAATTGTAAGTAGCTAGATGATACCAGCCTAAAACAACCTGAATGATAGAGGGGGTAGGTGTAAATTGGAGGAGATAGTGTCACCGCCAGCAAGTGGCAGGGGTGTTCTAGGACAAATGTTCATTTTGGTGATGGGTGTGACTCCTGAGTCTGCTTAAGTGCACCTTGGGATAGGTTTGGTGATGGGTGTGACTCCTGAGTCTGCTTAAGTGCACCTTGGGATAGGCATCCGGGTTTGTGCACCAGCGGTGACTCAAATACACAAAAAACCAGTTCAAAATCGGGGTGGTGACTTTGCACACCCGTGACTCCGGCTACCCCCGGGTAACCTTCCATTTGAACACCTGACCGTTAGGAGCAATAAAGGCTGATAGATCCTGCGCTTGTTTTGTTAACTCCACTTGCCAGAACCCACTGGGCTTATCCAATTTGGATTTGAAACGGCAAGGAGCAGCTCTTTCCAGCGCCTGTTCCAAACTTGGTAGACTCCCGGAATGTTTTTTTGTGAGTTTGTTCAACTTCCCGTAATGGACAACCAGTCTTTTTGCGTTGCTTCCTGGTTTGTCTACCAAGAAGCATGGAGAGCAGTGTTTTGGATACTCTGCTTGCTCATACTTTTCCGCAAGGTCGGCTGCAATGCATTCGGTGATTTGACGCATTATCTCCTCACTGTCGGCCTTGCTTGCTGGAAATGGCTTTGAACGCACTGTGGTATTCTTGTGCTCATCCATCAATTCCAAATCCATGGTAACCAACTTCTCACATGAACCGTGTGCCATCAAAGGTCCAAAAGCCACCTTCCTTCGATGTAGGACTTCTTGAATTTGGGTCGGCAAATTTTCGATGTTCTCCTCGAAATCGTCTGCGGCTGCCAGATTTGATTTCCCATACTCATCCCTGGATACAGAGTAACACTCACTGAGTAAGGCCGAGACATCCAGATAAACGTCATTGCCATCCACGATAAAGCGGTCGTCATCCAGATATTGGTAGTACAAATCTGTTTCATCTCCGTCAACACTCCTGCCCGTGAACTAATTGCAATGGCTCTTCCATCTGTCCTTGAGCTCTAGCCTTTGTTGTTCCTCAGATATCTGGAAGATTCGGAGCTCATTGTCCTCCTTCAAAGAGCGTAAGTCGTCCTTCGAGACCGGCCATTCGCGTGGGTTGGCAATTCTTGCCTTGTCCTCCTCAACTTGCATGGTCACGCCATACTCTTGCATAGCATGTAGGGCCAGACACGACATGGTAAAATTTTGTGCACCTCCCAGAACTGAATCTTCGAGATCGACTTCGTTTAGTAAATCCTCGATCCGGTCCGAAAAAACTTCGTGAATGCTTGGGAATGGGTCGTACTTCAGAGGCTGAGCGATATTGAGATCGGCCAAATAACCATCTTCACTGACTTCATCCCATTGCACTTCTGCAGGTTCTTCACTGACTTCTTCCAACTAAATGTCGACCTTGTCAACTTCAGCATCTCGAACGCCAGCGTCCTGTTCTTCATCTGATTCGGTTTGGAGGCCAAATTTCTGGGACAGCAGACTCGTCCTTCAGTGTTGTTGCAGGTGTATCCTGCCCGTATCGTTTCAGTAAATCAGACCAGGTTAAACCACGGTTCACTCGATCGAGAAACTTGACCACTTGGGGATTCAGTTCATCCAACGAAATATCACAATCATTGCCATCGATGAGGGATGCAATGCTTCCCCAGCGTGGGGCTGGTAATGGGCTGGTCGCCCCATCTGGGAGATAGAGGGGTACATCTGGGATAGGAACACGAACCTTCGTCATGCGGTCCAAAAATGGTCGCCATGCGGCAGCTTCCCCGGTTTGGCCCCAATCAGGACAAATAACCACGACTTGCGCTCGGTCGAGCACGGCCTTGGTGACCATCTTCTCGAGGTGTGACCATGGTGGGTTGGCCCAGCTCAACTGAAAGTCGTGCCAATTGTAGGCATAACATGAGTTGAGAGGAGTGCAATACAACGGTTCGGTATGATTTTTGGGGTTGGCGTACAAGTTCACGGTAGGTCTCAAATCACCAAGGTCCATGAGGACTTGCTCCCTCAGTGAAGGTAACAAACTGTAGTCTTCTGTCCGGGAAGTTCTCAGAGACGATTGAGCAGGTGGCAATCCGTTTCCTCCTTCCTTCTGACCAGTCTTCTCAATTAACGATACCAAGCATAATTCATCAGTCTCTGGATTCTTGACAATGAGTCTCGATGGTGTAAAAATCAAACCCAGAATTGTATTGGCATTTTGACGGATGAAGTTCATGCCCAGGCAGACCTGAAAAGCTGAAGTCTCCATGATGATACAAACATAAGGAAGACTGAAATTGCCCATGCACACATCCAGGGATTTCCCTCCTTCACTGTACGTGTAGTGCCCATCTCCCACCTTGACTGCACAGTAGCCCCTGCGATTCGGATCAGACACCAGTGATGAAGCCACAATGGAATCGGTTGCACCAGTATCCAAAGCAGCGTCACACGTCTCCTCCTCAACAACCACGGGTAGTCACAACGTCAGACCGTCCTTGACAGTGGTTCGAAGCAGGTCCACGATTTTCTCAACCTCCGAAAATGCCAGACCTCTCTTCCTCTTCTTGGCTTGACTCTCAGTGTCCTCCTGCATCGGTTTGGTCTTTGCTGAGGGGCCCCAGCACCAGCACTTGCCGCGGAGGCGCCAGATGCATCTTTCCTTCTTGGGCCAGCTTTTGGTCCCTTTTGCTTCTGGTCCTTCCATTTCTTCTTGGCGTCTTCCACCGCCTTTTGGGCTGCCTCCTCACTCAGACCGGATTGGATCAGGAAGGTCTTGAGTCGTTCCTCTTTGTGTTTTCTTTGGATCTCAAAGCAGTGATCACTATAATGGTTGGTTTTGCGGCAGTGTTTACACTGTATGCGGGCCTTGAATTCTGCGATCAGCGCGTTGGGGTCCATCTGTGCTTTGCCTCCTCTGCCTCCCTGGCCTCTTCCTCTTCCACGACCATTTCCTTTGCCAGAACCTTTTCCTCCTTTGTCACCCTTGCCTTCTCTCTCAGAGACTCTTAGCTCTGCGATCATCGAGTGGCATTCGGAGAGGAGCTCAGAGATGTCCGCCTTGGGAGCCGAACTTCCAGACGATGGTCCTCCAGAGAAAGAGGTGTCCTTTTCCTTATCTCTCTGCTTTTCCTGGTATCGACTCGAAGCGGTGCGCCCGGACGTAGAGCCACGAGAAGCGGCAAGATGCTTAAACCCGACAGAAAGTTGTGCGCGCTCCTTCATGAGATCCTTCAATGAACCATAAGAGTGCATCCTTGCAAAAATCTTATCGTCTTTCGTCCATTCAACGAAAAGCTTATCATTTACTTTCGAGGAAAGTTCCATGAGCTTGCGCTCCTCCGTCATAACTCCCGGGTTCAACTTATCAAACAGCCTTTCCAGTGTTTCCAATAATTTGACCACTTGCTCCGGCTTCGGGTCGTAGGGTAAATGGGACACCTTCGAAATTTCACCCAGAATTGAGAGGTCTGTCTCCAGCATAGGATAGAGGTCTTGGAGTTTTTTCAGAAAGTCTTCAAAGCTTGTGGCTGATTTGAGCATCTTGGAGACTCGTTCTTGTAGTTTAGGATCCTTGATGCCCTGAACGATGAGGTTAGCTTTCACCCGATCTTTGGCTTTGGTCTTGCCAGTGAGCACCAGGTATCTTCCAAATTTTTCTGCATACTTCTCAACGTTGCGCCCATCGAATGGTGGAATTTCCATTTTCAGCGAGTTAGTCTTATCATCTTCGCTGTCATCCGACCACTCATATTTGTTCGCACCTCCACATACTTCGGTGACCGTGGCAAAAGCCGATGATTCTCTCGTAACAAAGGGACTCTTAGTAGGTGGTGAACGACTGGAGGCAGGTATGCGCCGAACGTCTTCGGACGTCTTGGAGATCTTTTCGTTCATCCGATCAATGCGCTGAAGCACCTTCGAAAGAAGTGGGTCATTCGTCTCCAGGATTTCTTCCTCAGAATCGTCGGAGAGACTCTTGTGAAATTCAACTTTGGATTTTCCCTTAAGTGTCTTACGCGTACGCTTCTCTCGTACTTCGGTAGCTTTGTGCTTCATTTTCTCCTTGAGATCCGTCAATAAATAATCTTCCAGCCAGCCAGTCATTTCTTCGTGCTCTTCCTCCCTCAGTTCGCCAATTTCATCTTTTAACTGCTTTGCAAGTTTCGTCTCAGGTAATTTGTAAGAAGCTTCGGAGAAATCATGCCCAACTTCAGAACTCGGCGTCCAAGCAGGTACTCTGTGCTCGTCTCCTGAAATGTGATCCTTTGGCGTCGACGCAGGTTCCAGAATAATGGTCGGCGGACTGAGAAGAACAGGCGTCGTAGTAGCTCCTGACGGAAAACTCGGCGAACTCATACCTGGAATCGAACTGGTCAAGCGTCTGCGCGCATCGCTCTCTCGAATTGAAGCTGCGGTCTTGTTGAAAACCAGCGTCTCTTGTAAATAAAAGAAATTCTGCATGTTCTCTTCTTCGACGCGCAACGCACCCTCGCGTTCAACCAAGCCAGCCAATAATAAAGCATAAGGATCGCCAATAGAATCCAGTTCTTAGTTTCCCATGGGTTGATAACTTTCATATGATTGGAATAAAGGTTGCCTTTCTTGATTCGCCCCATCGTCCTCTTGTGCTCCGTGAACCAAAGACCCCAGTGACGCTTGTGGATCGTCGACGTTGCTAGAACTCGCGAGATCGACGCTTCGACGTGTGGAATCGATATCGTGCACAGTAGCATCCATACCTCTGCTACCACTGTCAAATTCCCGCGTTGCATCTCGTTCCTCTATTTGAATACTCTCGGTATCCTCTGGTTGCACTTGCTTTGGTGTTTGCTCCTGCTCCATTTCAGGTACTCAAAGATTTCAGTGGAAAATAAAACCAGACTAAGACTCCAAGACAAGCAGAACTGGGATCAATAAAATAATGAAGAACGTGATGGGGCTGTACAATGAACAGACAAACAATGGGTGATGTTCGGCCTTGTGTTTGCTCATATGCATGCATGTATGCATCAGGACAACTCAGGACTTCAGTCTGCATTCTGCGACAGTGGACAGTAATTTCAGATCAGGGCAAAAATGGTACATCTCAGAAATCAGGCTTCCTGCAGAGATAGTCAAACAAACGAAAGAAAATGGTTTTAACATGATAAAAAATGATAGAAAATCACTTCAAATGTCTTTCAGGAATTTTCTGTAGCTCAGAAAAAAAATTAATTTGTGACTGCAGAACTCAGTAGGAACTACCCTGATGACCTCAGAACTCAGTAGGAACTGTCCATAGTGGAAGCGGCGCGCTCACGGGGCAAAAATGGCCAAAATAAATGAAATAGTCTTATGACCACCATATAGATGGGTAATTTTATGCTGATTCTGAAAATCATATTCTTTTACTGTGAAACGACCATATGTTGGAGAAAAATGCAGATTACTGAACAGCTCAGCCTCAATGAGACAGGCCAAAAAAATAGATAAAGCAAAGGCCAACACCCATGTTGTGCTATAATACAAATAGTGTTCAAAGAAGAAACAATGGAATAACAAGCAATAACTCATGGAATATAATACAATAGATAAACCCTCTTTTGAATTGAAGTTAGGAGACTCAGTGTCTTTCACCCATATTGGAAGTGATCAAGCTCGATGGATAAATTTTCCCCCAATGTCCCAACCAAACTCCAATAAAGAATAATACCATTGCTCCATATGAAACCAATATTTTGAGAAACTGTTGCTCATTCATGGACTTTTAACATACGTCAAAGGCGAATTGGCCTCCCCTCAACTCATCCCCATTCCCCAACCCATCTCGTGCAGCCTCTTTCAACACACACTCTACCATTGAGCGCAAGCAGAAGAAATCCGGAGAAAAAATACCTGGAAAGACCTGTGAGTGAACAGGGGCACGTGCACTCGTGCCATAAACAGAATAAATGCGGGCGCCCACACAGGGCCCAAAAAAAAAACCCACAGGCCCACAGCCCATCACCGAGGGCTCTCGAAGCAAAAACAGGGCATATCAAAGCCCTCAGACAAAACAAAACAAATCTGAACCTCTGTACACTGTACACTGTGCACTACAACTTCGCATACTTTTTTTGAGGTTTGAGGTTTTAGGTTTGATTTTGCGGGTACTAGACGCCTTTCGGCCCCGGGGGGCCACCTGGTCGGGCCAGGTGATATCCTCCCCACCGGGTCCTAGTGGGGGGCCCTCCAAGACGCACCTCCTGCCTGGTGGCGGAGTCCCCCGGGTTCACAGAGCTCGGAGCCCCGTCCTTCCCCGGCGTCCCCGTTTCGCCACTCCCCGGTCAGTGCATCATTTCGCAGCCGTGGCTGCGGGCGCTTACCCACTGCGTCGCCCCCCTAATGCGTGGTCGCCCGGGGCGCCGGCGTCGCCGGGCCCGTGCTACTGGCTTGTCGCCAGTGGGACCCCCTTGGGCTGGCGCGGAGGCTGCCTAGCCTAGGGGTTGGGGCGTGGCGCTGTGCGCCACTACTGCCTTGGCGGGCGCAGTGCCCCGTCTGTGTGTGCGCGGCGCTCGCGGCCGGTTCGGGGGGGTTCGGGCCGGCACCTGGCGTCGTGTCTCTTTCGTTTCCCCCTCTCCGCCCCGCGTGTTCCGCGCTGCGTGTGGCGGGCCGTCCCGTCCGGGTGTCCCTTACCCTCGCTCGCTGGTACGCCATTCCATGCGGTCTGTGCGTTCCGCGCGCTCGGTCCGGTTGCCCTTCTGGTAGTCCCCGCGTGTCCCTTTCGTGTGTGTGCGCTCGCGCTCTCGCGGTGTCCGCTCCCCCCCCCCGCTGGGTGGTGTGGGGCGCGCATCTCGCGTGGTCCCAGCACTGGGCGCTGGTAGGGCCGTTCCACGTGGTCCGTGCCCCTCCGCGTGTCCTGCCCCGGTCCCTTGCTCCGTCTGGCGTGCTTGGGGGGGGGCGGTCCGGTCCCGGTTCCCCCCTACTTGGCTTGGGATTGTGGGGGCGGCGGCAGGGCGTCCCCGGGGGGATGCCTTCGACCGTTGCGTGGGGCGTCTGGGGTCTTGCGCTCCTCCTCCCCCGACTGCCCGTCCACTGGGTGGGCTGTCGGGGTCCGCATTGTGGGCGCGGGCGTGCGGGTGTGGGGGCCCTGCTCTGTCCCTGTGGGGGCTGCGCGCCGCGGGGCGGGACCACGGCGTTCTTATGCGGTTTGAGGTTTGAGGTTTGATTTTGCGGGTACTAGACGCCTTTCGGTCCCGGGGGGCCACCTGGTCGGGCCAGGTGATATCCTCCCCACCGGGTCCTAGTGGGGGGCCCTCCAAGACGCACCTCCTGCCTGGTGGCGGAGTCCCCCGGGTTCACAGAGCTCGGAGCCCCGTCCTTCCCCGGCGTCCCCGTTTCGCCACACCCCGGTCAGTGCATCAATTCGCAGCCGTGGCCGCGGGCGCTTACCCACTGCGTCGCCCCCCTAATGCGTGGTCGCCCGGGGCACCGGCGCCGCCGGGCCCGTGCTACTGGCTTGTCGCCAGTGGGACCCCCTTGGGCTCGCGCGGAGGCTGCCTAGCCTAGGGGTTGGGGCGTGGCGCTGTGCGCCACTACTGCCTTGGCGGGTGCAGTGTCCCGTCTGTGTGTGCGCGGCGCTCGCGGCCGGTTCGGGGGGGTTCGGGCCGGTTCCTGGTGTTGTGTGTCCCCTTCTTCCCCCTTCCCGCCCCGCGTATCCCGCGTTGCGTGTGGCGGGCCGTCCCGTCCGGGTGTCCCTTACCCTCTCTCGCTGGTACGCCATTCCAGGTGGTCTGTGCGTTCCGCGCGCTCGGTCCGGTTGCCCTTCTGGTGGTCCCCGCGTGTCCTTTTCGTGTGTGTGCGCTCGCGCTCTCGCGGTGTCCGCTCCCCGCTGGGTGGTGTGGCGCGCGCATCTCGCGTGGTCCCGGCACTGGGCGCTGGTAGGGCCGTTCCATGTGGTCCGTGCCCCTCCGCGTGTCCTGCCCCGGTCCCGTGCTCCGTCTGGCGTGCTTGGGGGGGGGCGGTCCGGTCCCGGTTCCCCCCTACTTGGCTTGGGGTTGCGGGGGCGGCGGCTGGGCGTCCCCGGGGGGGTGCCCTCGTCCGCGGGAGCCTCTTACGCCACTGAGGGGTGTCGTCGGCTATGAATCCTGCCCTGAGGGTGGGGCCACGCGCAGTCCACGCGCACGGGGTCGGGACTGGGGAGGGGGCTGGGTGGGGTGCGTTGGATCGCCGACTGACGTGCACTGGGGTAAGAGGCGGGCAGTAGCACCACCGGGTCGCCGACTGACTGTAGGGCGGGGGGTCGCTCTGCCTCTTTCCGTCCCTCTGCCTTCCCTGGGCAGGCAACAAAGCGGGCGTCACTGGCGTTGCGCTGTCCATGGGGGGCGTGGCCCCCCATACCACTCCGGTTCGTGTTCACCCAGCCTCTCCGGGTACGATCTGTGCGGCGTCCCGGTGCGCAGGCGTGGGCCCGTTTGTTCCTCGCGGCCCCCTTGTGGGCCGGCGGCCGGAGCGGGGGGGCGGGTCACACTCCGGCCCCCCTCTCGGGTGGGGGGGGTCCATTCCCCTTGCCTCGGGGGGGGCGTCGCGCTGCGGCCTCCCCGCTCTCGTTCCGGGCGGCGGCCCGCGGTACCCCTTTCCGGCCCTCCCCTCCGGCGCGCGCGTGCGGTCGGGGCTGACGTGCCGCCCCGGGGCGGGGGGGGGTGAGGGGCGGCCCGCGGACCGCTCCCCTGGGGGCCCCGGCTGACCTGCAAACCCCCCCTCTTTCCCCTCGGAGTGGGCTGTGGTCACGGGAGGGTCATGTGGGGCGCGGCCTCCTTCGTGTTCCGTTGTGCGCGTTGCTCCGGCACGCCGGTGTGGGCTCGTGGGGGCAGGTCCAGCCGCCGCTGCCCTTACCGTGTCGCCGTTCCTCCTGTGGGTGGGGGCGCCCCCCCGGCCCTGGGGGGGCGGAGGGCCGCGCCTGTGGCTCCCCAGCTGGGGTGGGTGCGGGGGGGGGGGGGGGGGCACCCCGCCCGCTCTCGGGCTTGTGTGGGAGGGGGGGGGGGGGAGTGGGGGGGGTCCTTCGGTTCCCTGGCGATGCCCCCTGTCGGCCAAAAAGGGGGGGGGGGGAGGGCGGCTTGGCGGTCCCAGCCCCGGGGGCCAGCCATCGGCCAGGGGGGTCGCGCCCTTCCCCCGCCCCCCTCTACCGAGTGCCGGATCCTCACGTAGTCCCTCCCTGGGGCCCCTCATCTCCCGGCCGTTGCCGCGCGGCGCTGGCCGGCCGGGGGTGGCCGTGAGGGTCAGCGGTCAGTGGTTAGCGGGTTGCGGGGCCGCTTTCCCTGGGTAGGCAACAAAGCGGGCGTCCCCTGGCGTCGTGCTGTCCATGGGGGGCGTGGCCACCCATACCATTCCGGTACGCGCCCACCCGGCTTCTCTGGGCACGATCTGCGCGGCGTTCCGGTGCGCAGGCGCGGGCCCACTTGCTCTTCGCGGCCCCCATTGGAGCCGGCGGCTGGGGCGTCGGGGCGGGTCACACTCCGGCTCCCCTCTCGGGCGGGGGGGTCCGTCCCTTCAGCCTCGGGGGGTGGGGGCCGGGGCCCCTGCGGCCGGCGGGCCGGCGGGGGGGCGGGGGGGGGGGGGGTGTCGCGCCGCGGCCTCCCCGCTCTCGTTCCAGGCGGCGGCCTGTGGTACTCCTTCCCGGCTCTCTCCGCGTCGCCGGTGCTCTCCCTTCCGGCGCGCGCTTGCGGTCGGGGCTGAAGTGCCGCCCCGTGGTGGGGGGGGTGAGGGGCGGCCCGTGGACCGCCCCCCTGGGGGCCTCATCTGACTTGACACCCTCCCTCCGTCACCTCGGAGCGGGCTGTGGTTACGGGAGGGTCATGTGGGGCGCGGCCTCCTTCCTGCTCCGTCGTGCGCGTTGGGGGGGGGCGGGGGCGGCATGGCGGCCCTGGTCCCGGGGGCCAGCCATCGGCCAGGGGGTCGCGCCCGTCACCCGCCCCCCCTACCGAGAGCTGGATGCCCGCGCAGGCCCTCGCCGGGGCCCTCACCTCCCCGGCCGTTGCCGCGCGGCGCCGGCCGGCCGGGGGTGGCTGATGGTTAGCGGTCAGTGGTTAGCAGGTTGCGGGGCAGCCGGTTCCTCCCCGCACTTGGCGCCCCCGCACTCCCTCCCGCGGGTGGCGGCGCGTCCCCGCACGTCGTGCCGTACCGTGGGGGGGGCGTGGGTCAGGGGGCCCATCCCCCCCTCCCGTGCCCGCCGTCTGGGCCTTCACTTGCGCCGCCGCTTGTGTGGGGGCTGGGGCTGCGGCGGCGGCGGGTTGTGCCGGCGGTAGCGCCAGTGGGCGAGGGCGCTACGCAAAGCCCGGGGGAGCCAGTTGTTGGCGTCCGCATCCGTGATACGGAGCACCGCTCCCCCCTCCAGGAAGGCCGGCCACGTCGGCTCCCTGTCGGGCCACGCCGCCCGGATCACTGACCTGAGGACCCTCTCGTGGTCCTCTGGTGCCGCCCACCCCCCCGGGGGTGCCTCTCGGTGTCCTCCGTCCCTCCGGAGGAGCACGGCATCGAAGGGCCGGTTCCGCGACCTCCTGGAGGTCCCCTGGTTGGCCCAGCACAACCACCCGTACACTTCCCCCACCAGGGGAGGGGTCTCCCCCCCCAGCGGGTCCGGGACTGCGCCCCAGTCCACGTTCCACGGCCGGCTCTCCTCCGCCCCCTGTGCCGGCCCCCCTCGCTGCTCCTGCACCTGCGGCGCCGATGCCACGCCCCGTCCCCCCTCCGCCGAGGCCACCCGCGCCGGCTCCGCCCTCGGCCCGGGGGGGGCTTGCTGGTGCTGGTGCCGTGGGGGTTGGGGGGGGATGAGCTCGCCGGCGTCAGGGTCGATGTTGTAGAGGTGGTGGTGGTGGTGGTGGTGGTGGTGGTAGGTGTGATGTGCCGGCATCTGTTGGATGCCGGGGGGGATGCACCTCACCGGCTGCACTTCCGGCTGCGGGGGTGCCCCGCCCTCTGCCCCCCTCCCCTCGCCCCGCCCTCCCCCCTGGGCTCCCGTGCCCCGTCCCTCCTGTCCCTTGGGGCCCTTGCCCTTGCCCTTGCCCTTGCCCCTGGGCCCCTTTCCGGTCCCGTGCCCATGTCGCGGGTCCCGCCTCTCGTCCCCCACACCCCGGCCCGCTCGCTCTCCCATCCCCCCTTGTCCAGCCCCCTGCGCCTGGGTACCCTGCCCGCGCCCCTGAACACCCTTCCCGTGCCCTGGCCCCTCCCCGACCCCCTGCCCGAGTCGCGGGTCCCGCCTCTCGTCCACCACGCTCCGGCCCGCTCGCACTCCCACCACCCCTCGCTCCGTCCCCTGCACCTGGGCCTCCTGCCCGCGCTCCCGCGCGCCCTTCCCGTGCCCCGACCCCTCCCCTGCCCCCTGCCTGTCACGCCGTCCGCCGCTCCCCTCCCCCTCGCCGCTGCGCCCTTCCTGGACCACTCGCCGGGCGTCCCGCTGCCTTTGCAGTTGCGGCAGCGTGACGCCCGGCGGTGAGCGCTCGCGCTTCGGGGGGCGGTCGTGCCGCTCCCGCCCCGGGGGGAAGGGCTTGGGGGGGTACGGCTTGGGGGGGCTGGTGTGGGTGTGGGCGGGGTTGGCGTGGGCGCGGTACTTCGCGCTCTCCCTGCCCACTGCTGCTGCTGCGGCGGCCGCCGGCGAGGCGTCCGCGGCCCGTGCGGGGTTCTTCCCCCGCTTGCGCGGCGTGCCAGGGGCCGCAGCTCCTCTCGCGCCCTCCGCACTCTCCTTCGCTGCCGCGGCGGCCGCCGACGAGGCGCCCGTGGCCGCGGTCGCAGACTCTCGCACATCCTTTTCGGTCTTCGCTGCTGCCGCGGCGGCCGTCGGCGAGGCGCCCACGGCCCGTGCAGGGCCCGTCGCAACCCCTCTTGCGCCCTGCTTGCTCTCCTGCGCGGCCGCGGCAGCCCCCGGCGACGCGTCCGGCTCCTGCGCCGGGGCTGCCCCCCTTGCCGGCGGTGTGCCGGGGGCCGCGGCCGGGGCCGCGGCGTGGCTCGCCGCGGTCTCCGCCTCCTGCGCGTCAGGGCGGGGCGGGGCGGCGGGGCTGGCCGCTTGGGCGGCGGGGGCGGCCGTCTCGGCTGGCCCAGGTTCCCGGGCCGGCGGCGGCGGTCCGACCACCGCCGCCTCCGCCAGCCTCCGCTCCTCGCGCTCCGCGAGGGTCTCCCCCGTCCACTCTGGGGAGGAGACGGGGGAGCGGGAGCGGGACCGGCGGTGGTGGCGGTCGTCCCGCCCGAGGGACCCATCGGAGTCTGCCATTACTGTCACTCTGGTAGGCATGCGTGGTGGCAGGCGCGCCCTTCCCACTACCTCCTGGTGCATCAGTGCCGTGCCGTGGGCAGTGCCGTGTGGTGCTCTGCAGGGGGGGGGGGGGAGGGGGGGGGGGGCCGGCTGTGGCGTCAGCCCCGCACGGCCGGGGGTCCGCGGCCATCCACCGGCATTGGGAGGGGAGGCGGGGGAGCCACGCGGCCCGCGCGTCGCGCCACAGCTCCCAGTCTGGGACGGGGCTCAGGGCCCTGGGCCCCCGGGGGTCGTCGAGCGGTGTCGGGGGCAGCCGCACCAGATGGACCCCCGTAACGGCGGTGACCTCCTGTGTGCGCAGGAAGGTGTGTACTCCGTCCCGCGCCGCGGGCGCCGGGAGGGGGGGGCGGGGTATAGGTGTGGCCCCATAGAGGTGGGTGGGGGTGATCCCCAGGATCCGCCCCGAGCCCCCGCGGGACGCGACGACGAGGAGGAGGAGGGGGGTGCCAGGGCACTCTTGCCAGAGGACCTGCCCCCTGTGGTGGGCACCCCTGGTCCTGGAGAGGGGGGGGGACAGGTCTTGGTTAGCCCAGCCGCGGGGCGCGTGCGTCGCCGGTGGGAGGGCGGGGCACCAAGTGGGCTCCCTGGGGAACGCCTCGTAGACGACGGCGTACGGGGGGGTAGGCCCGGTGCCGTCATACACCGGGTTGGTCGGCCGGGGGCGGGCGGACGCCTCGTCCGCGCCTTCCACGAACACCGTGACCTCGCCCACCTCCAGGTCCTCGTCCGGCGGGTGTAGAAGGTGGAGCGCCGCATCCAGCTCGGACACTCCCCCCGGGTACGTGGCCCGCGCCTGGTTCAGGTACGGGGCCGCGTCCCCGGGGTAGCGCGTCCTGAGGGCGTGCAGCAGGGCTGGGGCGCTACTGCGGAGGGACATGGCAGACCCCGCTCCCGTCAGCCGGAGGGCGTCCCCCATGGACAGGGGCCGGCCCGACCGATTGGACTCGCGCCACTCCATCCAGTGCCCGTAGAGGGCCGCTTCCGGGCTGATGAGCCCCGGCCGGACGGCGTTCACGATCCGGTGCATTGCCGGGAGCAACGTAGGGGCTCCCGCTCCGTTCAGGGCGCGGACGGCCGGGAGGGCGGTCTCGTTGAGGAAGGCCCTCGCACTGCCCTCCAGGTCGCACCGTGCGGCAGCGTGCGCTCCTTTTGCCTCCGCCACCGCGTCCGCCACCAGGCCCCGGACGGCCGCCTCCTGCGCTCTGCGGCGGGCCCTGGCGTGCCCCGGCCCATCCCCCCGTCGGCGTGGCATGGTGCTGCGGGCTCTGCAAAGGGCGGCGGCGGGTGGGGGTTAGGGGGTGAACACGTGCGACAGGTGCGCAATGGATGTGGGGTCCCGCAGGTGCACGTGGATCCATAGAAGGGCAGCGCCCGCGGGGCCCGCCTGTTCGTGTGAGGGGGTGTGTGCCCCCTCGATGCGCCGGCGCAAGGCCTCCTCCTCTGTGCGCCTGCGCGGACCTGCGGGAGGTTCGGGCCAGGGGCACGCGGCTACCTGGGTGCACCGCTCGCACCTGTTGGCGCCTGTCGCTGCTGCGGAGGACACCGTGTCACACTCTCCGCAGAGTCGGCAGGTGTGCGGGAGGTGGGAGGGCGGCGACCAAGGGTCGAGATGGCGGAGCCAGAGGTCGTCCCACCTCTGTCGGAGGGGGTCCCGGATCTCCAGCAAGCGGGCGCGGACGCGGCGCCGGTAGTCCTTGCCAAGCGTCTTCCGCTGGACCTCCTGCCACGTGTCGCCGGGGAGGATCCCGTGGTCGTGGAAGGCGGCGATGAGGTCGTCCCACGACGGGCGGGGGTGCCCCTGGGGGGGGCTCGCCATGTACACGTGGCGCCCGGTGAGGTGGGGCGTCAGCGCGTCCCATTGGCACCCGTTCGCGGTGTCCCTGTGGAGGAGGGCCAGTAGGGTGCCGTCCGCGACCGCTTCCCACCCCACTCGCAGCCCTTCGCAGCCGTCCAGTTCCTGGCGCAGCGCGGCTGCGATACCGGTGGGGAGCATGAGGAGTAAGGGCCCCTGGGTGTCGCCCAGCCGGGACAGGGCGTCGTCGTATACCGGCCCCCCCGCCTTGAAGTGCGCCACGGTGAGTTGGGTGGCCCCGTCCTCTGGGGGTTGCCACCGGACGGTGGCCGCAGCGTGTCCCCACGTGCGTATCTCCGTGGCCCGGAGCACGTTGGCGGTGTGAAGGACGATGCGGGGCGGGACGGGCGTCCTGACGAGTGAGGATACGTCCCCAGTCCACCCCGTTTGCGGCCCCGGGGCCGCCTGCAGCCATTCCCCTGTCGCCGCGTCCCACGGGTGGTCAGGTCCCGCCCCTCGGACCATGGTGGGTCTCGGCCGGGTGTCCGGCCCCCACCCCCGGAGCGGGATGGCGGCGTATCGTTGCGCAGGGGTCTCCGGGGCGCGCGTGGCGGCGCACCACCGGTCCCACTCCCGCGCCCACTCCTCTCCCACGATGCGCGCCTCCCATGCGGTCATGGAGCCGCGCCCGATGATCCACGGTGGGAAAAGGGCGTCTTGCAGGTGCCTCGAGAACCCCCCCGGCAGGTCCTGATACGGGTGGGGGCCCTCTTGGAGTGGGCACTCCAGGGTGCCATTCACAACACGGAGGGAGGCTACGAAGTCCTTGTCAGGGCGCGGGGGAGGGGGAGGGTGGTCGCCCTCCGCCGCAGTGAGCCACCGGTGCGCCCGGGCCGCCGCGCTTAGGGGGTCGTGGAGGAGTTGCTCCAGCCGGTGGTTGCGAAGCTCCCACGCGAAGTCCCCCAGCCGGAGCATGTGGTGGAGGAAGTCGTCCACCGAGGTCCCTCCCGGCGGGTCGTATCGGGTTATGGCGCGGAGCTGCGCCTCCGCGTCCTCGGGCACCAGTCCGGAGCAGAACACCTCCGTCCACGTGGCGCCTGCGGAGCGCCACGAGGCCACCCACAGGGCCTTGTCCCCAGGTGGGAGGTGGCGGGCCGCCTCGTGCACCGCCTGGCGGTAGTGGGGCCAGAGGAGCCGCGAGTGGGTGCAGCCCACGTGCATGTGCACCGGGGTCTCTTCCGGGCCGCCGCAGAAAAGGCACGGCTGCGGGACGATGGCGACGCCGGAGAGCCGCTCCTTCCGGACGCGGAGCCTGCGCTGCACCGGCGTGTGGCCGTCTCGGGCCCGCAGCGCCCGGCGGTTGGTGGCCGCCGCGGTGAGGTCCCGGGCGTGGACGTAGGCCGTGGCGTGGGCCGCGCCCAGAGGTGTGTGTCCCCGGTGCGTCAGCGCATGGTCCGTCTGCGCCCGTTGTGCGACCTCGCCGAGCACCCGCATCGTGGGGGGCCGTAGATCGAGATGGCCGTCACGGCCGGCGACGATGAGTTGGGCGTGGCCAGGGTCCGGGGGCGTGTTCTGCAAGACGGTGTCCTGGGACGCCGCCCAGTCCGCCTTGTGCAGTAGGGCGTCACTGTGGTGCGAGGTGGCTCGGACGTACCAGAACGGGTGCCCGGCGTGTTGCCCCCGCGCGCACAGGCCGTCCCGGAGCCACCTCAGGGGCATCTGGTTGACCACCTTCGCTGCGCCCGCGGGGACCCCCGTGGTTCGCTCGCGATCTGCGTGCCGTAGGAGGTGGAGGATGACCTCGGCGTCCACCGTGTGGACCCATGGTCTGTGTGCACCGTAATGTAGGGGGAGGGAGGCGGCCACCCCCTCTCCGTCAGGCACCGTGCCCGAGATGGCCACCGCCCACGTGCGGGTGAGGTCGGCGGCGAGAGCGACGCTGGTGGCGTGTTTGCAGGGTCCGCCTCCGGATGCGTCAGAGGAGGTGTGTCCCCAGGCCTCCGGGATCCAGTAGTATCCGGTGGGGCTGAGCCACCCCGCGTTGAGGTCGGTGGAGTGCCACCGGACGTCGGGGTGGCTGTGGGTCAGTTGGTCCAT
The DNA here is from genome assembly GCA_964036045.1 of Eutreptiella sp. 'Long Island Sound 2002'. Taxonomy (NCBI): domain Eukaryota; phylum Euglenozoa; class Euglenophyceae; order Eutreptiales; family Eutreptiaceae; genus Eutreptiella; species Eutreptiella sp. 'Long Island Sound 2002'. The sequence continues at coordinate 31,687,433 of OZ038391.1, read as the reverse complement.
GCTCAGCGCCCTGGTGTCGCCTGGGCTGATCGCCGGGTGGTCGTGCAGCCGGATCTCCGCTCCGGCGACCGTGCTTGCCCAGGGCCGTAGCGCCGTCACATGTTCCTTGAGCCACGCCGGGCCTCCGCGCTGGTGTACCACCAAGTGTCCTGTGTCCTCCGGACGGTCCTCCAGCGCGTGCACCGCCATGTGTGGGTCGTGCGGCACCCCCGTAGCCACCAGTAGGGCGGTGCCACCGGGGAGTCCACGGGGTTCGGGCTGGCCTGCCCCCACTTGCACTATCACCCACTCGGCCCGGAGCTGCGCTTGTCCCGCCGCTTGGGTGCACTGGTCGTCTGTGGTCACCAGCCACAACGGCATCGGCGCGTGGGGCCGGGGGCGTAAGGGCTCTGGCCACGCCACGTCCGCGTTGGGCTCTTGGTGCTCGCTTTCCGCGAGTACGTCGCGGAGGATGTACATGAGGGCCGCCGGCGGGTGGTACGCCGCCCCCCGCGTGGGGGGGGACAGGCCGTTCCGGCGGCGGTAGCCCCCGACGTGGAGGTGCAGGCCGTCTGGGGTCACCCGTGGGCCGGTGTGGGCGTCCTGCTTAGCCCTCGTGGGGTGGACGAGTCTCAGGCGGGGGTCCCGCGTGCCGGTGGTGTGGAAGAGGTGGGCCAGGGCATCGCGCCACCCGGGGTGGTTGGTGGGCCCTTGCTCATGGCGGCAATAATGGAGGTGTTCATCGGCGCATTGGTCGAGGCACTCCCGCACCGCCGTCGGCCACGGATCGTCGTTGTCGGGGAAGGGGTGGCGTGGCCCGTGGTGCCCATGCCACGGCGTTGCGTGTGGCACCGTCAGGCGGCACGTGTCGCGGTGTCGCAGCTTGGCGGTGCGCAGCGTGACGATTTTGCCCGGCGGGGACTGTAGTTGGACATGAGCCGCCCTGGGGCACTCGATGGGGTTGTACATCCCCACTCCCAGGGCGGCCAGGGCCCGGGGTATGCGCTGGACCCAGTCGCCTCCCGCCAGAGTTGCGAACTCCGGGACGGGGTAGTGCACCTCAGGGCATATTCCGTGCGCGCCGGCTATCTCCCAGAACATCTTGGTGACCTCCGCGCGCACGGAGGTTGCGCGGTGGTGGACGAGTGTACCCACGAGGGCCACCGCTGCCTGCTGGCACCGCGTGGGCACCCGTGTAAGCCCCAGGGTCCGGTCATCCTGCAGGCTGTCCCGCGAGGCGTCGAAGGCGTATCGTGCCCTGTCCTTCGCGACCTGGACCGTGATGTGGTCCAGGTGGCGTGCAGTGTCGGAGTCGTCGGCGATGAAAGGGGCGACGTACTGCGTCACCCCTCCGAGGATCGCCAGGATGACGTCCTGCACCACTTTCGGTGGCGCGAGGGTGTTAAGGCACCAGTGGTGCACTGCCGCCAGGCGTAGCCGGTGCTTGCGCTGCAGGGAGAACTCCCCGTCCGGCTGCAGCTGGAGTCCCAGGTAGGGGACGGAGTCCGCCGCTGGTACCCAGTACCACGGGTTTTCCAGGTGGGGGCAGAGGCGTAGCTGCAGGCCCGGGACCCCCTCCGTGGTGGCCATGGCGCACTTGCGGGGGTTGAGCTCCATGCCCATCATCCCCAGGTACGCGGCCACCGCCTCCACGCCCTCGACGAAGTGCTGCAGCGTGTGGGCCACCACCAGCAAATCGTCGATATAGGCCTGGATGAGGCCGTGCTCGGCTCCTCCCGGCGGGCGCAGGCGGTGCCCCTGTGCCCTGAGTAGAGGCTCCAGGAGGAGCGCGTACAGCAGGGGGCTCTCGGGGTTGCCCTGCCGGACGCCGCGTAGCATGTAGACGGGCTGCATTAGCCCGTGTGCTGTGACGATGCGCAGCCTGGCGCACATGTGGAGGAAGAGCAGGAGGTCAATGACGTCCGGCGGCACGGAGAGGTGGCGCAGGATGAGGTGGAGGGCGCCGTGTGGGGCGGTGTCGAAGGCCTTGCGGGCGTCGAAGGAGAAGACGTAGTTGGGCCTTCCCCGCTGGAGCTGCCGCTGCGCCATGAACAGCGGGGGGCCTGTGTTGGAGCCAGGGAGGGCCCCCTGCTGCCAGTCGCTGACCACCCCGTGCCGTGTGAGCACCTCCGTGATGCGCTGGGTGAGGGGGCCCGTGAGCAGCTTCATGTCCAGCTGGCCCAGGGCTATGGGCCTGTAGTCGTCCAGTCTGGCAGAGCCCGGTACCTTGGGGCTGAGCCAGATGTGCGCGTCCCTCCAGTGCATCGGTGGCGGGGCGCCGCGGAGGATGGCCCGGTAGGAGTGGATCAGGAGCCACTGGACGGGTGCCGGGAGGGCCTTGATGAAGCGGGCCTCCACGTGGTTGGGGCCTGGGGCCTTGCCATCGGCCTTGTCCAGGGCGGACTTCAGGTCCTGCATGGAGTACTGCTGGACCTGTGTCCAGGCTCCCTCAGGGACCCGGGGGACGTGGCGGCCGAGGACCGCCTGGAAACCCGGGAGGTCCACCGGGCGTTTGTCATACAGTTCTCGCCAGAAGGCGCGAACTGCGAACATCACGTCGTGGGCCTCCGTGAGGAGCGTTTGGGTGTTGGGAACCCGCACGTTCCAGAGGCCTGACGGGCCTGGGGCCTCTACCTCTATGGCTCCCCGCACGGCTTTCCACCGCTGGGCGATGTCGGGGGCGTGGCGGCGCCAGAATTCCTTGATGGCGCGCTTGCGGTCTGCCGCCAGGAGGGCGCGGAGCTGGCGAATGTCCTCCTCGAGGGCGGCTGCTTGCCTCTCCAGCTCCTCCTGCAGCTGGCCCTGCGTGGTCGGGCGGAACCCGGGCGACACACTCTGCAGTTCCTCCGTGAGCCGGAGCGCCGCCTCGGACCGGATGCCATGCCTGGCCGCGTCCGCCTGGTACGCTGCCGGGGCGCGCGCTGCCAGGGTGTCATAGCGGAGGACCGCTGCCTGGAGCTGCTTTCCGCTCTCCGGGGGGTCCCCCTCCGCCGGGTCCGTTCCCGCCGGAGACGGCTGCCGGCGTCCCACCACGCGCGCCAGGGCGTCATGCGTCGCGTGGAGGTGTTCGAACACCTTGTCCACCGCAGCCGCGGGCATGGACCCGCAGTCGTGCTGCTCTGCGGGACCCAGCCAGGGCGCCAGTGAGGGTTCATCCTGCGCGGCGGTGACCGCCGCCCACAGGCAGTGTTGGACGGGCGCGGCCTCGGCGTCGTACGGGAGGAGGCGGCCTTCCGTGTGGCTGTAGGGGGTGGGCATCGCCGCGTGCCCCGCTGCGCTGAGGAGGCCCGGCAGGGCCAGGCGGACCGGGAGGTGGTCCGAGCCGACCACCTGGGGGTGTGCCATGCCGCGAGCCCAGACGCTCTCCCGCAGGGACCACGGCAGGAGGGGCTCGTTGACCAGGAAAGTGTCCACCCTGTGCTGGGACGGGTGGAGCGTGGGGGTCATGTCCTCCTCTCCGCCCGCCGCGGCTCTTCGGAAGCCGCAGGCTTCCCAGCCCGCTCGGAAATGCTCCGTGGCCGGGTTGGCGGGGACATCCATGTAGATGTTGGTGTCACCGGCGATGATCACCGGGTGTCTCCCGCCGAGGCTGCGTGCCGTGGCATACATTTGTATGTCGGCCCAGAACGCCGCCCGTCCCGCCCACGGGGAGCAACCTGCTTGCGGTCCGTGGACGTTGATGAGGGTGAGGCCTCCCCCGTCCGTGCGGATCTCCAGGGCCGCGGCTTTCCCGGGGACAATTTCCGTGAAGCTGAGCACCTCGTGCTCCGCCACGTACTTGCTGCTGACCGCGGTGAGGAGGCCCCCCCCTCTCGAGGTGGAGGTGGCCCCCGTCTCCGCCAGCCGGCTGCTGAAGTAGGCGGTGTACCCCTTGTCCCGGAGCGCCGCGGCCACCAGGGTTGGTACAATACAGTACGTGTAATGTATTGTATCGTTCCGATACAGTACTGTAATGTAATGTATTGTATCTCAAATTTTTGTGACAAAGTAGTGTTTTAGTTTACAACCTGCAATGGTTTGCGAAAACAGTTTTTTGCCTTTGTTTACGTTTTCTGGATACCTTTTGTTCTATATTTGTTTATGATGTTCAAGACAGGGTTGGGATTAACAAACGTTGCTTGTTAATTTTTTTTTGAAAATTAACGAACGAACGAACGAACGAACGATGAAAATAAACGAACATCGTTTGTTAATTTTTTCCTTGTTCATGTTGTTTCGGTTTGCTTCTAATGGTTTACTTGCTTCTATTGTGCCCCTTCCTAGTGCTTTTTCAAAAAAAGTAGACTCACAATGTTTTTTGTGGACAAAATAATGTTTCGGATTTTTTCCAAAACCATTGTGCTTCTTTTGAAAAAAGAATAATTCAGATATTTTTGAAAACCATTGCGTTCGAGATCAAGGCCCCAGGAATTCCAGCCTCACAAAGGCACCTGTCCCCAGGCTGACCACCAAATGGCCAAAAATGGCAAATGGCATAAATGTGAGCAACCAGCAAAAAATAAAGCAAGCGCATGTATCTGTACAGCTGCTGCAGCACACATAACAGGTCCCTGGCGTCACTTGAAGCCTCTGTGCAGAAGTGAAATTTTGAGATTCAAATGACATCACTGAGATGCAGCAGCAAACTGACTGAGTCCACCATAAAGGGTCACATAAAGGACAACGAAGGCTCACTCAAAACTGTCGAGACAACAGAAGCGAGCGCGACGAACACTCAAACGACACTCACAGCACGCGCCGACACTCAAATGACACTCACAGCACGCGCCGACACTCAAATGACACTCACAGCACGCGCCGACATTCAAATAACACTCACAGCACGCGCCGACACTCAAATGACACTCACAGCACGCGCCGACACTCAAATGACACTCACAGCACGCGCCGACACTCAAATGACACTCACAGCATGCGCGAACACTCAAATGACACTCACAGCACGCGCGAACACTCAAGTGACACTGACAGCACCTTCTTCCTTTTGTGCTCCTTCTTCGTCTTCTTTGTCTTCACTCCTCAGTCTTCTTCGCTGCTGCAGCTTCTCGATCTTCTTCTGTCTTCTTCTTAACGTCTCTTTGATCTCCTTCGCCTCTTCCGCTTCTTTCTTCTGTTCTTTCTCTCTTCATATTCTTCCCTCCTGTTCTTCTTCTCCTTCTTCTTCACTTGCTTCTTGTGAGGCCCTGCAAACGCAAGACAGGCAGAAAAATTCAACCACTAATGTGAATGAATGAAATCCAAATTAAAATCATTGCAAATTCTATAAAGTACCTCACATTTGCACGATCAATCCTTGGCCATGTTTGTTTGCTCAGCGGCGCCCGCGGCTGGCGCCAGATGCTAGCCTAGGAACAAGACGCGTACTGTATTGTATTCTCGCGATACAGTACGCGTATATATACGTTACGCGTATATATACGCCGTCTTTTCCAACCCTGGCGGCCACGTGCATCTCCTGCGCCCTGGTGGCGATCCCCGTTTCCTGGAGCATGATGGCAAAGCCCCCCTCCTGGGGCAGCATGCCGGTGATGAGGTGCTCCTTGTCGGTGCAGGCCGCCGGCCCCCTGCGCCGCCGGAGTGTGTCCCGGAGGGACCGGTCTGGCGGCACGAGGCCGTTGCGCAGGTTCCACGAGAGGAGCCACAGGGCGTCGCCCGTCGTGTCCTCCTGGAGTCAGCTATCCCGTGTCGGCATCGCCGCCGGGTTCGCTGGTGCCGCCAGGGCATCTGGGTGCGCCGCATCCGCTGAGCCCGTTCCCAGCGGGGCCCACAAGGGGGCCCGGGGGACCGGGGGAGTCAGGGGGGCCAGGGGGGCCAGCCCCGCGGGGATGGACATGGGCCCTGGTGGGGCCGCACCGCCGGCCCCCGGGGCCGCCCCGGGTGCCTCCTCACCTCCATCTGCGTGGTCGGCTGCCTGGGGCGGGGGGCGCCGGGTGTACGGGGCGTGCCACGGGGACCTCCGTGCTCTCCCCTGCAGGATGTTGGCGGCCGCCTCCTTGCCGTCCGCCGGGGCCGCAGCGTGCACCGCGTGCCACGCAAGGTGTTCCAGCATCGCCCCGCTGGTGTAGTACTTGTCCGCACACAGGGGGCATTTCGTCGGCTCCGTGGCCCCTCGCGCCGGGGGGAGCTGCACCGACTTCCGAATGGCGCCCTCCGCCGCTGGTTCGAAGGGCAGGTTGGCCAGCGGCACCGTGTGTGGTGCCAGCGTGCGGCCCGGGGCCGCCGCATCGAGGGCTCGCGTCGCGGGCGCGGGCCCGAGGCCTCGGATGGCATCGCGCTGCACGTCTGCTTGCAGCCACGTTTGCCAGTGCGTGGAGCCGATTTGGCGGTCGGGTTTGCTCCTCCACCGCAGGTCGTGGAAGGCTTGTAGCCAGTGGTACACCGTGGTCGGGACCGCCAGCTGGAGCTCCAGGTCGGCGGGGTGCGCCGCTGCCGGCCACACTCCCGGCCTCGCCGCCCGGGCGTTGTCCTTCAGCCTGACCTGGAGCAGGAGGGCGTGGTGTTCGCCCTCCCGCAGCGCCTTGATGATCATGCGTGTGCAGTCTGCCACGCGGATCACGGCTTCGGGCCCCGGCAGGCGTTCAGGGTCGCAGACGACGACGTGCGCGTCCGCCGGGCTGAACATGCAGACCACCCACTGTGGGTTCTGCTGCCCCCGTTGGGCCACCGCCAGGGTAGCCGCTGGGCGGGCGTGCGTGATGGGCCCCGCGTGGAGGTCCGGGACGTCCGTGGCCCTGATGGCGTCTCCCTGCCACGCGGCCCGTAGATGCTCCTCCTGGTCGGGGCTCCACACCAGTGCGGGGGGGTTGACCCACCCCGGTTCCTGCCTCTTGTTGGGGGCGCTGACCGTGTGCAGCAGGACCGCCAGCGGCCAGGGGTCCGCCGACATGTAGTAGGCCTGGGTGGGCCCCTGTCGCCAGTCGACGTGGGACAGGGGCGGGAATGCCCCTTGCCTGGCGGTGCTGTGCCAGACCGCCCATCGGCCTCCGGCCAAGACGTGTGACCGGTACCCTCCGGCGTGGCCGTGTACGATGGCTTGGTATCCTGCCGTCTGCAGTACCAGCGCCTCCCCCTGCTTAGGCCCGGGCGGGGGTGCGCCATCGCCCGCACCCCAGACGCGGGCGCGCCCGCGGAGTGTGGCATGCCACGGGTCTGGTGCATCGCGCTGGGGCCCTTGTATGCATCCCGCAATTTGCGCCGGGCCGTGGTGGTGGACGAAGCTCTCCCCGCCGTCTGCTAGCAAAGCCGCCGCGACGACGTATAGTTGCTCCGCCGTGAGGGGCGCCGTCGGCTCGTGTGTCGCGGCCGGCCGTCGGGGCCGCGTGTCGCGGCAGGGGACGTGGGGCAGCAGCTGCGCCGGCCACGCCGCCACCGGACCCATGGTGACGGCCGCGACCGCGGACGCCAGCGCCGTGCGGTCCGTGGGTCTGTACTGCCGGAGTCCCGTGGTATCTCGGGTGAGGTGCCTGCAGGCTGCCATCCAGGCCACCGCTCCGCAGTTCGTGCAGTCCGGTTCGGCACCGCTCGCATCGTCGCCTCCCCACTGCTGTACCGTGGTGGCGGTGTCGAGCGGGGGGCCCCGCTGTAGCGCCTCCGGGCCCTGCCCCGGCGGGAGGGCGGGCGGGATTGGCTGCGGGTAGTTTTGCGCGCCCCGGCGCTCCGAGTGCGTGTGGTACGGGTCCTGCCGGCGGTGTTCCGGGGCTGCCCGTGGCTGGAAGAGGAGCTGGTGCAGGTACCAGTGGCCCTCCGCAGCGGACGGATTGCGGAGCGTTAGCCACTGTTCTACCACGCCTCCTGGGTGCGCGGCCTCGACGCGGCGCTGCAATCCCAGGCGGCCTAGGCGGTTGGATGTGCCCGCGGGTGGGATGTGTGCCTGCGGGTAGAGCACCCGCAGCGGCTCCAGCGCCAGGTCCAGCACTTCGTCGTTGAGCTGCTTCGTGAGGGCCGACGCCCTGTGTAGGGCGTGGAGGACCCCGGGTGTGGGGGCCGTGAGCTGTTCGAGCACCGGTCCCGGCGGGTACCGCGTACCCGGGTTCGTCAGCCACTCCCTGGTGTGGCTCAGTACGGCTTTCCACACGTCCCTTGTAAAAGCGTGCCGGGGGGCCAATGAGGGGACCATCCGTAGGAGGCGGTGGCACGCCGGCGGCGATCGCATGGGCTGTGGGGCGGCCGCCGTGATCCACCTGCACGCCGTGCCGGGCACGATCGCCCCCCATTCCACGGTCCCCATGCCCTCGGCATGAATCAGCGCCTGGCCTTGGACCATGGGGAAATAGGGGCTCGAGCGCCCCTTCCCTTCCCTCCACCGTACCCAGGCGGCCCCCGCCTGCAGGCTGCGGAGCAGGGCCACGCCGGGGAGGGGCGGCTGCGGGAAAGCCCCCTTGACGGCCTGGGTGGCGTGGGCCAAGGTGCCCATTGGTAAGTACCACAACGGGAGGGTCCAGGGGCCCGGCAGTGGTTGCGCCACCCCTGCGTCCCATCGCCACTCGGAGTCTGGCGGGGCGGCCGGGACCGTGCCCGTCTGCAGGAAGTGGCGTGCATACTTGTCGGGGTGTCGTTGGAGGGTTGCCGCGAGGCTGAGCCCCTCCGCCGCTGGTGCCACCGGGAGGCCGCCCCGGGGCCTGCGCCAGGGGTATTCCTGGTCGGCCGGCCAGGTGTGGAGGTCCCGGGCGATGTCCTCCGCGGTCCCTGTGGGGGCGTCCTCTGGTGCCAGGTGCCACATGACGGCGAGCACCGCCCATGTGGAAAAGGGCCACGCCCGCGGGGGGGTGTACACCTGGATGGTCCACTGTGGGCACGCCCGCCGCACGCGGGACACGTGGAGCACCCCTCGGGCCATGTCCGCCGCCAGGACCAGCACCATTCCCGAGGGATCCACAATGATCCCCTCTGCGGGTCCACCGTGGCGGCCCCGGGTGTGCAGGGCCACCGCCGCCTGTCCCGCGTGGGTGACGCGGTCGACGGCCTCCTGGATGTTCACGCTGCCGCGCGCGGTCTCATCCAGGATCCAGCCCTGCGTCACCCCGTAGCGTAGGGCGGCGCGTGCGGCCGCGGGCTTCACCTCGGGCAATGCTCCGTCGTCGGCATCGGGCTGGGGGTGCTGTCTGGGGCACCAGCCTTCGCCGGTGCAATGGCCCCGTTTCCACGCGGGGCAGATCGCGGATACGCTGCCCGCCGGCGGCGCAGGTTCCGCGGGCGCGCCCCCCGCGGGGGGCTCCGGCAATGCCTCCAGGTCGGAGTCTGTGCCCGCGTCCTCTTGTGGGGGGTCTCCTTCGCCGTCTCTGAGTCCCAGCGCCCTGATGACCTCGTGTGCTTCGTCCAGCGTCGGAGATCGGGGGCGTGTCTTGCGTGGTGCCGCGGGTTCCGCCATTGCTATGTCGCTGTGTCTAAGAGCAGGGGGCGGGGTGCGGATGTCCCGTGGCTGGTGCGTTGGTGCGTTGGTGCGTTGCTCGCTGTGGGGGTGGCGGGAGGGCGTCCCCGGGGGGGGTGCCTTCCACCGTTGTGAGGGGCGCCTGGTGTCAGGCGCCGTCCCTCCCCGGCCGCTCGTCCTCCGGAGCGTGCAGCCAGGGTTCCGCGACCCGCGTGTCCCGGGTGCGGTCCATGCGGGCATGTGGACCCGGCACCGGCCCCACAGCGTGCGCCCTTGCGGGCCGGCGTTGCTCGCTGTGGGGGTGGCGGAAGGGCGTCCCCGGGGGGGTGCCTTCCACCGTTGTGAGGGGCGCCTGGTGTCAGGCGCTGTCCCTCCCCCGGCCGCGCTCGCCCTCCGTAGCGTGCAGCCAGGGTTCCGCGATCCGTGTGTCCCGGGCGCGGTCGATGCGGGCGTGTGGACCCAGCACCGGTCCCACAGCGTGCGCCCTCGCGGGCCGACGCTGCCCGCTGTGGGGCTGGCGGAATGGCGTCCCCGGGGGGGGTGCTTTCCACCGTTGTGAGGGGCGCCTGGTGTCAGGCGCTGTCCCTTCCCTGGCCGCTCGTCCTTCGGAGCGCGCAGCCAGGGTTCCGCGACCTGCGTCCCGGGCGCGGTCGATGTGGGCGTGTGGACCCAGTACCGGCCCCACGGCGTGCGCCCTTGCGGGCCGGCGTTGTTCGCCGTGGGGGTGGCGGAAGGGCGTCCCCGGGGGGGGCTGCCTTCCGCCGTTGTGAGGGGCGTCTGGTGTCAGGCACTGTCCCTTCCTCGGCCGCTCGTCCTCCGGAGCGTGCAGCCAGGTTCCGCGACCCGCGTGTCCCGGGCGCGGTCGATGCGGGCAGTGGACCCAGCACCGGCCCCACAGCGTGCGCCCTTGCGGGCCGACGCTGCTCGCTGTGGGGGTGGCGGAAGGGCGTCCCCGGGGGGGGTGCCTTCCACCGTCGTGAGGGGCGCCTGGTGTCAGGCGCTGTCCCTCCCCCGGCCACTCGTCTTCCGGAGCGTGCAGCCAGGGTTCCGCGGCCCGCGTGTCCCGGGGGCGGTCGATGCGGGCGTGTGGACCCAGCACCGGCCCCACAGCGTGCGCCCTTGCGGGCCGGTGTTGCTCGCTGTGGGGGTGGCGGAGGGGCGTCCCCGGGGGGGGTGCCTTCCACCGTTGTGAGGGGCGCCTGGTGTCAGGCGCTGTCCCTCCCCCGGCCGCTCGTCCTCCGGAGCGTGTAGCCAGGGTTCCGTGACCCGCGTGTCCCGGGTGCGGTCGATGCGGGCGTGTGGACCCAGCACCGGCCTCACAGCGTGCGCCCTTGCGGGCCGGCGTTGCTCGCTGTGGGGGTGGCGGAAGGGCGTCCCCGGGGGGGTGCCTTCCACCGTTGTGAGGGGCGCCTGGTGTCAGGCGCTGTCCCTCCCCCGGCCGCTCGTCCTCCGGAGCGTGCAGCCAGGGTTCCGCGACCCGCGTGTCCCGGGCGCGGTCGGTGCGGGCGTGTGGACCCAGCACCGGCCCCACAGCGTCGTGCGCCCTTGCGGGCCGGTGTTGCTCGCTGTGGGGGTGGTGGAGGGGCGCCCCCGGGGGGGTGCCTGCCACCGTTGTGAGGGGCGCCTGGCGTCAGGCGCTGTCCCTCCCCCGGCCGCTCGTCCTTTGGAGCGCGCAGCCGGGGTTCTGCGACCCGTGTGTCCCGGGTGCGGTCGATGCGGGCGTGTGGACCCAGCACCGGCCCCGCAGCTTGCGCCCTTGCGGGCCGCCGTTGCTCGCTGTGGGGGTGGCGGAAGGGCGTCCCCGGGGGGGGTGCCTTCCACTGTTGTGAGGGGCGCCTGGTGTCAGGCGCTGTCCCTTCCCCGGCCGCTCGTCCTCCGGAGCGTGCAGCCAGGGTTCCGCGACCCGTGTGTCCCGGGTGCGGTCGGTGTGGGCGTGTGGACCCAGCACCGGCCCCACAGCGTGCGCCCTTGTGGGCTGGCGTTGCCCGCTGTGGGGGTGGCGGAAGGGCGTCCCCGGGGGGGGTGCCTTCCACCGTTGTGAGGGGCGCCTGGTGTCAGGCGCTGTCCCTTCCCCGGCCGCTCGTCCTCTGGAGCGTGCAGCCAGGGCTCCGCGACCCGCGTGTCCCGGGCGCGGTTGATGTGGGCGTGTGGACCCAGCACCAGCCCCACAGCGTGCGCCCTTGCGGGCCGGCGTTGCTCGCTGTGGGGGTGGCGGAAGGGCGTCCCCGGGGGGGCTGCCTTCCGCCGTTGTGAGGGGCGCCTGGTGTCAGGCGCTGTCCCTCCCCCGGCCGCTCGTCCTCCGGAGCGTGCAGCTAGGGTTCCGCGACCCGCGTGTCCCGGGTGCGGTCGATGCGGGCGTGTGGACCCAGCACCGGCCCCACAGCGTGCGCCCTTGCGGGCTGGCGTTGCTCGCTATGGGGGTGGCGGAAGGGCGTCCCCGGGGGGGGTGCCTTCCACCGTTGTGAGGGGCGCCTGGTGTCAGGCGCTGTCACTCCCCCGGCTGCCCGTCCTCCGGAGCGTGCAGCCAGGGTTCCACGACCCGTGTGTCCCGGGTGCGGTCGATGCGGGCGTGTGGACCCAGCACCGGCCCCACAGCGTGCGCCCTTGCGGGCCGGCGTTGCTCGCTGTGGGGGTGGCGGAAGGGCGTCCCCGGGGGGGGTGCCTTCCACCGTCCTGAGGGGCGCCTGGTGTCAGGCGCTGTCCCTCCCCCGGCCGCTCGTCCTCCGGAGCGCGCAGCCAGGGTTCCGCGACCCGTGTGTCCCGGGTGCGGTCGATGCGGGCGTGTGGACCCAGCACCAGCCCCACAGCGTGCGCCCTTGCGGGCCGGCGTTGCTCGCTGTGGGGGTGGCGGAAGGGCGTCCCCGGGGGGGGTGCCTTCCACCGTTGTGAGGGGCGCCTGGTGTCAGGCGCTGCCCCTCCCCCGGCCGCTCGTCCTCCGGAGCGTGCAGCCAGGGTTCCGCGACCCGTGTGTCCCGGGTGCGGTCGATGCGGGCGTGTGGACCCAGCACCGGCCCCACAGCGTGCGCCCTTGCGGGCCGGCGTTGCTCGCTGTGGGGGTGGCGGAAGGGCGTCCCCGGGGGGGGCTGCCTTCCACCGTTGTGAGGGGCGCCTGGTGTCAGGCGCTGTCCCTCCCCCGGCTGCTCGTCCTCCGGAGCGCGCAGCCAGGGTTCCGCGACCCGTGTGTCCCGGGTGCGGTCGATGCGGGCGTGTGGACCCAGCACCGGCCCCACAGCGTGCGCCCTTGCGGGCCGGCGTTGCTCGCTGTGGGGGTGGCGGAAGGGCGTCCCCGGGGGGGGTGCCTTCCACCGTTGTGAGGGGCGCCTGGTGTCAGGCGCTGCCCCTCCCCCGGCCGCTCGTCCTCCGGAGCGTGCAGCCAGGGTTCCGCGACCCGTGTGTCCCGGGTGCGGTCGATGCGGGCGTGTGGACCCAGCACCGGCCCCACAGCGTGCGCCCTTGCGGGCCGGCGTTGCTCGCTGTGGGGGTGGCAGAAGGGCGTCCCCGGGGGGGGCTGCCTTCCGTCGTTGTGAGGGGCGCTTGGTGCCAGGCGCTGTCCCTCCCCCGGCTGCCCGTCCTCCGGAGCGTGCAGCCAGGGTTCCGCGACCCGCGTGTCCCGGGTGCGGTCGGTGTGGGCGTGGGGGCCCGGCACCGGCCCCACAGCGTGCGCCCTTGCGGGCCGGCGTTGCTCGCTGTGGGGGTGGCGGAAAGGCGTCCCCGGGGGGGGTGCCTTCCACCATGGTGAGGGGCGCTTGGGGTCAGGCGCTGTCCCTCTCCCGTCTGCCCGCCCACTGCTGGGTGGGTTGCCGGGGTTCGTTGGGTGTGCGGTGTGTGTGGTGCCTGTGCCGTGCGTGTCGTGGTGCGTGGTGCTGCTCTTTTCTTGGTCCTCCGGTGCTCCCCTCTCCGGTGTCTCGGTGCGGTGTTGTGCTCGCCGTGTGCCCGCCGTGTCCCCTCCTCTGTGTGCGCCCCTTGCTCGTTCGCTGGCTTCCCCTCGTTCCTTTCGCGGCTTCGTTGCTCTTTACCCTTTCCTCTACCCCTCTCCCTGGCATGCACTTTTTCCCTGCCTCTGCTTTGTTGCGTGTCTCTGTCTTTTTTCTTGTCGGCCCGGGCTTCCTCTTTTGAACCTGCGTAGGGAGAGAAGGGTGCGTAAGCAAGCGTGCGGCGGCGGCGGTTTTGTCGCGACACGGCACCTCGAGCTGGCTGGTACGTCATGCGACATTCGTGTGCGACCGGCTTGCGTGTAGGTTTATCGCCCCATTTGCTCCCGGCTTGTGTCCACCCCCCTTTGGTCGCTACCTTTTCTCGTCGTCCGTTCCGCGTGCGCGGCGTGACATTCAACATACCTGCCTCTTTCCCCACTACCTTAACGTGTTCTAGTCCTCCCGCCTTGTCGGGCGTTCGCTTATGTGTGACGACGGCACGACGCAATACTTGCCTAAGCGTCTAAGACAACCCTACTTTAACGCCCGGACGCCCGGACGACACGAGCATACGCTTCTCTTCGGGACCTGTGAGGATAGAACATGGGTGCGTGCACGTGTGTTTGTTGGGACCCGGCACTCGCCGGCGCTATGCTATTTGTGTGTTTGCTCTTCCTGTCCCCCTTCCTGGCTATTTGTGTGTTCTAACCCACGCAACTCCGCGGTTGGCGACGTGGCACGACATGGTAACATACTTGCGTTCTTGGTGGCGGTGTGTGGCTTGTCTACTATTCGTTTGCATGCGGCGGCATACCTTTTGTTCCCTTTCGCTCCCCTTCGCCTCCTACATAAGCGGGCGTGCGGGTGGGCGGTGGGCACGTCTCGGTTACGTAGCGTAGCGTGGCAACATACTTGGACCCCACTAGTCACGTGTGTATGCTTGGTCTTTTTTTTTTTTTTTTTTTTTTTTTTTTTTGTTGTGTTGTGCTTTACCTCGGTGGTCTTTTTGTTCCTCCCTGTTTGTCCCTTCATACCATGCTGCTCGTCCGCGGCGGTGATGGCCTTGCGGCGTTCCGGGCATGCGCGTGCGGGCATACCTTTCTTTCCCTATGCGAGTGGGGGTGAGCATAGGCGTTCTTTCGGTGCCACCTCTTGTTGGTTTTCCTTGCCGGTGCGGTTTCCGTTGCGCTTTTCGTGGCGGCGCACTTTGGCGTTGCTTATCACGTTACTTGTTTTGCGCTTGTTACGGCGTTATGCACACAACATATGGCACATAACATAACATACTTGCTTTCCGGCGGCCGGTGGCGTTGTTGTTGCTTGTGTGTATTTTTCATGCACGACGTTCAACATACTTGGGTACATGTGCGGCCTCTTGCTCTTTTTGTTGTGATCCCCTTCGCGCGTATTTCCTACATGAGCGGGCTTGCATTGCTTGGTCGTGTACTTGTTGCATATCTCCACCGTGGTGCGGTTCGTTACCTATTTATTCTCCTTGTCTACCTCTTTCCGCGTTGTGTTTGTTTCGTTGGTTTTTCGCGGTGCGCGGCACATAACATACTTGCTTGTCGGCGGCCGGTGGCGTTGTTGTTGTCTATGTGTGGGTTGTTTTGGGGCGCGCACAAGTCCCTAGCGCCTAGGGCACGCACTTTGCTAGGTGGTTTGGGGCAAGCAACGCTCAGTTTCTTCGCCGTCGCGACTCTATTGTTCGTCTTTTTCGGTGAGTGTCCTATATTTTGCGACCTCGCCAAACAGCGGCGTAAAATTGTTGGGGGGGTTTCTGAGGTCGGAAAAGACGATTTTTCGCTTTATTTCTGCTGGCGGTGCGTCTTTTTCTCGTAATTTTATTTTTCTTCTGCTGCGATCGCGCGACGGGACAGGACCCGCCCGGCGTTCTTATGCTGGGGGGCGGGCTGGGGGGGGGGGGCGGGGTGCGCCGTTTCCCCCGGCCGTGCGGCCGGGGCGGGGCCCGTAGGGCGGGGGGTCGCTCTGCCTCTTTCCGTCCCTCTGCCTTCCCTGCGCAGGCAACAAAGCGGGCGTCACTGGCGTTGTGCTGTCCATGGGGGGCGTGGCCCCCCATACCACTCTGGTTCGTGCTCATCCGGCTTCTCTGGGTACGATCTGTGCGGCGTCCCGGTGCGCAGGCGTGGGCCCGCTTGTTCTTCGCGTCCCCCATGTGAGCCGGCGGCTGGGGCGGGGGGGCGGGTCACACTCCGGCTCCCCTCTCGGGCGGGGGGGGCCCATCCCCCCTTCCTCGGGGGGTGGGGGCCGGGGCCCCCGCGGCTGGCGGGCTGGTGGGGGGGCGGGGGGGGGGGTGTCGCGCCGCGGCCTCCCTGCTCTCGTTCCGGGCGGCGGCCTGCGGTACTCCTTTCTGGCCCTCTCCGTGTCGCCGGCGCGCTCCCTTCCGGCGCGCGCGTGCGGTCGGGGCTGTAGTGCCGCACCGGGGTGGGGGGGGGTGAGGGGCGGCCCGTGGACCCCTCCCCCGGGGGCCCCAGCTGACCTGAACCCCCCCTCTGTCACCTCGGAGTGGGCTGTGGTTACGGGAGGTTCATTTGGGGCGCGGCCTCCTTCCCGTTCCGTGGTGCGCGTTGCTCCTGCACGCCGGTGTGGGTTCGCGGGAGCAGGTCCAGCCGCCGTTGCCCTTACCGCGTCGCCGTTCCTCCTGAGGGGGGGGGCGCCCCCCCGGCCCTGGGGGGGCGGAGGGCCGCGCCCGTGGCTCCCCAGCTGAGGCGGGTGCGGGGGGGGTGGGCGCCCCCCCGCCCGCTCTCGGGCCTGTGTGGGAGGGGGGGGGGGGAGGGGGGGCGCACGATGGATGTGTGCTGGGGTTGCGTGGCTGAAACCCAAAGGCTTTGCAAAATCCTCGGTGCACGGGCTGCCACTGGGTATGGGTTGGTGGTCCAGGGGGATTATGGCAGCGATAAAAAAAAGCTAGGGTTGGGGCCAGTGAGTGTGTTCCCCAGGGTCAATTAAGAGAAAGGAAGAAGCATGGGTATCTCACAGGGCTAGCATGGGTCAGGGGGGCCAGAGTGGCAATCCAGAGTCTCCTGCCTTATCCAGGGTGGGTGGTGTGGGAGTGTGTGCCATAAAAGCTGAGTGAAGGGGCTGGGGAGGGGGGGGGTTTTGGCATGACGCCATGGTGTGATGATCTCGTCTGCAGCTGGCGGCGCCTACTGGCCGATCGCCATTCGCTGCCCTCCCCCTGGACCCTTTCCCTCCATAGGCGGTGGTGCCCATCTGCTTCTCACCACCCTTTGACCTTCCTCTTCCTCCTTGCCCTAGCCTTCCCTCTCCCCTCCCCTTTCCCTTTCCTTGGCCTTTCCCTCTGTAGGCCACCGTGCCCATCGGCCTCACCACACTCCTTCCCTTCCCTTTCCCTTGGTCGGTTGTGCCAACGGACCAAGGGGGGGGGGGGGGGGAGTGGGGGGGGGCCTTTGGTCCCCTGGCGATGCCTCCTGTCGGCCGGGGGGGGGGGGCGGCATGGCAGTCCTGGCCCCGGGGGCCAGCCATCGGCCGGGGGGTCGCGCCCTTCCCCCGCCCCCCTCTACTGAGAGCCGGATTCCCGCGCAGGCCCTCGCTGGGGCCCCTCATCCCCCGGCCGTTGTCGCGCGGCGCCGGCCGGTCGGGGGTGGCCGTGAGGGTTAGCGGTCAGTGGTTAGCGGGCTGCGGGGCAGCAGGTTCCCCCCCGCGCTCGTTGTCTCCGCACTCCCTCCCGCGGGAGGTGGCGCGCCCTCTTGCGTCGTGCCGTACCGTGGGGGGGGCGTGGGCCGGGGGCCCAGCCCCCCCCCCCCAGCTCTCCCGTACCCGCCGTCTGGGCCTTCACCTGCACCGCCGCTTGTGTGGGGGCTGGGGATGCGGCGGCGGCGGGTTGTGGCGGCGGTAGCGCCAGTGGGCGAGGGCGCTGCGCAAAGCCCGGGGGAGCCAGTTGTTGGCGTCCGCATCCGTGATGCGGAGCACCGCTCCCCCTTCCAGGAAGGCCGGCCACGTCGGCTCCCTGTCGGGCCACGCCGCCCGGATCACTGACCTGAGGACCCTCTCATGGTCCTCTGGGGCTGCCCACCCCCCCCGGGGTACCTCTCGGTTTCCTCCGTCCCTCCGGAGGAGCACGGCATCGAAGGGCCGGTTCCTCGACCTCCTGGAGGTCCCCTGGTTGGCCCAGCAAAACCACCCGTACACCTCCCCCACCAGGGGGAGGGTCTCCTCCCCCAGAGGGTCCGGGACCGCGCCCCAGTCCCGGTCCAATGGCCGGCCCTCCTCCGCCCCCCGTGCAGGCCCCCCTCGCTGCCCCTGCGCCTGCGGCGCCGATGCCGCGCCCCGTCCCCCCTCCGCCGAGGCCATCCGCGCCGGCTCCGCCCTCGGCGCGGGGGGGGCTTGATGGTGCTGGTGTCGTGGGGGTTGGGAGGGGACGAGCTCGCCGGCGTCAGGGTCGATGTTGTAGAGGTGGTGGTGGTGGTGGTGGTGGTGGTGGTGGGTGTGGTGTGCCGGCATCTGTTGGATGCCGGGGGTGATGCACCTCACCGGCTGCACGTCCGGCTGCGGGGGCGCCCCGCCCTCTGCCCCCCTCCCTTCGCCCCGTCCTCCCCCCTGGGCTCCCATGCCCCGTCCCGCCTGTCCCTTGGGGCCCGCGGCGCCCTTGCCCTTGCCCTTGGGCCCCTTTCCAGCCCCATGCCCGTGTCGCGGGTCCCGCCTCCCGTCCCCCACGCACTGGCCTGCTCGCTCTCCCACCTCCCCTCGCCCTGCCCCCTGCACCTGAGCTCCCTGCCCGCGCCCCTGCGCGCCCTTCCCGTGCCCTGGCCCCTTCCCGGCCCCCTGCCCTGAGTCGCGCCGTCCGCTGCCTGCGCTCTGCTCCCCCCCGCTGCTGCGCCCTTCCTGGACCACTCGCCGGGCATCCCGCTGCCTTTGCAGCTGCGGCAGCGTGACGCCCGGCGGCGAGCGCTCGCGCGTCGGGGGGCGGACGTGCCGCTCCCGCCCCGGGGGGAAGGGCTTGGGGGGGGAACGGCTTGGGGGGGCTGGTGTGGGTGTGGGTGGGGTTGGCGTGGGCGCGGTACTTCGCGCTCTCCCTGCCCACTGCTGCTGCTGCGGCAGCCGCCGGCGAGGCGTCCGCGGCCCGTGCGGGGTTCTTCCCCCGCTTGCGCGGCGTGCTGGGGGCCGCGGCGTGGCGGGCCGAGGCGGTGTCACGGCCCGCCGGGGTCGCGGCCGCAGCCCCTCGCGCGCCCTCCTCGCTCTCCTTCGCTGCCGTGGCGGCCGCCGACGAGGCGCCCGTGGCCGCGGCCGCAACCCCTCGCACGCCCTCCTCGTTCTCCTCTGCTGCCGCGGCAGCCGCCGGCGGGGCGCCCGCGGCCCGTGCGGGGTCCGTCTCCCGCGTTTGCGGCGTGCTGGAGGTCGCGGCGCGGCCGGCCGAGGTGGTGTCGCGGCCCGCCGGGGTCGCGGCCGCAGCCCCTCGCGCGCCCTCCTTGCTCTCCTTCGCTGCCGCGGCGGCCGCCGACGAGGCGCCCATGGCCCGTGCGGTTGCAACCCCTCGCGCGCCCTTCTTGTTCTCCTCTGCGGCTGCGGCAGCCCTCGGCGATGCGCCCGGTTCCTGCGCCGGGGCTGCCCCCCGTGTCGGCGGCGTGCCGGGGGCCGCGGTCGAGGCCGCGGCGTGGCTCGCTGCGGTCTCCGCTTCCTGCGCGTCAGGGCGGGGCGGGGCGGCAGGGCTGGCTGCTTGGGCGGCGGGGGCGGCCGTCCCGGCTGGCCCAGGCTCCCGGGCCGGCGGCGGCAGCCCGACCAGCACCGCCGCCTCCGCCAGCCTCCGCTCCTCGCGCTCCGCGAGGGTCTCCCCCGTCCACTCCGGGGAGGAGACGGGGGAGCGGGAGCGGGACCGGCGGTGGTGGCGGTCGTCTCGCCTGGGGGACCCATCGGAGTCTGCCATCACTGTTACCCTGGTAGGCATGCGTGGTGGCAGGCGCGCCCTTCCCACTACCTCCTGGTGCATCAGTGCCGTGCCGTGGGCAGTGCCGTGTGGTGCTCTGCGGGGGGGAGGGGGGGAGGGGGTGGGGGGCCGGCTGTGGCGTCAGCCCCGCACGGCCGGGGGCCTGCGGCCATCCACCGGCATTAAGAGGGGAGGCGGGGGAGCCACGCGGCCCACGCGTCGCACCACAGCTCCCAGTCTGGGGCGGGGCCCAGGGCCCTTGGCCCCCGGGGGTCGTCGAGCGGTGTCGGGGGCAGCCGCACCAGGTGGACCCCCGTAACAGCGGTGACCTCCTGTGTTCGCAGGAAGGTGTGTACTCCGTCCCGCGCCGCGGGCGCCCGGAGGGGGGGGCGGGGTACGGGTGTTGCCCCATAGAGGTGGGTGGGGGTGATCCCCAGCATCCGCCCCGGGTCCCCGCGGGTCGCGACGACGAGGAGGAGCAGGGGGGTGCCAGGGCACTCCTGCCAGAGGACCTGCCCCCTGTGGTGGGCACCCCTGGTCCTGGAGAGGGGGGGGGACAGGTCTGGGTTAGCCCGGCCGCGGGGCGCGTGCGTCGCCAGCGGGAGGGCGGGGCACCAAGTGGGCTCCCTGGGGAACGCCTCGTAGACGACGGCGTACGGGGGGGTAGGCCTGGTGCCGTCGTACACCGGGTTGGTCGGCCGGGGGCGGGCAGAGGCCTCGTCCGCGCCTTCCACGAACACCGTGACCTCGCCCACCTCCAGGTCCTCGTCCGGCGGGTGTAGAAGGTGGAGCGCCGCATCCAGCTCGGACACTCCTCCCGGGTACGTGGCCCGCGCCTGGTTCAGGTACGGGGCCGCGTCCCCGGGGTAGCGCTTCCTGAGGGCGTGCAGCAGGGCTGAGGCGCTACTGCAGAGGGACATGGCAGACCCTGCTCCCGTCAGCCGCAGGGTGTCCCCCATGGACAGGGGCCGGCCCGACCGATTGGACTCGCGCCACTCCATCCAGTGCCTGTAGAGGGCCGCCTCCGGGCTGATGAGCCCCTGGCCGGACGGCGTTCACGATCCGGTGCATTGCCGGGAGTAGCGTAGGGGCCCCCGCTCTGTTCAGGGCGCGGACGGCCGGGAGGGCGGTCTCGTTGAGGAAGGCCCTCGCACTGCCCTCCAGGTCACACCGTGCGGCAGCGTGCGCTTCGTGTGCCTCCGCCACCGCGTCCGCCAACAGGCCCCGGACGGCCGCCTCCTGCGCTCTGCGGCGGGCCCTGGTGTGCCCCGGCCCATCCCCCCGTCGGCGTGGCATGGTGCTGCGGGCTCTGCAAAGGGCGGCGGCGGGTGGGGGTTAGGGGGCGAACACGTGCGACAGGTGCGCAACTGATGTGGGGTCCCGCAGGTGCACGTGGACTCACAGAAGGGCAGCGCCCGCGGGGCCCGCTTGTTCGTGCGAGGGGGTGTGTGCCCCCTCGATGCGCCGGCGCAAGGCCTCCTCCTCTGTGCGCCTGCGCGGGCCTGCGGGAGGTTCGGGCCAGGGGCACGCGGCTACCTGGGCGCACCGCGCGCACCTGTTGTCGCCTGTCGACGCTGCGGAGGACACCGTGTCACATTCTCCGCAGAGTGGGCAGGTGTGTGGGAGGTGGGAGGGCGGCGACCAAGGGTCGAGATGGCGGAGCCAGAGGTCGTCCCACCTCTGTCGGAGGGGGTCCCGGATCTCCAGCAGGCGGGCGCGGACGCGGCGCCGGTAGTCCTTGCCAAGCGTCTTCCGCTAGACTTCCTGCCACGTGTCGTCGGGGAGGATCCCGTGGTCGTGGAAGGCGGCGATGAGGTCGTCTCACGCCGGGCGGGGGTGCCCCTGGGGGGGGCTCGCCATGTACACGTGGCGCCCGGTGAGGTGGGGCATCAGCGCATCCCATTGGCACCCGTTCGCGGTGTCTCTGTGGAGGAGGGCCAGCAGGGTGCCGTCCGCGACTGCCTCCCACCCCACGCGCAGCCCTTCGCAGCCGTCTAGCTCCTGCCGCAGCGCGGCTGCAATGCCGGTGGGGAGCATGAGGAGCAAGGGCCCCTGGGTGTCGCCCAGCCGGGACAGGGCGTCGTCGTATACCGGCCCCCCAGCTTTGAAGTGCGCCACGGTGAGTTGGGTGGCCCCGTCCTCTGGGGGGTGCCACCGGACGGTGGCCGCAGCGTGTCCCCACGTGCGTATCTCCGTAGCCCGGAGCACGTTGGCGGCGTGAAGGACGATGCGGGGCGGGACGGGTGTCCTGACGAGTGAGGACACGTCCCCAGTCCATCCCGTTTGCGGCCCCGGGGCCGCCTGCAGCCATTCCCCCGTCGCCCCGTCCCACGGGTGGTCAGGCCCCGCCCCGCGGATCATGGTGGGTCTCGGCCGGGTGTCTGGCCCCCACCACCGGAGCGGGATGGCGGCGTATCGTTGCGCAGGGGTCTTCGGGGCGCGCGTGGCGGCGCACCACCGGCTCCACTCCCGCGCCCACTCCTCCCCCACGATGCGCGCCTCCCATGCGGTCATGGAGCCGCGCCTGATGATCCACGGTGGGAAGAGGGCGTCTTGTAGGTGCCTCGAGAACCCCCCCGGCAGGTCCTGGTACAGGTGGGGGCTCTCTTCGGGCGGGCACTCGAGCGTCTCTTGTAAATAAAAGAAATTCTGCATGTTCTCTTCTTCGACGCGTAATGCACCCTCGCGTTCAACCAAGCCAGCCAATAATAAAGCATAAGGATTGCCAATAGAATCCAGTTCTTAGTTTCCCATGGGTTGATAACTTTCATATGATTGAGATAAAGGTTGCCTTTCTTGATTCGCCCCATCGTCCTGTTGTGCTCCGTGAACCAAAGACCCCAGTGACGCTTGTGGATCGTCGACGTTGCTAGAACTCGCGAGATCGACGCTTCGACGTGTGGAATTGATATCGTGCACAGTAGCATCCATACCTCTGCTACCACTGTCAAATTCCCGCGTTGCATCTCGTTCCTCTATTTGAATACTCTCGGTATCCTCTGGTTGCACTTGCTTTGGTGTTTGCTCCTGCTCCATTTCAGGTACTCAAAGATTTCAGTGGAAAATAAAACCAGACTAAGACTCCAAGACAAGCAGAACTGGGATCAATAAAATAATGAAGAACGTGATGGGGCTGTACAATGAACAGACAAACAATGGGTGATGTTCGGCCTTGTGTTTGCTCATATGCATGCATGTATGCATCAGGACAACTCAGGACTTCAGTCTGCATTCTGCGACAGTGGACAGTAATTTCAGATCAGGGCAAAAATGGTATATCTCAGAAATCAGGCTTCCTGCAGAGATAGTCAAACAAACGAAAGAAAAATGGTTTTAACATGATAAAAAATGATAGAAAATCACTTCAAATGTCTTCCAGGAATTTTCTGTAGCTCAGAAAAAAAATTAATTTGTGACTGCAGAACTCAGTAGGAACTACCCTGATGACCTCAGAACTCAGTAGGAACTGCCCATAGTGGAAGCGGCGCGCTCACGGGGCAAAAATGGCCAAAATAAATGAAATAGTCTTATGACCACCATATAGATGGGTAATTTTATGCTGATTCTGAAAATCATATTCTTTTACTGTGAAACGACCATATGTTGGAGAAAAATGCAGATTACTGAACAGCTCAGCCTCAATGAGACAGGCCAAAAAAATAGATAAAGCAAAGGCCAACACCCATGTTGTGCTATAATACAAATAGTGTTCAAAGAAGAAACAATGGAATAACAAGCAACAACTCATGGAATATAATACAATAGATAAACCCTCTTTTGAATTAAAGTTAGGAGACTCAGTGTCTTTCACCCATATTGGAAGTGATCAAGCTTGATGGATAAATTTTCCCCCAATGTCCCAACCAAACTCCAATAAAGAATAATACCATTGCTCCATATGAAACCAATATTTTGAGAAACTGTTGCTCATCCATGGACTTTTAACATACGTCAAAGGCGAATTGGCCTCCCCTCCACTCATCCCCATTCCCCAACCCATCTCGTGCAGCCCCTTTCAACACACACTCTACCATTGAGCGCAAGCAGAAAAAATCCGGAGAAAAAATACCTGGAAAGACCTGTGAGTGAACAGGGGCACGTGCACTCGTGCCATAAACAGAATAAATGCAGGCGCCCACACAGGGCCAAAAAAAAAAACCCACAGGCCCACAGCCCATCACGGAGGGCTCTCAAAGCAAAAACAGGGCATATCAAAGCACTCAGACAAAACAAAACAAACCTGAACCTCTGTACACTGCCACAAACAACTTCGCATACTTTTTTTGTATCCTACGACGTTCGTTGTCATACCCAAATTTCACATCCTACTCATTTAGCCTACATTGAGCAATATCTGCAAAAGTATCTCAGCAGCCACCAAAATCCCGCAACCTGACCATGAAGTTAGCAGGCTAACCACGAGAACGCCCGCCTTGCCAACAGGCAAACAAACGCCGCACCGCCAAGAAAGCGAACGTGCCCCGCAACGCCGCACGGCCAAACCCACACAGATTCGTTTGCCCTCAGTCAAGCGCACAGTCGCCAAATCCACGTTCCACTTGCCCCTTGGCTTGCTTGCGCGCAACCGCAGCAGCAGACCGCTTACCACGTTTGGCTTTTGTGCGCTTGACCAATCCAGCACCGGCGGCCACCTTCAAGGCCTCGAAGGCGTCGTTCTCCTTACACATAAGAACGACTCGTGCGTCTTCTTCGGCCACATCCACAAACTCAGTCAAACGTCCATACAGAATTCCTCGCGCTGACAGCCATTTCCAGTCTTCACGTGCGATCGCCGCGTCCACGCGTTGGTCACTGAACGCCAGCGAGTGGCTCGAACCAAGTCCATCTTTGCCAGCAAGCACCTGCACCCGTGCTTCATTCTTCAGTGCCATGAAAGAATCCACCAAGTCCATCTCCGGCAGAGGATAACCAGTCGAATAACCCAAAGCCCGCAACGCTTCCCACATCAGAAGTTCAATATCACGCCGAAAACCCAACTTTTTGTATCGTCGCTTCAAGCAGACGAACATCTCCTTAAGCAAACCTTCAAACAAGCGCTGTTCAAGCACATAGAGCACAACAGCTTCAGTTGCCGCAAGCGTCGTGCAACCACTCTCTTCATACACCCAACAGCCACAGCAGACATCGTAGGCGCGCGGCAACGCGCTCAGACAAACACTGGAACAGACCATCAGTGAACTCAACAAGTCCTTGAACTCCGGCATCCAGCCCACTCCACGAGCGCGATCCGCCAGGCCCAACTGTAGCAGAATTGCCCGCAGCCACGGAACCTCCGACGAGCATTGGTTGTCCCCGCCTTCCTGCAGAGAGCATACCGCAGCAGATGTCATGCCACCACCGCTCAACGGGCAAAGGAACGTGTCCTCCTTCATTCTCAGGTGGAGTGTCCCGCTCGGTGATACTAGGACTGCTCCGCGACAGCTATGAAAGAGGGCTGAGTCCACGCAGCCCTGCAGCTCCGCTGAAGCGCGCTGTTATGGTTCGGGTATACTGAGATGCACGTCAGTGCCATCACTGTCCTTGGGCAGGTCGTTGCAAAGCAGGTTTGTAGATTGTCATATGTCCCAACTCCGTCCCGACTGAGGTCTTTTCCTTGACCCTTGTTCCCATGGACACCGAGGCACAGGAACTGATCCAAATACTTGATAGCATTTTAGATCACCAGACGTGATCTACAAACATGCCTGTGCAAAACACAGCAAACAGTCCTAAACATGCCGAAAAATATCTACAACACTCAGAATACTATAAAACCAAGAAAAAATATCAGAAATGCAGATTTTATCTAAGTTTTCTTCAAGGCAAAAATCCTACGCACAATAATCGCGATGCGCGGCTGCCATCTGGCATTTTCGGTCCGCGAATTCCGCGGGCCATTCAGCAACCCATATTAAAATAAAATTGCACAATCTACAACAAAATTGAAAACAAAATAGGGAAGAGTGTCTTGTACATTTGTGGACCCATTACAAATACTAAGATAAAAATATAGTATGCCTCTAGGCATCTCTAACACAACTAAAGCTTACCCCTAGGCATGGAAATACACTTTTTCTTACCATACATTAGTAGCCATATATACATGAATCATCACATTCCATATGCTTATCTTAATGTGATCTAATCATGTTCCAGGGCATTTTAGAAGGTTCTAATGTATTAGAAGCTATTTTGAAGCTATGTAGAAGCTTCAGATGGCCTGTCGCGACTGTCGCCATTTTTTGTCGCCGACAGTAGTTTGCGTAACATTGACAGTGCTTGTGACAAGATAGACTACTCAGAAAGTTGATAAAATATAGGTTTTATTGCTTTTTTAATGAGAAGTTAATATTACATTAATTTTCTTGCTATTTGATTTTGAAGTGCAAGACAAGGAAAGAGGGTTTTCAATATGCTTTCAAGTACAAGCATATGACAAGATGCTCCGACACCACGTCGAGAGATAACTCTTCTGCTTTCGACCACTATTATGTTTCACGCTGACTAGCACAAGTTGGAATCGCAAAAAAATTTTCCATGCTGTTTGTGTGTCTTTCGACGCGTCTGCCGCCCAACTGGCTGAGTGAGACCTCTTCCAGGTCTCAGGGGGGGGGGGTGTTATGGTTTCGAGCAACAGCACAGCAGCGAGCGCGCGAACGCGCGATGACGCATTGAACATGCGCAAGTGTGCGGATGCTAATACGAAACATCGCTATGTAAGAGAACTGTATATTGAGTTGTGTAAGATACTTCAATGTCTTTTGAACAGGGTTTTGTCTTCGAAATGTGGACTTGGGTTCGACTTGCTGCCCCGCTTAAAGATCGTGCGTAAGCTTGTCGAGTTTTGGTGAAACAAGGCCATTTCCGAAGAAATCAAGGCACCCATCGCACTAGGGAGATCCTTTTGGAGATAAGCCTCCCTGTTTCAAGGGTCCGCGACGCATTGGTGACCTTAGTTTGTCACCAGATGGGCTCCTGTGGACTGCAATAGGGTCTTGCAGGGCAATTGTTGGCTAAATTTAGCAAAAATCAGCCCAAAATTTCAGCTAGAAATTGCTTTTTGGAAAAATGGGCCAGAAATGACGTCATGCACTCCTACCTTCCCCTAATTTGAGGGTGCTCGACTCAATGGCGAGGTCCGTTTCTCACCAATTGCGCTCTGAATGCCAGACATCCCGTGACCATCCCTCGACAGCGACAGATTTTGACAGATTTTTGATATTTGTGACATTATCAGGTGCCAAAAATGTGCTTTTTGGACTTTTTGCCCAATTACAGCATCCAATATTTTGAGGGTGCTCAACGCAATGGCGTTCAACATTCGGACCCATTTGGCAACCACATCACACAGTTGGCTGCACCAGACATCCAGATTGTGGTCAAGGGTGACGAGAGAAAAAACATTTTGAGAAAAAAATTTCCCCCCCCCAAATTGATGGTCGCAGATTGACGCCCGTTTCTGTCCATCTCAGCCCCACCCCCCCCCTTCCCCTTGCAGAGAGGCACTCAGGCTGTCCAAGTGGCACTTTTTGGGTGTCTATTTTGTGTCATCGTTTTTCTTTCAAATAGGCTAGTGGGTCCGTTTTGTGAAGGGAGTGTAATAAAATCAACACCAGATTGGTGTTCAATGATCCAGATCGCATTGATGGCCAGGTCTTTGAGCATTTCAGAATTTCAGATTTAGAAAATCGGGAATACTATCTCAATTTTTGAATGGAGATTTGAGATTTCATTCCATGTTACAACCGATGCGATGTTTGTCATCTGTGACTTTCTAATTTGGGATTGGGTATTTCATTGCGTTGCAAACATTGTATGAGAATGGTCAGATTTGCAATGTTGATTTCATTGCATGCTACAGTTAATGTATTCTCCGCCATCCTCCTATGCAACACTATGTACATATGTTCCATATGAAGCAAAGAGTGAGGGGGGGTCTTCCTCAACTCAAAGAGGACCTTGAGCACAAGATTACCACCTAGCAGCGTGAGGTGAACTTGAAGCTAATAAAGAGCGTGTGGGGTGCCGATGCAAGAATTCCTTAAGAAGATGAGCTCTGCGAAGAATCTGTACGCGAACCCCCTCGAGCGTGCTTATGCTGTTCTAGACCGCCAGAGACGGTCGAACAAGACATACTCTAGGCCTACTAAAGTGTGAAAGACCCAGCCAAGGAGGCCGAGCCCGTTGAGGATCACCACCTTGCTTCTATACTCAAAGGGGTAAGCAACCTACACTCTACCAAGGGCCTGGAAGACAAGATCAAACCCATGGGCCCAAGAGTCCGGACGTATCTAGAAGTGTTTGGAGAGCTGCCTCCGGCAGTGTCCTGCAACAAGCTAGTCTAGATGGATCAAAAGTTGAAGCCCGAGTTCGTAGGACACAAGATGCGTTGCAGGCTTTATCCAACTCCTAAAGAGCAAGCCGACGAGATTGAGCGATAGATACAAGAATTTATCGACGCTGGGCTGCACTTCGAGTACAAAGACGAGGACTACCCCCAACACCGCAACCCTTGTTTCCTGGCTTATAAACCTGGGTCTTCAACCAAACGGATGGTGGTGGACTATGGAGAGCTGAACACAAAAATGTTGAACCACTCCGGGTCTATTCCTAACATGGAGTCTACTTTGGAGAAAATAGCCTCCTGCTGCTAACCAAAGATGGACAAGAACAGTGGATTTTGGCAAATGGGCCTGACGCCCAATGCCCAAGAACTCCTGGCGTTCATCACCCTCAAGGGACGAGGGTGTTCAAGTGGAAAGTCAAGCCCCCTGGCCTGGCAAATGCTACCGCTCTCTTTCAAGAGCCGATGAACAAGATCCTGTCCCTCTTACCTCGAAGTATAATATTAAATTTTCGCATCAGAATACGCACAATTTGGACGTTCCTTTTTGTAATGGGAAAAAATCCAAGTCGCCTGCACTATTTCATTCGACGCTCGTAATTGGACGGGCGGATTTGTTATAGGTTCCGGCCCTCAGCCGGTGCTAAATCTATAGGCTAAAAGTAAGGCCAGAATTTGGAGATGTGTGACAACCCACGCCACATGGCTCATTTTAAAATTCGGAGAGATAGGCTCATATTTCCGCACTCCAGTTGTCATGGCCGGCCAGGAACAGCACCATTGAGAGCGGAGGGGTTGGGAGGGGGGGCATTTGTAGAATGCCATGGGGCATTTCTGGTTTGCCTTGGATCATTTGTAAATTGCACTTGGGCATTTCTAGAATGCCTTGGAACATTTCCCGTTTCCCCCAATGGCTTTTTACAATGCCGTAGGGCATTTCCTGTTCGCGCCAGGGCATTTGTAGAATTACCCCAGGCATTTGTAGAATGCCTTGGAGCGTTCCTAGAATGCCTACGTGCATTTCACGTTCGCCCCAGGGCATTTGCAGAATCCTCCGAGGCATCTCCTATTTGTCCCACGCCATTTCCACAATACCCAAAAGCATTTCCCGATGACCTCGGAAGCCTTTCTGGAATGCCGGGCCGCGTTTCTGATATGCCCTGCAGCATTTCCCATTTGCTCCGGGACATCTATAGAATGCCTAGGGATATGTCCCATTCGCCCCTGGGCATTCTAGAAATGCCCTCGGGCTTGCCCCATCTGCCTTTGCCCTAGGGCAATTCTTGAATGCCCCGGAACATTTGTCGAACGCCCCGGGGCATTGTAGAATGCCCCGGGGCATCTCTCATTCGCCCGGGGGCATTTGTAGAATGCCACGGGGCATTTGCCGTTTGACTCTAGGCATTTGTTCCCCCCCTTCCCATGGTCCAACGAACAATTTTGTCCTCAAAAAAATACCAGGGACAGGTACAGATTACGATTCTCCAAATTACGAGAATTACGATAAAAATTGAGAAAATTATTACAGAAAATTACCACAAATTTCGGTGAAATTTCGATGGCGCTCTCCCGGCTTTACAAAACCAAAAGGGTTGTCGCGGCTCCCAGCGTCACCATTTTGGTAATGCTACCCCATGTGCCGTCCAATGGGGCCGCGCCTTTTTTTTTTTTTGGTTTTTTTGGTTTTTTTGCTTTTTTTTATTTTTTTGATGATTTTCTCGGCACGGTTCGTCG
This sequence comes from Eutreptiella sp. 'Long Island Sound 2002', assembly GCA_964036045.1. Classification (NCBI taxonomy): domain Eukaryota; phylum Euglenozoa; class Euglenophyceae; order Eutreptiales; family Eutreptiaceae; genus Eutreptiella; species Eutreptiella sp. 'Long Island Sound 2002'. The sequence goes on along the minus strand of OZ038391.1, from coordinate 31,658,190 downwards.
TCAACAGTCGTCGATGGAATGTCGGTGGTGGTGAACATTTGCATATGGTGCTGCCCAGGGTTGTTTAAGGCGGGTCCCTGGGCAGCAATGGCTTGGCCTAGAAGTGCTTCTCCACGTCCCAATTTGCGTACAACATCACTGCACATCGTCGTAGTTCAGGACCAGCTGCACCACGGTTCGGATCGTCCAATAAACCCGCCAAACTAAATGATCTCTCCACATCCGCACTTGTTGCCGGCATAGTCAATAGACATTTCAGTGACCCACAGTGCTGAATTCTGCACTCTGCATCCGCTGCTGGCACACCAGAATCTTTTAATTTTTAATCTGATGCATCCCACGTGACCCACAGTGCTGAATTCTGCACCTTGCAGCCCCTGCATCCCACTCAGGCACCTGGATATGTTCCCACCGATATTTTGCGCACACGCGCCATACAGTCCAACGTGTGATTACCTATTTCGGAGGAATAGAGCGGCGAATACCCCGTGCCTTCAGAAAAGCGTACCAGCGTCGGCGGCGGGCAGCATGTAGCTTTGCATTGACGAATGACCGTGCAGACGTATAGAAGTTTGAGACCATCTGAAAGCCTGCAGCGCCCAGCATAGCCTTGGCACAATTGTTCAACGTATGTGCCAAACAAATCACTTGGATGGCAGCAGGGAAAACCGGCAGTGCTGCAGTGATTGCGGCCTTCACCACGGAAGCTCCATCGGTGATAAAGAAGCCAATATCCTGCGGGGAGATACCCAAACGTCCAAGAGTGTCAACCAGCACAGAGACGAGCTCACTGTGTTCCACACCTGAATTGGGTCCTTTGCACTCGAGTGTGGCCGTCTCAATGACAAAACACTCACGACCAACACCGAGAATAACGTCGACAATTGCGTTGCCAAAATCGTCCGTCCACTCGTCAAACGATAGCCACGCGTGGGGGACATACTTCAACCCCGTACGGCATCGACCACCCCCGGTGTGAGCACCATGACCCGCCCTGCTCCACCCCATGCACCTCGCCCCTGCGCCAACCGCTGCCGGCCCCCACCATCACGGGCAACATGTACCTGGGCACCGTACCGGGAGACCCGGGCATATACATCCTGCCAAACAGGTCCAGGGAACACGCCATCCCCCTCCACGGTGTAGAATCCCTCGCCCTGGGACCACCCCCACCAAAACACCAACACCAGCACATCCCGGGGGACAAACGGACACAGGCGCCAGACGGGGGAAAAAAGGCCCACCAACGCGCCCTGGCCCACATCACCGTCCACCCCGCAGCCCACCTACCAAAGGACTTCCGCACGGAGCGCCACATCGTCCTGGAGGGGCAAGCCCACCACATCATCACTGCCGCCCTGTACACCCTCGCCGCCCACGAACGCCACTGGGACCCCACAACCATCCCAGCAATGCCCCCACCACACCAAGGCCCAAAAGATCCCGTCACCCCCTTCCACATCGATCAACTCCTAAGCCGCAAGGCCCCCCCACACCTCCACCCCTCCAGGATACCACTAGCCATCGCATCGTGGGACACCCTGGACACGCCCCCCCAACAACCCGCCATCCACATCCTCAAAGCGGACGCCCAATGGTGGGTCCTCCACTGGGCACACGGAGTCCTCATGGCGGCCCAGGCCTATACCCCGGAAATAGACCCGGAAGACACCCTACGGGGCCAGCAGTGACTCCTCCAAGCCACCACCCTCACAGGCCGCGAAGGCGCCCCCTGGGAAGCCCTCCACACAGCACTCTACTGGGCTCAAGGCTCCCCCAACGGCCCGGACACACCGGAACCCACAGAGGCCTGGGTCATGCAGGCCAAGGCCATGAGGAACTACCACCTACACCACCCCTTCGACGACAGCCCCGCCGCACTGCCATGGCCAACAGATCCCCCGGAGACCGTGCGCAAGCTCGCCGACATCATACGCAGCCACGCGAAAGCGAAAATGCAAACACCGTCAGAACCCCCACTGAGGGATCCAGACCAGCAAGCAACGCACCCCTTCTTCAAACCCCATGCCCCCCCAGCCCCGCTACCTCCAGTCCCACCCAAGCGAACGAGACGACAAAGGGGCGCACCCGCCCCCAGCCAAGCCGGAAAAGCAGCGACCACCCGACCCCCCGCATCCCACCCGACCCACCCGGCGAACCCAGACCAAGCATCCTCGTCATCCTCCCTCCCACCAATACCACCGCCCCACCCGGACCAAGCATCCTCGTCATCCTCCCTCCCACCACTACCACCGCCCCACCCGGACCAGGCATCCTCATCATCCTCCCTCCCGCCACCAGCACAGCCCCCGCCCAAAGCGTACCCAGGATTCGAAAAAGGTGCGAAGGTCCAACAGCCCTTCCGCAACGACCACACAGGCGACTGGATCTGGTGTGAGGGCACAATCCAGTACCGCCTCAAGGAACCGGGGGACAACGGGGGGCCACAGATCCGGGTGATCTGGCACCGCCAAAAGGAGCTAGACCAAGGCAGCAGCGCCCCGGACAAACCAGTCGGCTACACCCTGGAGCTCACCAGCGCCCACCCCATCCGGCTCCGCACCGAAGAGAACAAGGCCCACACAGGCACCAAATACACTGGGGAGCTCCCCCCGGAGTGGAGCCACGGCCTCCCCGCGCCGCGCCTACCCAAACGCCCACAAACCGGCAAAAAGTCCCCGAGCCCCAGTCCCCCTCCCTGACGGGGCAAGGGCCGAGGGCACAAGCCTCCACAGCCCCGGCCCGCCCCCACCGAGGCCACCGTCAACCTCCTCGACCTCAACCACCCGGCCGTCACATACTCCAAGGGCCCCACAACCGCCCTCCAAGAGCTCCCGATGGCACAGGGGCCGGGGTGGGTTCCCCACCTCCTCACCTTCCAGGAACAAGGCCTACAGCGCGACGACCCCCCAGAAACCACCCCCATATATACCCCGGACCAGAAAGCGTACAAATGCTACTGGCACAAGGGGACCCCCCTATGCGCCCAAACCGGCATCCACGTCCACCTCGTCCACCACCTCAGCGTCCCAGGGAGGCTAGGTGTCTATGAGGTCGTCGGGGACGGATGGCAACTCAACGTCATCAACACCCACGTCCCCTTCGGCGAAGCCACGGAACCACTCCTCCAAGCCCTGGCCGAGGCATACCGCCAGATGGCCATGCTCGCCCCCACAGTCATCATCGGCGACATGAACGCCGCCCCCACCCCAGCGGACCGAGGGGGACAGGCCACACCCCAGGACCAAGCAGTCCGCGACACCATCGAAATGCTGGGGCTCGTGGACCTGACAGCCAACCTCGAAGGCCAACCATCCCACTTCCCCCACCAAACGGATGCCGCCCCATCCCGCATCGACGTATGCTATGGCGACCCCACCACCATCATCCGAGCGGAGGCCCGATATGGACCCCTCCCGCTGGGACCCACAGGCAATAGCCCCCTGCACATCCGCCTCACAATCCCCAACCTTCCCCCCAGCCCCCCAGAGGATGCGGACCAAGGCCTACCACCCCCCCTGAAGATGCCTCCGCTGCATGACAAGCATGCCTGGTCCCAATATCACAGGGCCATAGACCGCGCCCGGCGCATCCAACCAGACCCCACCGACCTACTCACAGCCATGCGCACGGCCGCCGTCGCCTGCGGCTTCCAACAACACCCCCACACAGACGACGACCAACCACCCACGGCCCTGGGGGACATGCTCCATGACCTCTGGCATGCGAAGCAACAACTGGCGACCCTCCTCCACACCGACACCCCCCAAACCCGCCGCCAGATACACCACTGCAGGACACGGTTAGCCCACATCAGGGCGGACCTGCAGCGGTGGCACATCCACAGGCAACAGCGCATCGCCCAGAAACACGAACGGTATGCGCAACATGAACTCCCCTACAAGGCCATCCGCCACCTCAACGACGCCATGACCGACACCGGCCACCGCACCATCACCACGGTCCGGCAGGAGGACGGCTCCCTCACCAACGACCCAGCCACAGTGCTCCAAGCCACCCAAGACAGCTTCCTCCGGCAACACACCCCCACCCAAGACACACTGGACCCAGACACCCAGGCCAAAATCGACCGCCTCCCTCGGGTCTTCAACCACGCCCAGAGGAGGCACCTGGAAAAACGCCCCTTCACCATCCACGAAGTCCGGAAGGCCATCCACAATCTCCGGCAACACAAAACCCCAGGCTACGACGGCCTCCCTGCAGAGGCATACTACCACCTCCCCGCCCACCTCCTCCGCGTCCTCGCCCACCGCCTCTGGGACATCGTCACGGGGCGGACCCCCCTGCCACCAGACTGGGCAAACGTTGTCCGCCCCCTCTACAAAAAAGGGGACTGGGCAAACCCGGACAACTGGCGCCCCATAGTCTGTGCGGTCACGGAGGTCAAAATCGTCTGGACCATCCTCCTGCGCCGCATCCGCCCCCACCTGGACCCCCACATACCAGCGAGCCTATGGGGGGCCATCCCAGGCCGGTCCCCACACGAGGCCATCTTCCTCCAGGACACCATCGCGGACATGGACCCGGTGGACCTCATCATCGCCTCCCTCGACATCAAGGGAGCCTTCCCGAACACCCCCTGGCTCCTTCTAGAAGCGGTGTGGAAACGCCTAGGCCTCCCCTTCTACAACTTCACCTGCGACTACATCCGCACCCGCAAATACACGGTCCGCACAGGAGCAGGCCTCACCCCCTTCCTGGAGCCAGGCAGCGGGGTCCCCCAAGGGGGAGCAGAGGGCCCCTTCCTGTACCTTCTAGTGACGCTCCCCCTGGCCCTCGCAATCGAGCAGGATTACCCGGCCTACGCACCCTACCCCCTCCTCTCCCCCCTGGTCGGCTTCGCGGACGACACCAACCTCACCGTCGCGCACACCCCACACGACCCCCATGCCCCGGACCCCGGGCCAACGGTCACCCAACAGGCCAACGACTTACTGGACGTGACCGTCTCCTACCTCTCCCACAACAACCTCATCGTCCACCCCACAAAGTCAGTGGCCATGATCAAGGGGTCTGCCACACCTCCCACCCTAGGGCCACAAGGGCCCCCCATGCACGTCGTGACAACCACCACCCACCTGGGGGTAGTCCAGGCCGCCAACCCTGAGGACGCCACCCTCCCTCCCAAGTTGCAATCACACCTCGCCCATCTCCCCAGATATGCGTCCCCGACCACCAAGGCCCTCTCCCTGTCCCACCAGAGCCTGGCGTACTACCTCACCGGGGTCTTGAACGCCTCCATAGGCTTCCAAGCACTCCACCTGACACACCCCACCACCGCCCTCCAGCCGGCCACACGCGCCGTGACCAAGGCATGGGCAGCACACGGGGGATGGCCCACCTCCATACCCACCCGCGCCATCCGAGCGGCATGGCCCCACTATGGAGACGCCATAGGGGACGAGGTGAAAGCGGCCTACACCAGACACACCGCCCTCCTCCTTCACCGCATGACCCACAACCACGCACCGGAGGTCCGCGAGGTCACCGCCATCCGCCTCCAAGCCGCACAACGGGCCCGCAACACATGCCCGCGCTGGGTACTCCACCAGACGGGCATGCCCACCAACATGAACACGCGCCTGTGGAACCACCTGCAGCTTCTCCTCCCATCCCCACACCACGCCATACTCACCAACCACACGTGCCCAGAGGAAGGGCCACTAGCGGTCCTCTGCGGGGACCTCCACCACCACCCCAAGGGCACCATCCACACCATAGACCTTGTCGGGGCCTCCATCACCGTAGTATACGTCACCCTCCCCCAAATGCGGGTCCTGCACCACAGCGGGGCACACCACACCCCCTTTCTACAGCTTCCCGAATGGCCACAATACCGCCTCTTCCACCAGTACCTCACGCAGACGGCAGGAGCAGCGGGACACACTCTACCGGGCAGCAAAGACATGCGCACAGCCTACCGAGAATTCACAAAGCAACACCCGCGACCCATCCCAGCGACACCGCCCTACGCACCCACCGGGTTGAAACACGAACCCGTCCCCCCGGTGACGGGCCCAGTCCCACCACTAACCCTACTACTGGCCCCGAATGAAGCCAAACCCACGCAGACCACCGTCATCCACCACGGGGCAAAATGGCGCATACCGAAACACCACATGACCGCCCGAGACCTACCAAAGGTCCCCAAAGATTCCCAGAGCATGCCACGCACATGTTGGGCCTGTGACCCCGAGGCACCAACCACACCATGGCCCGTACTACACCTCATAGCACGCCACCACAACCACCCCACAACCCACCTACCACCACAGGCCTACGCATGGATAGCCCCATAGTTCCACCGCACCGACACTAACCCCACGGTAGCATGGAACCCCGACCACGCGCCCAAATGGCTTTTCACCACTACACCCACATGCCCCCGCCCCGACCCGGCAGGGGTCGCCATCCGTTACAGCATGTACGAGCCAGGCAGAACGGGCAAGCACGAGCACCCCTACTATCCGCTCCACCACTCCTGCCACACACCGGAGCACCGAACACAAACCCTCACATGCCACGACCTAAACCCCGACACAGCCTACATCCTCCACTACATCTACTCCTACCTCACACAAGGACAGCCGGAACAGGGACTCATAGCCCTGTCCCCCCAAGCGAAGCACATCATCTCCAAAGGAATAGGGGTGTACGCCACCCCCATCCTGCAGCCCACAACCCCAGTAGCCCACCTCGCCACGGGCCTTGCCATATACGCCTACCTGCCCATGAACCCATGCCGCCTCCCACAACCATCACCGGCGGACCAGCTCTTCTTCACCGACGCCTCAGGCGAATCCGCCCTCACGCCCATCACCGGGGGGGCCACCTTGCAGTTAACCCACACAGGGGGACACTACCACATGGACCACCACACGGGCCACACCACCTATCGGGCCTCCTCCCACGGGGAGCTAGGGGCCATGGCCGACGCCATCACTGAAGTCGCGGCCCACCTACCCGCCAACTCCCCGCACATCGTCCAGGTCTGGTTCGTGGTAGACGCCACTGTCGACACACACCTGCTCCTCCGCATAGCAAGGCAACCACTTCACAAAGCAACCGCGACGAGCCTTGGCACCCAGGCACTGCTACTCTGGAAAGCCCTACGCAGCCTTCTCCCCTACGTCCAACTCCACATCGTGAAACAAGAGTCCCACAGACACCAATACGGAAATGGTAAGGTCGACAACGAGGCAGTACACCAGCGCACAACACACCTACCAGCCCTCCAGATCCCTGACCTCGGCCGCACCCACACACACCTCCAACACGTGCCCCCTGTACCCGAGCCCCATCAGACCCCGGACTGGGTACCAGAGGACGCCCCCTATGCCTCCCACGACAGAGCATACCACTACCCCAACCCCATCCAACATCTGGCCCGCGTGCTCGGCGACGCAGACAGCCGGGCGCACATCCAGGAGCTCCAGGACAGACTGCAAGTCCCCCTCTACCACTCAGCGCTCCGCCCAGCAAACGTCCCAGCCCACCTCCAAAAACGACGCATCCAGCTCCTCAGGGAGCAACTGCCATTCCTCACCAGGGTCGCCAAATGGCTCGCCCGCAAGCACATCCACGTCCCCTACGAACACACCCGTTGCCCATGCGACCACACCACCCCGGAGGACTGGGAACACTTCAAGAAATGCCCCCTCCATACAGACAGGGACACCCTAGTGGGCTGGTCCCCGGCGGAAACCCTGCGACAACACGAAGGATGGCCAACCCACAGCCACGCACACCAGGCCACCGAACACCTCTTCCGGGACCCCCTGATCAAAGAAGCCACCATGAGAGGGGCAGTGACCCAGGCCCTGCACCGACACCTCACCAAACACACGGAAAGCCCCATGGAGGCAGCGGCACACCTCCAGCTAGAAGCAGTCCGCAGAGCTGCGGCCCAAATGGTACACCGCAAACACCTCCTGCTAACACACGCGGAGCAACTCACCGACCCCACCGCCAGGGAACACATGCAGCGTCTCATCCATTACCATGCCGTGCATGACCCAGACGTCCACTAACCCGCTCCGCGCCCCACACGCGCCCCCCGTCTCCATCCACAGGTCTCCAAGGCACCACCACAGCGCCCCGAGACCCGTCACACACCCAAGAAGCCACCCGGCACCGCCCAGTCCGGCCGAGCCCAACCAGGGCCAACCATCCATCGACGTAGACGCGCAAGACCCCGGCAGCCCATCCAGCCCACCCCCCCCGGACCCGGGGCACCCCCCCCTCACACCGGCCACCATCCGCGACCCCGACCTCCTCCGAGCAACCCTCCAAGACAGGGCCCCGACCACCCCCCTGGGCTGGTACCGCCTACAAGAGGGCTGGACCAAGCTCACCGTCAAAGCCCTCCGGGACCTGACCACCCCAGGCAGCGGCCTCCACGAGACCATCGTAGACCTCGTGCTCTGGCGAGCCCGCAAACACACCCGGGGCCAGCACATCTGGATCCCCCCCATCGAGTGGGGCCAGGCCCTGACGCACGACACCGGCATCAACGTTACGCGTCAAGGGACCGTACGCCTACGACGGGCCCCAGAGGAGACGGACCACCCAGCGGACCCGAACCACCCGGAGCAGTGGGAACAGGCCACCGCGCCCAACCGCGACACCGCCCTCCGCGCCGCCGGCCTCCGCATCCCGGACGACGACCTCCCCCCCCCACCTACACACAGTGACCACCCCCCGCCGGAGGTCTGGGTTACAGTCCTCGAGCGCGGCCACTACTACGTGATAGCCGCTACGGCTACGTCCCCCGGCCCGCAATGGATCATCCAGGGGACAGACACCATGTTCGCCCCGGAGACCGCCCCACCAGGGGCAGTGGGGGACCCCACCACCCAGCACAGGATCCTCAGGGGTGTCCTCCAGCCAGGGGACACGCCCCCAGCCCGCGCCCTGGCCCAAATCACCTCAGGGAAGGCGGGCTACCACCTGGGATTGGCCATGCTCTGCCTAACCCACTGGATCCAGCGCCGCTGGCCACCCACAGGGACCGTGCCCTGGGTTTGGGCCATCCCCACCGCCCACACACAAGTCGAGGCAGGCCCGGACACACGACCAAACCCCCCCCCCAGACCGCAGCAGTCCCTCACCTGCGGGTACCACCCCATCCACAGGGTCCTCAACCGCGCGGGTCTTAGCCCAAAGCTAGCATGCCCCCTTCCCACCACTGACCAAGAGGTCCACCAGATACGAAAGCTCGTCTGCGAAATCCTTGCCGCGGCAGCAGAAGACGGCAAGCTTCTCCTCCAAACCGCCCGGCCTACAACTGCCCACGCAAGCGCGCGGCAAGCGGACACATACACCGACACAGCACACCCCGCCGCACCATCCCCGCCCATGCCCCCCCCCTCTCGCTGCTCAACGGGAGGCCCACACACGCCCACCATCGCGCGCACCCCCGGGCCCCGCGACACGGGCCTCCCCCACCCGCCCGCACACCAGCACACGCCCGCCACACACCCACCCGCCGGACACCCTTCACCGCCCCCCGCACTCGACAACCCACACACACCCGCCGAGGGGAGCCCCGCGCCCCACGACACGCCCAGCCCACCCAGTGGCCCGCCCACGCCCCCCACATACACCCCAGAGGACCCAGGCCCACCCCCCCCGGCCGCTGAATGCAGCCCACGCGAACTGTTCCCCCCCGCGGACACCAACCCACATGACCTCGCACATTGCAGGACCCGGGCCCAGCAGAGCCCAGAAGGAGAAGGCCACAGCCCCGCGCCTCCCTCCCCCGCCGCTGCCAACCAGATCGGCCCGCCGGGCCGCCAGGTCACGACCGGGCCCCCCTAGCCGCCCGCCCCCAACCTATAACCCGAGGACATGCCCTCCATCCTCCCCGCCGTGGCCGCAGCAGAAGCCGCCGCCCACAAGCCCGCCCGCATCACAGCCCAACCCGCGTCCACCACCTCCTCCTCATCCTCAGCCTCGTCCACCTCCTCCACCTCATCCTCCGACCCCCCCCTCCCCGCCAAACTCATCCTCAAGGCCACGGCGAAAGCCAAAGCCGCGGCCGCACGCACCGACCCCCCAACCCCCACACAGGCGACTCAGGCACCCCGGCAACCCACCGGGACGACCCCCGACCCGACATCGGCGCCCTCACACCTTCGGATAGAGGTACTCCTCAACCTGGAACCGGACCCCAACCCCAAACCCGACCCCAAACCCAAACCGGACCCCAACCCCAAACCCGACCCCAAACCCAAGCCGGCGCCCACGCGAGCACACACAACACCGCAGACGCAACGACACAAACCCACCCGACACCACCCCCGCCCGGGCCCTCGCCCAAGCCAGGACCCCCCACCCACCGCAACCCGCGCCCCCCTCCCGCCCGCACCCACCACCACCGCAGAGACGGCCACCCAGCACGACCCCGTCCAAGCCCTCGTCCGCATCCCCGTCACCAAGCGCCCCGTCATCCATCCCCCACAAACCACCACCACCGCCGGCCAAACCGACCCAGGGACGTGGGACCCCTCGACCACCGTCACCGTCAAGCCCGGCCCTCAACCCTTCCCCCATGCCCACCACATAGTGCAGCCCCGGGGACTGCCCACGATGCCCAACCCCCCACCCCCACAAGGGGGACCGGAAAACCCACAAGGGGTCCATGGGCCATACCCGCAACACCAACCCCACCACTACCCACACCACCACCACCAGCGGCCCCACCACCACCACTACCAACACCACCCCCACCACTACCACTGCCCACCGCCCTACCCCACCGGGCCACAACCCCCCGTGCACGAACAGCACCAGCGGACGGGGTGGCAGCCACCGAGCGCTCCACCCGCATACCCCACCTACCACCAGGAGCCACCCCCCCCCGTACCAGCCACCACCCCTGTACCAGGAACCGTATCCGTACCCCCCCGGCCACCATCCGATGGCCGAAGGGGCCCCCCGGGCGGATCCATGGACGACGGGGGACCTCCCCCCCCCCCCCCCCCCAGTACCAGGCGGCACCGCGCGAGGCCCCCCAGGGGCCGCCGACGCCTCCGGACTGGCCCGACTCGAGCGATGAGGCCCGGTCCCGCAAACGGCAGCGCTCCCGCTCCCCCCCCGCACGCACACTCGCCCACGGCGCCCACACTCCCACCGCGCCTCAACCACCCACTCGCGCCGCTCCCGCTCCCCCAGGTGCCACCACGACCCCCCGGGACCCCGCTCCCGTCGCTCCCGCTCCCCCGGGCACCACCACGAGCGCCACCGCCGCCCCATGTCCCCCTCCCCCTCCCCCCACCGGCCAAACAAGACCCCCACCCCCAGCCCCCGCCACCACCACTCCCGCTCCCCCCGACGCAGCCAGGCACGCCACTGCCGCCCCACGTCCACCTCCCCCTCCCCCCACACGCCCCGCCGGGCTCCCCGTTCCCCCCGCCACCCGTACCCATCCACCACCCCCAGCCCCCGCCACCACCACTCCCGCTCCCCCGGACGCCACCGAGCGCGCCACCGCCGCCCCATGTCCACCTCCCCCTCCCGCTCCCCCCTCCGCCCGTACCCGTCCTCCACCCCCAGCCCCCGCCGCCGCCGCTCCCGCTCCCCCAGGCACCGCCACCCCCGCCACCACCGCAGGTCCACATCCTCCCCCCGCCGCACCACGACCACGGGCACGGACCCCTCCCCCCCCCGAGCCCCCGCCCACCTCGCCTGGTGGTCTCCCCCCGCTCTGCAGGAGCTCCGCCGCTGGGTGAAGTGGGCCGGAGGAGCGGGAAGGCACGAAGGGGTGCACATGGTGCATACCTTCGAGGAGGTGCGCACCCGCACCCCCGCAAACCCCAACGAGGCCGCCCCGGAGGCCATCATGCCGCAAGCGGCATGGGAGGCCCTCCTCCGCGATGCGGTCCAGGGCCTCCGCCCCCCCTACACCCCCCAAGCCCTCCGCCAGTGGCTCCAGGCCTACCACCCCCAGGCCTGGGCCGCCGGCGCCCCCTCCCCACCCCGCCCCTCCCGCCACCACCACACCAGGAAGGGGCAGGACAAGGGCAAGGGAAAGGCAGGAAGCACCAAGGAGCACTCAGGCAAGAGGGCACGGAAGGCCCCCAAGTGAGGGCAGGCACACACAGGGACAGGACGCCGGAAGCGACACCACATGGGGGCAGGAAACCACCTAAGAACCAGGAAGGGGCGGGAACGGGGACCAAGACACGGAGGAAAAGGGCACCACGGCAGGCACCACGACCCACACCCAGGAAGGGCACACCACGACGGGGGGACCAGCGCCGCCCCAGCCCCACCAAACACCCCAACACACACCACCGAAGCAAACATCGGACGCCATGCGGATCACACCAGCGCACGCCCACCGGCCACCGGAAACCACACGGAGAACGGAGGGCACACCTACACGGGGAGAACGGGCCACACCCACAGAGGAAACCGCAGGGAACGCCGCCGCACGGCGCATCACCACGCCCTCACCGCCAGGCGACGACCCCGGCCACCACAAAGGCCACCTCACAGGCACCGGAAGAGGACGAAGGCACGGGCGCGGCACCCACGACTAGGGACCGAAACCCCCAGAGGACACGGGACCAAGGCACAGGCCCCCAGGGAGGGCAACCCCACGGACCGTCACGCGACCACGCTTTTGGCTATGAGGGCCGGGCTGCGTTACCATCGCGGTTCGACGCAGAGTATTGCTATGCACTTGGATTGACGGCCGGGGGCTTGACCTCAGCTGGTCTCACGTCCGTGAGGGCGTCCGTCACCAACCCGTTGCGTCCAGTGGAGGAATGGCACTGCGGCGGCACGCCGATCCCGTCCATGATGAATTTCGAGCGCCGCAAGGGGAAGTGAAAGGCTGTGACCGCGAAGGCCTTGCTGCTGCTGGACGGTGCCCCCTTCAAGGCCTTCTCCGAGCGCCGTGAAGACTGGAAGTGCCAAGATTACTACCGGTGCCCCGGACCCCTGCAGTTCAGCACCGGAGATATGGACATCCCCCCGACCCTGAAGTATGAGCTCATGCCTGCCGGCGGCACCGACCCGGACCCTCATGTCCCTGCCAGCGCAGCCGAGCTGCAATGCAAGCCTTTCGCCACTCAAACGGCGTTCGGAAGCCACCTCCACCGTCCGACTCCTGATTTCTGTTTGTCTGCCTTGGAGAAGGAACGCCTTTCCTACACCCCGAGTACGCCTGCCTGTCTGCGGGGCCCGGTGAAGATTGAGTCCATGGGTGAGAGTCAGTGTGCACGCCCCAAGGACACCGTGATCATTCAGCAGAATTTCCCGAAGACCTACCCGACCCACCAGCCCGAGCGGCTCGCCCAAGCCCCCACAGCGCGGACCCAGCGAGCCACCCACACCTAACCGCACCCCCCAAGCACAAGCCGGCCACACTCCGGCCCGCACTCCGCACCACGACATAGGCCAGGCTGACCTCCACTGACCCACCGCGGCACCACGCGAGACCACGGCACACCGCACCACAGCGCGCCACAGTGCAACGCACCACAGCACGACGCGACGCGACGCGGCACAGAGCGGCACAGCACGACACAACTGACCCTAACCTGAGGGACTAACCGAAGCCAGCCACCGCACACCCTAGAAGGCGCCGCGCCAGCACGCCACACACCAGCACCGCAGGCCACACACGGGGCCACAGCGCGCCAGGCGACAACGGTGGCGGACCACCCAGAAGAATACAGCCGGCACCGCAAAGGGGAAAGGACACGAACAACCCCAGCCCCCTAACCCAAAACCACAAGCACCCGCCTGGCGCAGCCGCCCAGCCGGCAGAGCCAGGACCAAACCCGGCAAGAAGAGGCGCCGAGCCCACCGTGTACATAGCCCACCCGACCCATGGGGCCGGAACGCGGCCACACAGAACGCAACTGAAGACAACAGCCCGGAAGACAACACTGAATGCAGGCCAGTGCGTGCGCCAGCCCAGGGAAGGCAGAGGGAGGAACAGGCAAGCCCCCCCCCCCCCCCCCAAAAAAAGGAGGGGGGAGGGGGAAAAGGCACGAAAACGGCCCACAGCCGCCAAACCGCCCGCCAACACCACCACAGGCGGCCAAACCCCCCCCCAAAAAGGCACCGAAGACAGGATCCCCACAGAAGCACAGGGGGACCACCCACCCAAAACCGGCAACACCAAGCCAGTAACAGCGGCCCACGGGGAAAAGGGACACCGAAACGGAAAAAAAAAAAAAAAAAAAAACAGGAGAACCACAAGCCCAGCCCGAAAGAAAGGGGATGGGGGGACAGGGACCACAAAGCCCGAACAAAAAAAAAACAAAAAAAAAGAGAAAAACAAAAGAAAAAACAAAAGCGCAAAAAACAAACCCCGACAACCCAGCCAAGAAGGGCTGGGCACAGCCGAGACCCGGGCCCAACACACACGCCCACACCGCACGCCGGAACCAGAAACGGCGGGGGGCAAGCGGGGCGCCCACGAAACCACACGCGTCCCAAAAGCAGGACGAAACCGAAGCCCAACCACGAACACCACAAACAGCCGACACTAGAGGGACAACGCCACAAACCGTGCCCAAACACACCCACCCAAGACCCCAGCCAGGACTGACGAGGTTAACAAAACCCACACCCAACCGCCAACCGGACCCAAACACAAACGCCGCACAACAGTAGGAAACCCAGTGCCCACAGCCCGGGCACTGAGGCAGCGCGTGCCATGCAGGTGACCCGGCCAAACGAGATCCGGAGACTGGAGGTAAGGCTGCATCCTAAGGCCTGCGCTGCTTTGGGACTCGAGGCGGAGCGTGCGACACCCAAGCACCTCGGATGCATGCCTTGGGAACGGGATACGCCAGGAAGTCCGGTGAACCCCTAGGGTTCCGCCCAAAGGAGGGGACGTGCGCAAGCACGGGGGCACACCCTCCCGGCGAGACAAGCATGTCACGCTGGCGGCGATCAGCCCTCCCGGCGTTGCCCGGGGCCGCTTTGATGGGGGCCAACAGTCAGGTCTAGCGGGAAGTAAGCCGCCTCCCCTCTTCACGCGCGGAGCCTCTTCCTGTTCGTCACAGGGGCGACGCCAGGGGGAACCATGAGGCGCCTCTCCACGACCGAGTGCACCTACCTACCTACCCTTCAACCGTGGACGGTGCAGGCGACGCCGGATTGCAGCCAAATGAGTATCGTACAAAGGCTGCAAGTTTGCCTTCTTCCGCAAATTTGACGCCTCACGGATGCACCCTTCCACCGTGGTGTACTTCCTCAAAAACCCACGGAAAGATGGGTGATCAATCTTCTCGAGCGGGATACCCGCGCCAAGAAGAGCAGCCATCACATCCTCATTGATTGCATCAATGATCACAGTCCGATCGCTCGTTGAGGCAGACGTATGTACCGGCTCCTCGATTGTAGCATCCGATGAAGGTGGTGTTCCCTCGGCTGCCCCAAAATCAGGTTTGGATGGCGAGTTTGACTTCCGTTGGTGTTTTCCAGATTTTATATGTGTGTTGGCAAAGTTGGGATGAGAGTGTTGCACGGGTACTTCACAATGTATGCACCACATTGTATCACCACGTGCTTCCATCACACCAGGGTACTGTGCGGCCCTCTGGGAAGCACTCATGCAGCAATAGTGGGCTTTGTCATCCAATTTCCGCTTCTTGGTGTTCTTCTTGTTTGCTGATTTGCCCATCGGGAACAAAGAAAGACAACAAACACGGGAAAATGACTGTGACAACACAAGCAATGTGGATGGAAGATATGGTGGCGTTGGTCCTTTTCCTACCCTTTCTTGTGCAATTGATACCGCAGGCCAGCTTTCCTTTTATATCCACGTATACAAATGGCAAATAAGGGGCAAACTGCCCTTTTGTGCGTAAAGAATTCCACCCAAAATATGGCAAAAATTGCAAAAATTACGGAAAAATTACGAAAATTACGAAAATTACGAAATATTACGATCGTAATCTGTACTTGTCCCTGAAATACGCTCTGAACGGGAGTGTTCGTTGGACAAGCCGTTCGGTGCGTGCGACAAGATTGCGAAACGGTGGTGACACATCCCTAGGCACACGACACCCAAAGCGATGGAGGCCTCCAGTTAGCACTTTTCAGTGTAGGAGCCCTTATTGCGGTCCGGCTTCATGCGGAAACGTTGAACATGCTCCCCGGGCTTGGGGCCCTCGTTGTTCTTGGCACAAGCAGAACTGGCAGCCTGACCTGGCTTGGGAACCGTTGGGACGGACACCGCTTGTAGAGCACCTCCTGGCCAGGTGCAAGCAGAGAATCAGTCATGGTGGCAATAGAGGTCGTGGAGTTGAGGGACACAATTCCCTCACATCCTGCTCTACAAATTTACCCACAGTTACTCACTACAACCCCTTATTTCCGCAATCTTTTAGCCTGAAACCTCGATTCTGAAACCCAGTACATAATTAAGTACGTAATTAATTATGTCCTCAAAAAATACGGTCCGAACAGAAGCGTCCGTTGGGGACACGGCATTCGTTGAACACAGGGGGCGGGGGGTGTAGAATGCCCCAGGGCATTTCCCGTTGTCCATGGGGCACTTCTAGAATGCCCCGGGGCATTGCCTGTTTGCCCGGGGCATTTGTAGAATGTCCCAGACATTTGTAGAATGCACCGGCATTTCCCGTTTGTAGTCCAGAGCTGAACAGTCTGAACGCCTCGGGGCACATCCTTTTGGAGAAACACGCCTTGGGCTGTTCGTTTGCAGCTCCTGATCAGTCCTTGGCTCTTTGTATTTTGTTTGTGAATGCTCCCGTCTTCACGGCTGCCGTGTGTGCATTTGGGATGTGAAACGTTTTGCAGGGGCCACGGCGCGAAAACTTTGTACTGTATGCCCCGTAGCCGACAGACCCACGAGGATCCAATAGCAGCAGTTTGTGCGGGGGCCAATTTAAATGCACTGGCTGAGCAGCAGTGACACCAGAAATGGATCTTCAAACGAGCCGACGCTATTGAGGGCTATCGAGGGACACCTTCACTCCACTTGCTACAGTGTCATGCACTTCCGTCCAAAAAAAAAACTTGGAAGAAAAGACAGCGCTTTGCTGCCTGTGTGCCATGCCCATTCCCACTCCCCCTCGTGCAAGAGCCCATCGCCATGTCAAATGGCGCTTTTGTTGCAAGCTGAGGGGGAAAGAAACTGGCGGATAGCAAGCAGAGGCAGCACATCAAAGCAAGTTTGTGCACACGGGCGCCGTTCAGAGACGCGACCACCAGACATTATTGGTGTACAACATAACGTGGTACTGTCATGCCACGAGTGCTAACTGCATCCAGACAGAGGCACGACCGCCTGCGATTGTATCCCTTTGTGGCACTGAGGTGTCGTGCACCTTGAGGCCCACTTCGGGGTGTCTGCATGTATTCATAGGTACAAGTGAAGCACAACTGAAAACTGGACGGCGAAGGGGCCAATGCATTTGGGCGTTTGGGCCTCTTTTGCAACACGGGGACCACCAAACCAGAGTTGGACGGCGGAAGCATGCACCTGGGCATCAGCCATCATCACAAACATCGAATTAGACATGGAGAGAAGGGGAATCAACGTCAGCGGATGGGAGTCGAGGAGATGAAGGGGGATGGAGGGACGGAGGGGGGAAGGAGATTAGAGGAGAGGGCGCAGGTTGACAGCGGAATGCATGTGGTGTTGCATTGGTACACCAGGTCAGGTTAGGTCGGTGTACCAGATCACCGAACATCCAGCAGAAGAAATGGTCTTGATGGTACCGGCGATGGCTTCACGGGAGGGGCCGAGGCCGAGAGCGAGGGGCACGGGGGATGAAGCTCCAAGCGGAGATCCAGACAAAGGGCGGGTGTGGATGCGTGCACATGCGGAAACCCATGCAAAGTCGATTCGGAGATCATGGCCATACACTTCTGACACAGTGGTCAGATGTACCAGACTGTCCGCTGTCCAATGCAACAGCGGGGCACAAAGGGTGGTCAGGGTCAAGCAGAGGCCAACGGGCCAAACTGCGTAATGGCAGGTAAAGGTCGGGGCTGAGGGCTCCTCTTTGGGACCTTTCCTGCACGGCAGAGGCTGTGGGGGCTCTCACAAAAACATCCAACAGACACACGAACAGAGGAAAGGGGTGGGGCTCTGCGGGCGCTGCGCTGCGGTTGCGCAGTGGGAGAGGACCGGGTACGGAATTCAGACGAGGTCCAGAGTGGATCAGGGGCCAGGGCCGCGTGCGGAGGCCCTGGCAGGGCCACCACCTGCGCCATCGAGCACATGCAACTCCCTGCGGCCTGTCCCCCCTCAAGTCTGCAACGGCCTGGGGGGGGGGGGGGAGGGGGGCAGTTGGAAACGGTGCTGCTGCGAACCACCCCCCAGCCATTTGTCGAAAATTCGGGGGGGGGGGGAGGGGGTCAGGGGGCCGCTCAGGGGAGGGGGGGGGGCTGTTGTGGGGGGGGGGGGGGCGCCGGGGGGGGGGGGGTTGTTGGGAGGGGGGGGTATTTCCAGGCAATGGGTTCCGGAACCCTCGGGGGGGGGGGGCAGTCCTGAGGCAGTCATGGGGTGAGATGCACAACAACTTCAGTTACTTGTTGGTCCTGAGTCCTCACTGTTGAGGGACAAAAACAATTTTCCGGGGCGCTTTGCGGCCCGATTGAGACCTGACAAGACCAACGATGGTCCTGCCCGTCACACTGCCGAGACCGCTATCTTTCAAAACCCCCGGGGGCAGGGGGGGTTCACACACGAGGACCGGGCCCGGCTGCCCTCCCATGTCTGCACCGGGCGAGCTCACGGGCTCCCCGTGACCAACCAAGAGCCGTTCCTCTTTCCTTCAACATCACTCCCCCTCTGCAGCTCAGGTACAACTTTGACTGGAGTCAAACCGGGGCTTCAACGGGCGTACGGCGAAGGACACGGGCATGTGCATGCCCCGGGAAGCACAATCCATGCCACCATCCCAGCGACATGTGATGGACATGCACTGCATCGGGGACGTTGTTGTGGCCGGCGGGCTTTTGCCTCTGGCGCCTCCGGCACCACTCGGGCTTTTGTTTTTTATTTTGGGGGGGGGGGTGAGGTGGCCTTGCCGTGGTCTTCAGATATCACTACATCCGATGGGCAAACTCACGTCGGGACGGGGGGCTTGGGAGTGTCGTTTGAGGGCGAAAAGCCGGTGCAGCCGCAGGCGCACGAGGGCAGCCATCCCAGCGCCGTTCGCCGGCCACTGTCCGCAGCAGATGGGCCGCGAGGGTGCCCACCTCGCGTTCAGAATCGATGGCGACGGGCCCCGAACCCACTGTTGTGTCCGGCGTCCTCCTGCAGACCTCCTGCACATCGTCATGGCACACCTCCTTCCTCACGGAAGGCGTGTCGGGATGGCCACGCTGGCCACACAAACGCAGGCGGTCAGACCCATCCTTGCCTCCCTACACACCCTTCCTTTCCCTGGGGAAGGGGGGGCTGCTGGCGGCTGCCGTGGCACGGCCACTGATATGGACCATCCGCCAGCACCGCTTCGCCCTCAGCCCAAAGGCCCTTCAGGGTTAAAGTGCGCCCCGGTCTCGTAGGTGAAGGCCCAGGCCCGCATCAAATCCAACGAGCGGACATCAAAGCCTGCGTAGCCCGCCTTCTGCAAGTAGCTGTTGACGGTGTCATCCTTCACGCCCTGGGCCAGCAAGTCCCGGTCATTGAACCCGGCAGCGCGCAGTTTGAGAACAACCTACACGTGGGTGTGACCGCGTGCGTGGCTGTGTGTGTGGCCACCGTTTGAGCAGCCCATCCACAGTGCACCCGAGTCTGTGTTGCCATGCCGTCACACACGCCACGTACAGCCACATTATGGATGACGGAACACATGTCTGCGTAGGTGCAGCCACTACGACAGACCCACAGAGGTGAGGTGAGGTTGCCAGGAGATCGCCGGACGCCGTAAAGTCACCGTGTACCCCTCGCAGCGTCCCTTCCGGCCCGCGGGGTCACCCAAACCCTAGCACCTCAGACAGCACCTCTAGTTCAGGCGTGAGGTGAATGACGGCTGAGCAACGCGAAGGAAGACCCAGGTGTGGTGGTGGTGACCCGACTTTTCTCCTCCGCCCTCACCAGGAAGCCCTGGGACCAGTGCCCCCCGTAGACTGGCTCGATACCCCCCGTCCGACGCCAAAGCCCACCGCATGCGCAGCCTGCTTGCCATCACAGTCCCGGCCGAGCGATCCGCCCACCACACTCGGCTGCACCACCACTCGGCGTGCGGTATGGTGCTGCACAGCACACGCCACATCAAGCGTGAGCAACATGATCAAATACCCCCCACACACACACTTGCGCATGCACGGGCAAAGTCAGGACAACAGTTCCCACGTCACGTTTCATTTCTAGCCACAAACACCGTGATCAGAGAAAAGCATAAAAACGACGGTCAGACGGGGTCCCCGTGCTTGGACAATGCCGTGCATGCGCACGGGGAGTGGGAAAGGGGGATAATGGTACCGCATACTCCTTTACAATAGATGAGGCACAGCAGTTTTCAGCTGCTCTCAGTTGCCAGCGGCCACTGTATGTTGCGGGGGCTCGGGAAATGCAGTTTGGACAATTCTGGACGTACCTTCGAAATATCTGATTTGTCCCATCCACAGCGCTCGGTGAAGTGTGCCACAGCGCTGCGCAGCGTGTCGTGTTTTTGAGCATAACTTTGCATTGCGGACAGCATGGCGGCGTCGAACGGCTCCAGTCCATACTACACAGCAATGTGGCCAAGAAATGCAAGTCCATTGGGTTTCGAAGGTCAGGGAGGTCAGGACGTCAGGACGTCATGGATGTCAGAGGGCCAAGTGTAGCAGGAGGATGGAACTGGAAGGGTTCATGGGAGAGTCTTATGGTCCCGAAGGTGGGGAGGTGGCGACCAGCTGCATGAGTGCTGCCGCATCGGGTGCCCAAAGTGACGGTTATCGACCGGCTTATGGCCATCCGTCACCGATGCCATGTGTTCCAGCGCCTTGATTCGAGCATGTGCCCACTAGTGTCACTGCCGCACACCTCTCGACTTTATGGACCCAGCTGCAGCAAGGGTTGCGCAGCCAGTCGCCACCTCCCGAGTTTGGGACCCAATACGGTCGGGGTAATGTGGCCATTCGCCAGCTCCCCACTTTGCGGAACGGTAGAGGGTGCGGAAACATTGGTCGTCTCACTGCTTTCAGGACCATAACATGGCAGCCGGTATGTAACCCTTCGCCCCCTCCACAACCACCCTGTCTTCCCCGCCCCCGCCACAACCTCTTGCTGCTCATAATACAGCAGTGGTTATGAAGCAATTTGTCAGCCCCAAATTTTCGATATACCAATACCAATGCGCAGAGGCCATGTAGCCATCCGCCATGTGCCCACTTTGGGGATCACGATACAGCAGGGGTTATGGAGCCATTTGTCACCCCATTTCAAGGACTCCGATACGGCAGGGGGTATATAGCTATTCGCCACTTCCCCACTTTGGGGAGCAGGATACGGCAGATGATATGTAGCCATTCGCTCTGTCTCCACTTTGGAGATTCACCAATTCACCACTGTGGTGATCACTCCAAGGCAAGATTGTACAGCCATTTCTCACCTCGCTGCCTTGCAGTTCCCAGCACTGCAAGGGGTATGCAGCCATTTGTCACCGCCACACTTTGGGGAACCTGATACCGCAGAGACTTTGCAGCCAGGGCTCACCTCACCTGTTTGGCCCTGATTCAGCAGATTTGTAGCCATTTGCCCATTCCCTGTACGGGAACCATGATATGTCATTCCCCCTGATACGGTGTCAAAGCAGGGAGGACGCACTTGGCCACACAACCACCATCATAGGGGATCTACAACCAATTGTCGCCTTCCTGCTTCGGGGACCATACGGAAAGGGTTGTGTAGCTGTCAGTCGCCCCCCTACTTCGAGATCCAGCGGACAGCAGGAAATAAATTGGCATTTGTTGGCAAATGAAATATTACCTCCGCCCGTTGTGTACTGCGGCGCGGCAGGGGTTCCATAACCATTCCTCGGGTCCCATCTTGGCAGACCACGGTAGGGCTAGGATTTTGGAGCCACTTGTGACCTCCTCAATTTGGGGACCCTGATACGGCAATGCAATGAAGCCACTTGTGACCTTGCTACTTTAGCAACCCCGACATGACAGTTGGTATGAAACCAATTTACTTTGGCAGCCCCTGTTAGTCAAGGGTTTTTCAGCTCTGCATGTTGAAAAATCCTTCATGGCATGGGTTTTGGAACGATTTTATTCCGCCCTGCACCACTCGTGAACTCTCCATTACCCTGATAGGGAAGGGATCATGCAGCTGCTCTTGGGAAACCAGGTGCAGCAGTCCAACAGCTGTATCAAGGACCCAAAGTGGGCATGCAATGATAATCGACCATATAACATGGGGGCTGGGGCAAAGAAATGACCTCATAGCCCCTGCTGTCTGAAAACTGGGGAGGAAACAAACGGTTCCATATCCCCTGCCATATCAAGGTCCCCAAATCAAGGGTAAACCAATGGCCATATCACTCCTGCTGAATTGGGGTCAGCAAAGCGGGGGGAAGAGAATCGGCTGTATCTCAGACAATGGCGCACTCTACAGGCATGACTCAACAAGTAGTAACCGAACTCCCAAGCCCAAAAAACACAGCTTTGTTCGTGGGGCCAATAAACAGAATGTTCACCCTTGGTTCTGTGGGAATTGGTTTGGAATGTTTTTGTATTGTGTGACCAACGTAGGTTCTGCTACAGATGGCACCCTAGTCTCTCAGTTCAATGGCCTTGGACAGCCTTGGGGAGTTTGATGGTGCTCGTGGTCGAATGGACTTGACTGCGGGATCATTCCAATGTGCAATGTGGAAAGTGGCACCACCTCTGACAGTTCCAAGTCTTGAGTACCTCACATGGGTCCGTTTTGCTGCACCGGGGTGCACGGGGGGGGGGGGGGGGGCATCGCAATTAGCAAAGGTCCGCCCTGACAACATTGCGTGCAGCCGATGCATCTGCTGGCACAGTATGGGTCGCTCTCAATTGCAGGCCACTTCACGGGGGATTACACAACGCCGTCAGATGGGAACCAAGAGTCACTCTGGTCTTGAGAAGGCAGGGGCCCTGATGACAGAGGTCAAAGATACGGAGGATAGAACTGGGGCGGGAATGGGGCGGAACCATTTTCAAGTCCTCGTTCAACGTGCCGAGTGTTCCTGAGGCCAGGAAATTGGAACGCAAGGAGTTGTCGCACAGGCCCAGTTTCTTTACGACAGCGTCCACTTGCGAATCACCTGGGCTGCGAGAGATCAGGTGTGCAACAAATGGGCGTTCACAATGTCGTTTGAATGGAGTGCCATGCATCACATACGGGCATTTGGTAAAACCTAGTACGCGCTGTCGTAAAACCTAGTAAAATGTAGTAAAACCTGGTAAAATGTAGTAAAACCTGGTAAAATGTAGTAAAACCTGGTAAAATGTAGTAAAACCTGGTAAAATGTAGTAAAACCTAGTAAAATGTAGTGAAACCTAGTAAAATGTAATAAAACCTAGTAAAATGTAGTAAAACCTCGTAAAATGTAGTACAACCTAGTAAAATGTAGTAAAACCTGGTAAAATGTAGTAGAACCTAGTAAAATGTAGTAAAACCTCGTAAAATGTAGTAAAACCTAGTAAAATGTAGTAAAACCTCATAAAATGTAGTAAAACCTAGTAAAATGCCGTAAAACCTGGTAAAATGAAGTAAAACCTGATAAAATGTAGTAAAACCTAGTAAAATGTCGTACAACCTAGCAAAATGTAGCAAAATCTAGTAAAATGCAGTAAAACCTCGTAAAACGTAGTAAAACCTCATAAAATGTAGTAAAACCTAGTAAAATGTAGTAAAACCTAGTAAAATGTCGTACAACCTAGTAAAATGAAGTAAAACCTAGTAAAATGTAGTAAAACCTGGTGAAATGTAGTAAAACCTCGTTTAATGTAGTAAAACCTAATAAAATATCGTAAAACCTAGGAAAATGTAGTAAAACCTGGTAAAATGTAGTAAAACCTAGTAAAATGTAGCAAAACCGAGCGAAAAAAACAGACGTGTGCGTGTTGGTCGCATGCTTTGGGTTGCAGTCTGCATGCTGAATGAGATACAGACAGCGTAGCGCACCCTCGGCACCAAGTCAAATGGCAAACATGTTCACTTCGAGGGTGATGTGGAGGGCATGTTCAATGTCGCGTGATACTCATGACAATGCCTTGGGAAGGACGCGCTCCTTGCTAGCGGGATAGCCACCGGATACACATGGCGGATGTGCTACACAGGAGGCAGGAAACAGACAATAGGCATGCAGGATAACTCTGCCAATCCCAAGACGTACACGCAATAACATATCCGTGAAGAACGCCAGCAAAGCAGAAAAGGAACAGTGACTTTGGGAGACACGCCGGATACACACGGTCATTTTTCAGATACACACTGGACACATAAGATACACACACGGGATACACACTGGACACAGAAAGCACACGTGGGCCTGGGAGACACAATACACACATTCTTCAATGTTGGGAGTGAACACAAGCTTCCAACATGTGTCCGAAATCCCCAGTTCCAACGCCTCATGCGGACCCCAGCATACCCCATTTGTGAACATCGCCGATCTCTGCAATGACATGCCTCAGCTCCTGCAGCTCCAGGGTCAGCTGCTTCTGATCGGATGACTCCAGGGTGGCGATCATGTTCTGCATTTTCTCCCGGTGTGCGGCAGTACCGGGCACAGACTTGAGGGCCTTGGGGAGCCGAGCAAAGATAGTGGGGCATGAGGGGGAAAAGGACACGGGAAAGGGTAGCAAAGGAGAAGTTCAGAATGAGCAGTGTCAAAAATGGGCCTTGCGGGTCCATCCAGGGGGGGGGGGGGGCAGTTGTAACCGGTCCCACCGCAAGGCTCCCGAAAAGGATATTTGGGGGAGTGGGGGGCCCATAGAGCCCCTTTTCCAAACCTCTCCCCCTGGAGGGGGGCTCCAAGGGCCGGCTCTCTTTTTTCCATGTTTTTCATGCATATTTTATGACAAAACCGCTGGCAATGTCACAGTCTGTCCCTGTCCTTGTCACTGTCACTATGTCACTCCAAGGGCGGGGGGGGCTCCTCCTATCGTTGTCAGCCGTTCTAATACATCCTTGCCCCCCCCCCCCGCACCCCATGAGCAAGTTGGAGCTAAAATTCTATTGCCTTCGGCAGTGCACCTCGAAGAGAGGCTGACAGTCAGCCAATCAGTCAGGCAGTCAGGCAAGCAGTCAGTCAGGCAGTCAGTCGGGCAAGCAGGCAGGCAGACAGGGCAGACAGAAACACATAGTTTGGGTTTTTTCAGAGGCGGACTCGGCTAGAAGCAGTGGGAAGCCCCATATATTGCAGAAGAGTTGGCAGTCGAGCGGCAAAGCAGTCGCGTTACAAAGACCGAGGCGCCAGTACAACCTCCGGCCGGACGACAACAGGCCGCGCCGGTCACCCTCTAAGCCTTGTCGTACCTGACCCGCATTCAAATCCTTCTGAGCACAAACTTTTGACCCCCCCCCCAAAAAAATGTGATATCCAGTTTCAGGGCATAGAGGCCTCAGAATCAAAAAATCTATTGGGGGATCGTTTTATTGGGCAAAATAATGATTTTACAAGGGGTCGGACACCCAATACCATGCCTTGGGGTATGCTACGCAAACGACCCCCAAAAAGGGGGGTATACAACGCCCGCGCCTGCGCTTGATCTAACAACCTCTCTTCGAGGTGATTTTCAGATATTTGCATTGAGGAATTAAGCTTGTGACCCTTGGAGCCCCTTTCCGCAACCCCGCCTCTCTGAATCTGGGGGGGCTCCGGGCCCCCCAGTACAATTTTCATAAGCCCAACCTACCTCCCAATTATCTGTCGAAAACTGGAGGGATCGGGGCTCACCGGAGGGGGGGGGGGACCTGCTTTGACATCCCAAGTGACAGTGCCGACTGGTGGCAGGCCTCTGGGGGGGCTTTCTCCAGAGCGAGAAGCCAAGGAGTTCACCCGGCTGCAAACAGCCCCCCACCCCACCCCCACCCCGCACTGGTCCGTTGTCACGACGTGCCCCCCCTATGGGCTTGGAGCACAGGCACCTCAGAGGTACACACTCAAAGGGGGGGGCACAAGGGGAGGCTACAAGGCAAGCGGGAGCAAGAGGGCTGGGCCGAGCGCACAAGAGCCCACTGGTGCTCCCGCTGAGAGACTGGGCATCCAGCCAAAAAACCGGGCTTCCAGCGGGATACCGGGCATCCGGTGAGACCGGGTGTCCCGTGGAGGCGGCAATGGTTGGGAAGCATCCGCAACATACGTCACGCTTCTTCATCATGGTACTCACAATATCGTAGAACGAAATGCCCGGGCCCTTTGCATTGTGGCTCACGTGCAGGGCAATGTGGTCATTGAAACTGGCGTCCAGAATTTCAGCCACAATTGGCACTTTCTCACGCAGCACCTGCGGGACGTCGCCGGGACGGACGGGACTTCAAGTCCGAGGGATGTGCCAACGCAACCCCAACTGGGGCTCGCAGGTCAGGCGTTTGATTTCTTTGGATGTCAGAAGGGGGGGGGGGTCCGCTGCAGTCCCCCCCTCCCCCAGAAAAGCGGTCTGGAGAGTGCGGTGCTTGTGGCACAGCCTCTGTGAAAGGACAGCCCTGACGGCCAGTGAAACGGCGTCTCCCATAACGTATACTTCAAAATGATCAGAACACTGTGCGGACCATCGTGAGGAGACCCTACTGAGGAACCTCACGACCCCCTCCCCTCCTCCAAGCATCGCAGAGGCCACTGCGAAACGGGGACTTTCATCGGCGAAGGGGTCCAGTCAGCGCATGTTTGCCCCGTTGTCCCAGCTCTATCACTCTGAAGAAGGCCGACAAGGAAATTGTTTTAGAGGACAGATAGCCTCGGGCATTAACACAGGCCAGGTTCTGGTTCAGGGGGCAAAAGGGCAGAAACACGTGGTCGCTGTGTTTGCACAAGCCTGTGTTACTGCGCTTGTACCTGCCATGGGCACACATGAACATGGTGGTTGGGGGGGGGTTGGCCATTCTTGGGGGACTCAACAACCCATGCTTGAGCTCACGGCCAACGGAATTTCATGGAAAGGTTTGGCAAGGTTCGGCACCAGTACAATCCCTGTGGGCCCCCAGGTGTTGGATGGGTGGGGCACTTTTATTGACATTCAGCCGTGGCATGTTCCTCTGTTCCGCCGCATGGGGTCCAGCAGCTGCCTTATGACATCCCGTGAACAAGGTGAGTCTCAAAGCGGTCACCACCCGCCTCGAACCCGAAAAGGGCTGGCTGGCCCCAGCCGCGTTGCAATACGCAGGGCAGTCCAAGGGCGCCCGGTTGGGGAACATGGGACAACAGTCCCGTGTTGGTGTTCATGAAGTCCTGCTGGGCCTGCACTCATCTAAATGAACCAACTGGCCAATGGGATCTCCACCGCTGACACATCATCCCCGCGCCCTGCCTCCCAGGACTCCAGGCACCGAGCCTCTTACTAACAGGGGCCGCCCTCAATTTAGGCGCAGGAGCTGCAACGTGGCAAGTGTTGCAGCCCAAGTGGAACATGTCTGTTGCTGGTGCGTTGTCCTTGGCCATACTGCTAGCGCTTTGGCAGGTTTGAATGAGACGAAAGTCGGAATGTCTACGGCGCTACCAGTGTCACAGTTTGAACAATTTGTTAATCACCCATGCATCCTGGTGTACATTTTGTTTTCAGATTAATGTTTTATGAAATGAAAAAAAGATTTTAGTGTTCCATATGAGAATTTTTGTTCTATTAGAACTTAACTTTTCTTCTTGTTTTGTTATATTTTAATACGGTAGCCCTGCTGCATCAATGTTTGTGGCACCCAAGGTGTATTTGGTGTGGCCACGCACCACTGACCACTCGGCCTCGCCGGAAGTACCGCCGGAAGTACCATCCGTATCAATGCGCACTAGGTTGACTAACCGGACATTAAGCCAATGTTGGCCGCGCGTGAACACCGTTAACTTTTTCTAGTGGCTAGATGGCAAATCCCTGAAGATGTTGTAGGGCAATTGTGTACCCACATGAGGTCTCCTTGATCTCCTCACTGGAAAGGCCTGGCACATCTGCAAGGTAGAGTTCCTTGGGGGGGGGGGGGGCATGGCCATGACAGTCTCATACTAAAAACCGTCGTATGACAGCTTGACCTCTTTTTACAAGTCCACAAGAGTGGTGTCATTCGTTTGCTCTCACGGGACAAACTGCCAACTGTTTGAGTCCTCTCCATGCTCCCCTAGCGGAATCAGAAACTCCGTCCCGGACACGGCCGTCGGATTTCCCAATGAGGAGTGGTGGTGGTGGAGAGGACATGGCAATGGTGTAGTTGTTGTGTGTCCCCCATTGGCCCGGAGGTTGTCCCTGGCCCATGTTCACACCATTGGTAAGGGGAGTCATCCAGACATTTTGGCATGCACCCCCTTGTGGGGGGAGGGGGGGCACAACCAATGTGAAGTGGCGATGAGGGTCTGGTTTGCTCAGAGGCAGACTGCCAACGATTTGAAACATGTTCCGTATTCCTGCGCATGTCCCACGTGCCTTTGTACATCAGACCCCTCATGAGGGCCATGCGCTGCGCCCGTCAGTTGTTGCGAGGGCAAATCTTTGCTGCGGCCAGGGATGTGCTGGGCCACGGGGGGGGCACACAGGGGGGGGGGGGGAGACCCACCCATCCAGATTTTGGAAACCCAAGGGACACCCCCCCCCCCGTAGGGTAGGCCAAGCGCTAAGCACATGCCTGGCCGCGGCACACAAAACAGGACCTGACGTGGGTGTGTGAAGACATGCTGGATCACTCGGACCAGCTTCCAACGCCTCAGAGAGGGGAGCGCGGGGCACAATACATTCAAGACCTTTAGCGTCTTGAGTGTTGAGGCTCTCTGGTGAGCGGGTCCGGGGGGGGGGTGCCAGGATGCCTAGAAGCAGGGCTTGTGATGGCTCCCCAAATCTTACAGTAGTCAAGGCCAAACGTCACAAGGGGGGGTGGGATGGGATAGGGTGGGATGGGATGGGGGTATGTCCAACACCGTATCGACAAGCACTGATGTGTCACCACCCCAGAGGTCAGCTGCATTCAGTCGTGCTGACATTTGTGTTCAGGGTGGTTGCTGGCAAAGGGGATGTTGTGTCTGGTGCCCAGGGAACAGGTGGGTCTGTTTGTTTTGAAGTTTCAGTGCATGCAATGGCATTCATGTGCCTGAAACAATGTTCCACAGCTGCCCTACCCCCCCCCCCCCCAAACACACATACATGGGGGGGGGCGGGGGTAGCGTCCACAGGCCACTCAGCAAAGCCTGTGCAAAACACAGCACAGCGCCGAGCTGCACGTCACAGAGCGACAAGCGGACCGGACTGGCGAGCACATGCACTTCACTCACACACGAGCGGACACGTCACTGTTCGCCTGATGCCCCACCCCCCGCAGGCAGGGCATCAGACAAAGTACGTGTCGGACGGCTCTCTGCAGCAAGAGAACAGGCATGAGGTCCGGTGCAATGGAAGACTGCATCGGGGCGCAGATCCGCAAGGCACAGCCCGGCACCGGGGCAGCAAGCAATTGTTCCGTATCACCTCGGCCTTGTGAGGGATGCGGAGGAGGAGCGGGGGGCAGACACGAGGGGGTTGCAAAGCGTCCGCACACGCATGCACGCAACAAACCACAAGCGTCAGCAAACGCCACAAACCATTGCAGCAAGCGCCACCCTTCATCCCGGCAACAATGGGACATGGCAGCAGCCCATTGCTTAGTGACCCCGGGGGGGGGGGGTTAGTTTGGGCCTCGGCCAGGGCTCAGCCAGCCACCCACCCACCCACCCACCCATCCATCCACCCAGCCACCCAACCCTACCCCCCCCCACCCCCGGGGGGGGCGGGGTCTATGCCCTCCACCCACAGTCACATATAAGCACTTGATTTAGAAGCCCCCATTTGCTGTAGTTCGGAGGAAGGACTGACCAGCAAAAGTTTGCCACCACCAGGGGTTGAAATCCAGGTCCCTGAAATTAGAGTCAAACGCCACAACCAACTCAGCTACCAGCCAGGTCTGACAATGGTGTGCAACAAAGGGTTCACAGGTTTGACGCAGTATGAAAAAAATGTGAAAAATGTATGAAAAATTCAGACACATCTCAGAGCCCTGCACAAACCCAAATACCAGAAAAAGCGCACCCGCACCCCCAGGGGGGGGGGGGGTTGCCTGGTGGCCCAAAATGCTGAAATTCGGGGCCATCCCACCCACCCATCTCAACACCCACCCAAGGGGGGGGGGGGGTATTTTACCCACTAAGCAATGGCCTGCATGGCAGAGGCAAGGCTGAGCTCTGACACCGCAACGCAGAGAAACCTCTTCAGTCACCTTCTCGCCATCATAGACCTTCGGTGACGTGATCGGCAGATCTTGCTTCACAGCAGTCAGCCACATGCTACGGCCAACAGAGAGCACATCAACATCGTTCTGTCACAGGGAATGTGCACAAGGCTCAAAGCACTCAGCAGGGGAAGCTCAAAGGTGTATGGGCCTGCAGGGCGTGGACTCCCTGGGAACAACCCAGCTTTCGTGTACCTGCGCCAAGGCAGCCGCCCAGCAACCGCCACCGTTGCCAGGCTCGTCAGGGCCACCCGCCAAGAGCCTCACCCCTTCGCCCCCGGCACCCTGACATACCCGCCCCTCTTCCCGTGTATTGTGCCCCTCCGGTCGGAATATGCCGCAGCAGCCTGCTTCGGCCCACAATATACAGGTGCGCCCCCCTCAAGTAGCCATGCACTGCACCCGAACCCGCTCTCTGCGACAACCCCTGAGAAACCTTCATGTAGACTGGAAGCTGACAGAGGGGCCAAAATGCAATGGCAAAAGGCTAAGGCAGAACTCACCTGCTCGATGTCTTTGAGGCACAGCTGCCACTCCGCCTCATTCTTGTAGATTCGAAGTCTGACTTGGCGGTAGCTGGCATACTCCTGCATCCAGTCCGCTATGCTCCCAAAGGCTGGGGGCACATCCAGCAGCACAAAAACTGTGGTCCGCACTTTGGGCTGGTTTCTGGGTGATGTGGCTGCAAAAGAGGACGGCACACACACAGACACACACACACAGACAGACACACAATTGAAGCGAGACGCACAGGCGTGACAAACAGAGCACTTCACTGGTCGCTAACGAATCTCATCAGGCCGTAAGAAAGTAGAAGAAGGAGTTGAAAAGCATGCAGCTAGGCGCCTTTCTGTAGTACAACGAGTACATAGTCAGTACGCACCAGCGGGTGCGGCAGTCCACGTGTCGTGTCCACCTCTGCAAGCAGGAAAACAAGGTTAAGCCAGTGCCTGTGCAGCAGCAAACCCCTCAGCCTGCCCCAGGCCCATGTAACCCCTCAGCCCGCAATTCCCGTTGCTCCACCAGGACGATTCGGACATTGGAAACCTGCAAGAACCACCCGTTACCGGGGGGCAAACACAAAGAGGACCAAAGGAGACGGATAGTGTGAGGGAACCGTCAGCGACCACTTCAAGGCCTCGCACTCCGACAGACACCGAAAGTGGATCCCTATGGCATCAGTTAGGGCCCGAAGACGAACAGTATCTTGATCCAAATGATGCAGAACACTTCGCTGCCAATGGACCCAAGACGCTTGACGTAATACAGGACTGGGACTGCAGAACGCTTTATACTGCTCATGCAGAGCCGTGGCCCAAAACACATGCTCTGGAGACGGAACTCCGAGACACTTGAATAGGCATTGCCGCGGTGTTCTACAGGGAATTCCAAAAACAACTCTGCAGACTCTGCAGATCATGCCAGATCATGTCCGCTATTTCTTGGGAATCTGCACTGGCAACAGCAGCAAGAACTCCTCGGGAGATCTCATCGTACGCTCCCACCAGGTCCAGAAACATCACCCTGGCGGAACACAACCTTGCGAGAGACTGATGCATGCACAGATGCACCAGGCGGCGTAACCCATGAACCGAGCTCCCTCGATATCCAGCAAATTGTCTCCCACATGAATGAGCTGGGGTGGTACCCATTTGCATTGTCACCGAAAGGAGTTTGGCCTGAAGGCGATAGAGGGCCGACATGAGTTCTATCGGACAAGAGTTCACATTGATGTCAAATCCAACACTCTTGAACAGTGTTAGGTGGAGAATCCACAGAGTTTCAGGTGGCCACTGCTTGTACGGTAAACGGAGAAGGCTCAGCAACTTGAGTAAGCTGGCGAGACACATATCCTTGACTAAACGGGGCACAAAGCAGTCTACTCCAGCTGTGGGGCTTGAGCAGAGTCTAAAAATACTCAGGAGCGCCTCCACTGAAAAGCACTTGTGCGGCGATCGGGTTTGCTCCATCCACAGGCGCCACACTGCACCGAGGGCAACCACCGGGCGTTGCTGATACATTGACTTGATCCACTCAACCGGAGTAGGATCCGGCCTGAGAATGTACTTTTTGGCACACTCTTGCGGCACAACTGCCAAAACCGCCGCACCCTTCACTAGGGAGCCTGTGGCAGAACACTGGATTTGGTGCATGACCATAAATGGATTCCAACGCCTCAACTTCAGCACGCTCAGGGACCTGTCGGTAAGGCTAGGACCGGAGACTTGTTTCCAATCCGAGATAACCGACTTCCAGTACGCAGTTGACTCCAACCTGGCAACGGACTCTCTTCTCTTCCATCCTTGCCCTTGTAGAATCGCTTCTAACTGATGACGTCCACTGGAGGTATGTACGTGAGGCTGCGAACCAGGGCGTAGGGCAACAACCAGGCACTCTCTGTAGGCTTGCATCCACAATGACGGGGAACGAATGGCTCCACTGAGTGCCTCGAACACCTCCGTGAACAGCTTTCTCTGAGCACCTTTCAACTTTCCTGCCTCGACAGGGCGCTTTGCGGATCCTGTGGCACCACGCTGCAGTGACACTGAGCCGGAGACGTGAACTACAGGATGATCTCCAATGGGGGACAGCCACAAGCCAGCCAGAGCAGACCCAACCCCTTTCACGACAAAGAAATCCTTGGGCAGCATTAGAGAACCCTCCATAGAAACAACATTTAACTGATGTTGTTCGAACACCACACTGGACTGACGATGACTCCTGATGTCGCGGTTCCATCTGCACCCAGCGCAGTCCAAATAACAGCGGACTCTTCAATGGCTCGAACCACTGACAGGAGCTGCTTGTGGTACTCGGCCGTATCAGACCGCTGAGCCATATGAAGCGAACCAGCAATCCCAAGTCCCAACGCCGAGCGGACCAGAACCAGAAGCACAAAGTACTCATCCAGAACAACAGCAATAAAGGAAGCCCATGCTCCTCTGACCCAGAGTTCCAGACCCTTGCCAACAGACACTACTGTGGAGCGCTTACTCCAGAAACCATCCGGGTAGCGGCTCCGACGCTTCTTTGGGGCTCCGTATGTTTCCTGCGGTGCGATCATGTCTGACATGCTCTCTGCTTGCAGTGCCAATATTTGATCCCACTTGGTCACAGGGGTTTCTGTGGAGCGATTGATTCCCTGCAGGTTGATGCTGAGCATGGAGAACTCACATGAGACCGGATTCAGGTTCTCTGGCACCAGCATGTTGGACCACGCACTGACTTGATACTTTTGGGAACACCATAGCGGGGGTGTCCAATTCAAGAACAGGGACAGAAAGGGCCCATGCTCGCTATTTCTGATGACACATCGGGCAACTTGACTGCAGAATGATTTCCATGAGGAATCAAATTTGGTGACTGAACACATGTTGGACCACCAGGCATCAAGCTGAATTGGAACGGGACTTCGACGACGGGCAATTAATCGACCATTACGTTGAAGCACTTGCGCATTGACACCTTGAATCAGGGCATGAAGAGCAGACCACAGGGGCAGTGTGTCGTCCTGCTGATCCGTGTCCACACTGACGGGCCAATGAACAATTCCAAGGCTTCCAAAAACTGCTGGTGAGAATTCCAAGTGGAACTTGCTGGATCCTTGCGCATATACTCCTGAAGTACACACCTCACTCACATCGATGAGGACCGACGAACAGCCAACCAGAGAAATAGCTGGAAGCCCATTTTTGCGCCAGGGGTCGCATATACGAGACCACTGCGGTCCAATAACCTCGACGACGGCGGCACTGCTCTGACTTTCAGACGATACTTGCACTGTGCGTGAAATTCGCTGCGTTAATTCTGCCGTGTGACACGGCTCTCCAATGGCAGTCAAAGAACCCCAGCCACGTGGCAAAGTCGGCAGAATGCTGGATGTGGGAACATAGTTGCCCGATTTCAAACTGCCCCGATTTTTCTGAGCACCGGATACACATTTGGATTTCGCAATGGAACTGCGGACCCATGATGGAGCATCCGAGGCTAATCCACAGGATTGCTTGACAAATATCTCAACTTGTTGACGTGCCGACTCCCACTGAGCATCTGACTTAAGCTCCGCAGTCCCCTGAGTTGAGCCACCACTACCGAACACCGAGACTAAACTCCATATAGAATGCTTGGCAAATATTTCACATAATTCGGCATCAATCTCTGGCACTTCCGGTGGTAATAGTACAGCCCCTCCGAACTCACATTGTAACCCAGGACCCCACAAGGAGACAAACGCATTGCCAGGGCAAAAAGGAGGAGCTGCACACAGGGCAACACGGGGGCATTGCCCACTCATCAATATACCCGTTGATCTGTATGGGGTTGACTCCATTTTGGTGGGCGGAGGAATTGGGATATGCGTCCCCACTCGTTTCATGGCATCCAAGATGGTCAGCTCTCGCACCTCCACTTGATCTGAGTACCCATGCGGGTCAGGAGCTGAGGACACCCTCAGATTTCCTGTTTTTTCGCCGTCAGTGAGAAGGGCAAGCTGGGGTCCCGGAACGTACATCACAATCTCCCCGTACTGATTGAGCATATCGCGGAAAGTGCGATAATCTAAGCTTATCATCCCAAAGACTTTCTGGACAGTGGTAAAGGCATCCACCGCATCCAATCTCTCAAGGCCCTGCAACACAATTGGCTTCAACCTATTAGTAGACTTGGCATACTTCTCAATTGTTACAGCGCCTCTCCCTGCTCCAGCAGTCCATTTGAGTTGCGGTTGTCCTTGTCCAAATTGATCCTCCTGACGGCCTGCATCATTGCGAATCCCAATAGGCTGGGGGTTGGACTCACCAGTTTTGTCGTCAGGCATACCAGACCCCGTGGTGCGCTCCGCCTCGTCGACATCCAGCACACGGGCTGAGCTAGGGTTGGATCCCAGCCTGGCTTGTTTGTGAGCTTTGGCGTTGGGAGACGCAGATGGATCCCGAAGGCGTTTCAGAGACTCTTTGCGCTGCTTGTCACGCTGGAGCTGAGCAACCTGTTGACGGTCTACGCGGACCCATTTGGTGAGCGCCACGACAGTACCTGTAAGCCAGGCAAGTTCATCCTGAGAGGCATGGGGAACCCTGCGCTGAAGAGCTTCAACAATGCCTGCGGCAGGCAGGAGCAGCAGGTCGACAGCCAGGCTATCTCGGTAGGAGGAAGCCAGGAGACTGTGTAGATGATCTTCTTCTTCCAGCGACAAGTTACCATGCGTTTCTAAGAGCAGGCGCACTTGCGCAGAGGATGACTTCTCAATTGGTGTGGCGTTGGACGAAGGGGCACCTGCATCAACACCTCTCAGATCATCTTCGGCATCAGAGATCAGATCGGCAGCATCAAAGAAAGTGGGGCACCACACGGACCACATCACCCTCAGGGATTTCTTTTTGTGCAGCAAACCAGAGCTCCATTCGCACAGGAGACTTTTCGAGGTAACGTAGCTGACACATCCCAGCACTGCTTCCAGACAGTGATATTTGCTCTCAAGGTTGCTAAATTGCGTCTACCCCTTGCGCTTGGTCAAATTGGAAATGGACCCAACAATCTTTGCTTCATTCGATTGCGACAGGGACTCCTTCATAGAACACCATGAATCAGTGACGACATCGGGACGCAGGGCTCGAATTACTTCACAAACTCCAGAGTCTACTTTGCCAGCAAGAAGCACAAGAGAGAGGACAAAGGGCTTCTCCGAACCAGGTTGTAGCCACAGGGACACCAACTCTGACACCGCTTCTCCTTCATCAGGAACCCATCGCAGTTGGTTGCCATCGGTGGGGTCACTGCAAAAATGCCCCAGACCATAAGAAGACATGGCGTGTACAGGAGCTCTGAGAGGCAGCACGACGAGCTCCCAGCAGGACACAAACAATGAGCAATCAACTCAGCAACTACTCGCCACTGCACTCATGTGTTGAGAACCTCAATCGCCAGATGGTAACTGCACCAGGCAGGCATCCGGGAGCCCTGAGAAGGGCACTATTGATAAAGATTTGTATGATCCGATGGTATCTGCACTCGGCAGGCATCGGAGAGGGCCAGCACCCTGTGAAGTCACTCCCGGTGACATTTACTTCCATACTCGGACTCTCGGACCAGATGGTCAGAATTGCCAAATACTCCAGCAGAGGCTTGTGCACTTGAGTCGCCGCACTGAGAAGACCGCACCACAGACTCATGTGCGCACGCCTCAACAGCCACACAGGCCGAAAGCCCACGGGTCAAAGAGACAGTGAGCAGTCCAGCTGTAAGGAGGCACGCACAGGGTGGCAGCAGGGAACCTGGTCGCACTGCAGCTCATCAGCCACTGCGCCCGGCGCACCTACAGTCGCCCCGGCGACCTACAACAGCACGGCAACCTGCATCACTGAAACCACGAATTGACGTACCCACTACTCCTTAAAAAAAAGCCCCTGTACATTTGTAGAAATCCGCAAGAGGAAGAGCAGGAGCTTGTACCCTTGAGTTGCAGCATTTAGAATACTACACCACAGACTCATGACTGCACGCCTCAACAGCCACAAAGGCCACAGGCACACAAGTCAAAAAAGACCGTGGGCAGTCCAGCAGCAACTTCTGAGGGCACCATACGCAGCACTGGAACAATCAAGTGATGTGATTCCGTTCCCAGAAAATCTGCTCCTGTAGCACAACACACAGGCTCCTGAAACTCCATGTGCAGAGATTTCGAGTCCTAATCCTGCACATAACACACAGAGCTCGACATCCACTGCTGGTACCGCTGAACTGAAAAACTCCCAGAGCAGCAAATTGCAGCAGCGCAGAAATGTCCAATAAGGCCACCTCTCGTCCACCCAGCTTGGCATAATCATGACCAAGACCTAAGGGCAAGAGGCGGAAATGTGAGACTGCACTGCACACAACAGACCCGTATCAATTCTGGCAGTTCTTGGTTCTTTATTTCCTATCTTTGCATAAGAGGAGCTGGTTGAGGAGAGTAGTAGTAGTAGTAGTGGCAGTAGTAGTAGTAGTAGTAGTAGTAGTAGTAGTAGTAGTAGTAGTAGTAGTAGTAGTAGTAGTAGTAGTAGTAGTAGTGGTAGTAGTAGTAGTAGTAGTGGTGGTGATTTGATTTGATTTGATTTGACTGTATCGTTTTGTACCGGATCCGTACCGGTCCCCGCGCAGTTATCCTCTTCTATCAACCACCTACCTACAAACCTTCTTTCCACTTTGTTGCACCTGTCGACACTTCCAGTCACTTCAAATCAAATCCAGACCCGGGCCGCACCCCGGCACGCACTTCTTGATGCTGACAGAGACATACAGATCAAGTCTGGCATATCCGGTTTTTTGATCTACTAATTTGAGCTCCTTGGGCTCCCTTGCATTGGACTGCAACCACTCCGTTGGATAATGTCTCACCTTCCCGGGACTGCCCCAAGACACCTTTCATTGGACTTTGAGAACCCTCACCATTGCTTCTCTACCCATGCAATTCAGGATAGTCAGGACACGTTGGCAACACACTGACCGTCAACCAACCCTCACAATGAAAACAATTCGAACTTTGATTGATGAATGCTTGAGGTGCGAGGCACGGACTGCCACACGACTTTGGATTGAATTGTGCAACATTATTGGCACACACGCTGCCGGAGAAGACAGCGCCACATTGCATATTTCATGGAGTAGCACCTGTGGACATAGTTTCCCCCTATGCGGAAGGAGAACCTGAGACTGATGGAGAATGATACCTGTGGACCGGGCAACAACGTTTGGTCGCCCCCGTGGGACGCCGTTGAACTTCCTCATCAGAGGGACAATGCACACACAGAAACCTGCACCAGGACCGCACAGCGCGACTCGAACGCACCACAAGTCCGTTGGGTTGGAAAATCTCTCAGCACACTGGGCCTAAGAGTTTCATGACTATTCCCTTGACCGCATTTCGTGGTGTCCCTGCACGTTGGCGCACCCCCGCAACAGCGATCGCACACGTAACCCCAGACATCCACAAACAGCGTGACGCGGTGAAAGCTGTCACTGAGATCTTGTGCCTGAATCGGCACTGGCATATGTACTGGATCTGGCCAGAGTTACAACTGGCCCCGGCCCATGAACTTAATATTTGCGTGAATAGCCCCAGTGAGCTTGTCCACGCGAGCGGTCATGATTATATTCCTGTTTGTAATGACTGCGATGGGCATCTGACGACTTGGGAGCACTTGCTGCGTGGAAATTCTTCTGCGGATACCTCTGAGGCTGGAATCTGGGACGATCAGTGCCCTTGCCACCTGCAGAGGGAGTGAACAGCAATCAGAGATTCAATTGAACCAATAAGGAGAATACCACTTCAGGATGAGCACCCAGAGACATGTGATAATCGGACACCAGAAACCAAACACTATTGCCTTTTAATGTATGGAAGTGCCAGAGATTGATGCCAATATCCTGTCGCACGCCACTCCAGGGCCACTCGGGGGAGAGGATGCACCAATAGACCCGTTGTTGCCTGAGGCAGAAGACTGTGCAACCTCCATCATCTCGGCAAGGTCTCCGTGGCTCTCAACCAGGCATACACCTGGACATCGTGGGCTCCAGTAACCAACCGCAACACCCACAGGGTCGACCAAGAAGTGGCTGAGATGACTTCCAGCATGCTCCCTCAA
Source organism: Eutreptiella sp. 'Long Island Sound 2002' (assembly GCA_964036045.1). NCBI lineage: Eukaryota > Euglenozoa > Euglenophyceae > Eutreptiales > Eutreptiaceae > Eutreptiella > Eutreptiella sp. 'Long Island Sound 2002'. Next base: position 31,619,184 of record OZ038391.1, on the reverse strand, counting down.
TGCAGACACAAGCACCCACAGAAGCCGGGTGGAATACGACTGTCTGTGACTGGAAATATGACCAGAAAATCCAACAAGAACATTACTGTTGATGGAATGCAGAAGATTCAAGACCAGACGAGGCTCTGCTGCAGGCACAGAAGGCAGATCAGACTCGCTATCTGATTGCAGTACTTGACTGGCAGCCGCAAGAACCTGCATTTGCAACGCCTGCGGAGGTTGAACACCGTGACGAAGAAGGCAGCCGCTAATCCCACGAAAAGGCATGGAGGAGATCCACACAAGCCAGTGCACCGGCCCTGGGGAGTCTGGAGACGGCAAACGACCCGCTTGATCCGGATGGATCCAGACAATATGAACAGGAACAGCGCCGTGTATGGTGATTCTGCCCCACAGGACTTCGACACGATTTGACGACACTCCGGCGTCCACTAGAAGCTTTCGAGTATCCTCCAGCCACCGCAAGATGTTCAGCTTGGTGTAGAGACAGTCATGGAGTTGATGAAGAGAAACATATGGTACCCATTGCCTGCAGAGGGGACACTGACCACCCTCATGATCCCAGAACCATTCATGTGTGGCAGAGTACAGCGACCAGCATCGAGCAAGACCCCAGAGCTCCAATCGAAGGGGTTGTACTTGCAGCCAATGCCGGGCTCGTGTGGTGGACTCGGGAAAAACGCTCAGCCACGCCCTGCATGCTGGGGTGGCACCGTTCTGGATCCCTAGAAAGCCAAGCAGATCAGCCTCTTGAACAAATTTTTTAAGATGCACAATCACTTTCTCACCCTGAAACGGCAAGACACTGGAGCCATCGAGCCACACAGAGAGGACCACAGCACTCCGAGCATGACCATCCGCTGCCCACTTCGTATTTGCGTCCATCTCCGCATTGACTTCAGACAGCCAATCTTTCAGGTTGCTGTCATGTTGTGCTGGAAACCAGCCCCACCTCTGCAGGACTCCTGCGACATTGCCCGCTGCCACCACTCTGTCAAAGATATGACCAGGACGCATCGTCAGTGTCGCAGAACAGAGAGATTGAACTGCACTTAGGCAATCGGACCACGACCAGACCAAACGCACAGGCAGGTGTAGCCTATCGATAGCTTCTTTGATGGCAACTATTGCTTGCGCCAACATCCAACCTTCTATCAGCTTCGTGCTGAACCCATGGCCATCCAGCGTCACCGACTCGTCAAGCCAAATCTGTCCAAGGGCGTCTTGATCGCGTGCTGCGCCTCCCCACAGGCGCTTTTGACTCGCGTCACCAAACACAAAGAGGACCAAAGGAGACGGATAGTGTGAGGGAACCGTCAGCGACCACTTCAAGGCCTCGCATTCCGATAGACACCGAAAGTGGATCCCTATGGCATCAGTTAGGGCCCGAAGACGAACAGTATCTTGATCCAAATGATGCAGAACACTTCGCTGCCAATGGACCCAAGACGCTTGACGTAAAACAGGACTGGGACTGCAGAACGCTTTATACTGCTCATGCAGAGCCGTGGCCCAAAACACATGCTCTGGAGACGGAACTCCGAGACACTTGAATAGGCATTGCCGCGGTGTTCTACAGGGAACTCCAAAAACAACTCTGTAAGCTCTGCAGATCATGCCAAACATGCCGAACAGGTGTGCCTGAGCAGGGATGTTCACGATGCATTGAAAAACCAGCTTGCAGACTACCAGGCCAGCCAGAATGGCATGAACAACCTGAAGGGATGTAGGCCAGTTGCGTAGTCTGCCAATCACAAGCCTGCATGCTGCCTTGATGACACGACGGACTTTTGCAACACCACCCACAGGATTGGCGTTTCCACCCAAAAATTTGACGTACGCGTACTTCTTCACAGACTCCACTGCGTCCGACCCCCACGTGACCGTGGATCGAACACGAGTCACTGAGGTGCCTTTTACATCAAGCGACAACAGTTTCATTTTGCCGCTGTGGTTTCGCTGCCACAGAAGATCTATCACTGCCCTAATTCTGTAGGCTAAGACTTGCAGACCTTCGTCATCGATTGCAAGACCAGAGGTGTCGTCGACATACCCCACTGTCTCCAAAGGTTCGTCTGCCGACTTCATTGCCACCGGCATACCAAGACGGCTCAGGGCCACTGCCACGTGCAGGAGATTAATCCCCAGAATGTAGAACAGGGGATCAAGCCCCCCGCCCTGTAGAACTCCTCCAAGTTGATGATAGGGGTCTGCGAGCCCCTGAGCGGTGACAACTGAGGTATGGAAAGCAGAATATTGTTCCAATAGCGGGAGGACAATGTCCGCTATTTCTTGGGAATCTGCACTGGCAGCAGCAGCAAGAACTCCTCGGGAGATCTCATCGTACGCTCCCACCAGGTCCAGAAACATCACCCTGGCGGAACAAAACCTTGCGAGAGACTGATGCATGCACAGATGCACCAGGCGGCGTAACCCATGAACCGAGCTCCCTCGATATCCAGCAAATTGTCGCCCACATGAATGAGCTGGGGTGGTACCCATTTGCATTGTCACCGAAAGGAGTTTGGCCTGAAGGCGATAGAGGGCCGACATGAGTTTTATCGGACGAGAGTTCACATTGATGTCAAATCCAACACTCTTGAACAGTGTTAGGTGGAGAATCCACAGAGTTTCAGGTGGCCACTGCTTGTACGGTAAACGGAGAAGGCTCAGCAACTTGAGTAAGCTGGCGAGACACATATCCTTGACTAAACGGGGCACAAAGCAGTCTACTCCAGCTGTGGGGCTTGAGCAGAGGCTGAAAATACTCAGGAGCGCCTCCACTGAAAAGCACTTGTGCGGCGATCGGGTTCGCTCCATCCACAGGCGCCACACTGCACCGAGGGCAACCACCGGGCGTTGCTGATACATTGACTTGATCCACTCAACCGGAGTAGGATCCGGCCTGAGAATGTACTTTTTGGCACACTCTTGCGGCGCAATTGCCAAAACCGCCGCACCCTTCACTAGGGAGCCTGTGGCAGAACGCTGGATTTGGTGCATGACCATAAATGGATTCCAACGCCTCAACCTCAGCACGCTCAGGGACCTGTCGGTAAGGCTAGGACCGGAGACTTGTTTCCAATCCGAGATAACCCACCTCCAGTACGCAGTTGACTCCAACCTGGCAACGGACTCTCTTCTCTTCCATCCTTGCCCTTGTAGAATCGCTTCTAACTGATGACGTCCACTGGAGGTATGTACCTGAGGCTGCGAACCAGGGCGTAGGGCAACAACCAGGCACTCTCTGTAGGCTTGCATCCACAATGACGGGGAACGAATGGCTCCACTGAGTGCCTCGAACACCTCCGTGAACAGCTTTCTCTGAGCACCTTTCAACTTTCCTGCCTCGACAGGGCGCTTTGCGGATCCTGTGGCACCACGCTGCAGCGACACTGAGCCGGAGACGTGAACTACAGGATGATCTCCAATGGGGGAAAGCCACAAGCCAGACAGAGCAGACCCAACACCTTTCACGACAAAGAAATCCTTGGGCAGCATTAGAGAACCCTCCATAGAAACAACATTTAACTGATGTTGTTCGAACACCACAATGGACTGACGATGACTCCTGATGTCGCGGTTCCAATCTGCACCCAGTGCAGTCCAAATAACAGCGGACTCTTCAATAACTCGAACCACTGACAGGAGCTGCTTGTGGTACTCGGCCGTATCAGACCGCTGAGCCATATGAAGCGAACCAGCAATCCCAAGTCCCAACGCCGAGCGGACCAGAACCAGAAGCGCAAAGTACTCATCCAGAACAACAGCAACAAAGGAAGCCCATGCTCCCCTGACCCAGAGTTCCAGACCCTTGCCAACAGACACTACTGTGGAGCGCTTACTCCAGAAGCCATCCGGGTAGCGGCTCCGACGCTTCTTTGGGGCTCCGTAAGTTTCCTGCAGTGCGATCATGTCTGACATGCTCTCTGCTTGCAGTGCCAATATTTGATCCCACTTGGTCACCGGGGTTTCTGTGGAGCGATTGATTCCCTGCAGGTTGATGCTGAGCATGGAGAACTCACATGAGACCGGATTCAGGTTCTCTGGCAGCAGCATGTTGGACCACGCACTGACTTGATACTTTTGGGAACACCATAGCAGGGGTGTCCAATTCAAGAACAGGGACAGAAAGGGCCCATGCTCGCTATTTCTGATGACACATCGGGCAACTTGACTGCAGAATGATTTCCACGAGGAATCAAATTTGGTGACTGAAAACATGTTGGACCACCAGGCATCAAGCTGAATTGGAACGGGACTTCGACGACGGGCAATTAATCGACCATTACGTTGAAGCACTTGCGCATTGACACCTTGAATCAGGGCATGAAGAGCAGACCACAGGGGCAGTGTGTCGTCCTGCTGATCCGTGTCCACACTGACGGGCCAATGAACAATTCCAAGGCTTCCAAAAACCGCTGGTGAGAATTCCAAGTGGAACTTGCTGGATCCTTGCGCATATACTCCTGAAGGACACACCTCACTTACATCGATGAGGACCGACGAACAGCCAACCAGAGAAATAGCTGGAAGCCCATTTTTGCGCCAGGGGTCGCATATACGAGACCACTGCGGTCCAATAACCTCGACGACGGCGGCACTGCTCTGACTCCCAGACGATACTTGCACTGTGCGTGAAATTCGCTGCGTTATCTCTGCCGTGTGACACGGCTCTCCAATGGCAGTCAAAGAACCCCAGCCACGTGGCAAAGTCGGCAGAATGCTGGATGTGGGAACATAGTTGCCCGATTTCAAGCTGCCCCGATTTTTCTGAGCACCGGATACACATTTGGATTTCGCAATGGAACTGCGGACCCATGATGGAGCATCGGAGGCTAATCCACAGGATTGCTTGACAAATATCTCAACTTGTTGACGTGCTGACTCCCACTGAGCATCTGACTCAGGCTCCGCAGTCCCCTGAGTTGAGCCACCACTACCGAACACCGAGACTAAACTCCATATAGAATGCTTGGCAAATATTTCACATAATTCGGCATCAATTTTTGGCACTTCCAGTGGTAATAGTACAGCCCCTCCGAACTCACATTGTAACCCAGGACCCCACAAGGAGACAAACGCATTGCCAGGGCAAAAAGGAGGAGCTGCACACAGGGCAACACGGGGGCATTGCCCACTCATCAATATACCTGTTGATCTGTATGGGGTTGACTCCATTTTGGTGGGCGGAGGAATTGGGATATGCGTCCCCACTCGTTTCATGGCATCCAAGATGGTCAGCTCTCGCACCTCCACTTGATCTGAGTACCCATGCGGGTCACGAGCTGAGGACACCCTCAAATTTCCTGTTTTTTCGCCGTCAGTGAGAAGGGCAAGCTGGGGTCCCGGAACATACATCACAATCTCCCCGTACTTATTGAGCATATCGCGGAAAGTGCGATAATCTAAGCTTATCATCCCAAAGACTTTCTAGACAGCGGCAAAGGCATCCAGCGCATCCACTCTCTCAAGGCCCTGCAACAGAATTGGCTTCAACCTGTCAGCGGACTTGGCATACTTCTCAATTGTTACCGCGCCTCTCCCTGCTCCAGCAGTCCATTTGAGTTGCGGTTGTCCTTGTCCAAATTGATCCTCCTGACGGCCTGCATCATTGCAAATCCCAATAGGCTGGGGGTTGGACTCACGAGTTTTGTCGTCAGGCATACCAGACCCCGTGGTGCGCTCCGCCTCGTCGACATCCAGCACACGGGCTGAGCTAGGGTTGGATCCCAACCTGGCTTGTTTGTGAGCTTTGGCGTTGGGAGACGCAGATGGTTCCCGAAGGCGTTTCAGAGACTCTTTGCGCTGCTTGTCACGCTGGAGCTGAGCAACCTGTTGACGGTCTACGCGGACCCATTTGGTGAGCGCCACCAGAGTACTTGTAAGCCAGGCAAGTTCATCCTGAGAGGCATGGGGAACCCTGCGCTGAAGAGCTTCAACAATGCCTGCGGCAGGCAGGAGCAGCAGGTCGACAGCCAGGCTATCTCGGTAGGAGGAAGCCAGGAGACTGTGTAGATGATCTTCTTCTTCCAGCGACAAGTTACCATGCGCTTCTAAGAGCAGGCGCACTTGCGCAGAGGATGACTTCTCAATTGGTGTGGTGTTGGACGAAGGGGCACCTGCATCAACACCTCTCAGATCATCTTCGGCATCAGAGATCAGATCGGCAGCATCAAAGAAAGTGGGGCACCACACGGACCACATCACCCTCAGGGATTTCTTTTTGTGCAGCAAACCAGAGCTCCATTCGCACAGGAGACTTTTCGAGGTAACGTAGCTGACACATCCCAGCACTGCTTCCAGACAGTGATATTTGCTCTCGAGATTGCTGAATTGCGTCTACCCCTTGCGCCTGGTCAAATTGGAAATGGACCCAACAATCTTTGCTTCATCCGATTGCGACAGGGACTCCTTCAGAGAACACCATGAATCAGTGACGACATCGGGACGCAGGGCTCGAATTACTCCACAAACTCCAGAGTCTACTTTGCCAGCAAGAAGCGCAAGAGAGAGGACAAAGGGCTTCTCCGAACCAGGTTGCAGCCACAGGGACACCAACTCTGACACCGCTTCTCCTTCATCAGGAACCCATCGCAGTTGGTTGACATCGGTGGGGTCACTGCAAAAATGCCCCAGACCATAAGAAGACATGGCGTGTACAGGAGCTCTGAGAGGCAGCACGACGAGCTCCCAGTAGGACACAAACAATGAGCAATCAACTCAGCAACTACTCGCCACTGCACTCATGTGTTGAGAACCTCAATCGCCATATGGTAACTGCACCAGGCAGGCATCCGGGAGCCCTGAGAAGGGCACTATTGATAAAGAATTGTATGATCCGATGGTATCTGCACTCGGCAGGCATCGGAGAGGGCCAGCACCCTGAAAAGTCACTCCCGGTGACATTTACTTCCATACTCGGACTCTCGGACCAGATGGTCAGAATTGCCAAATACTCCAGCAGAGGCTTGTGCACTTGAGTCGCCGCACTGAGAAGACCGCACCACAGACCCATGTGCGCACGCCTCAACAGCCACACAGGCCGAAAGCCCAGGGGTCAAAGAGACAGTGAGCAGTCCAGCTGTAAGGAGGCACGCACAGGGTGGCAGCAGGGAACCTGGTCGCACTGCCGCTCATCGGCCACTGCGCCCGGCGCACCTACAGTCGCCCCGGCGACCTACAACAGCACGGCAACCTGCATCACTGAAACCACGAATTGACTTACCCACTACTCCTTAAAAAAAAGCCCCTGTACATTTGTAGAAATCCGCAAGAGGAAGAGTAGGAGCTTGTACCCTTGAGTTGCAGCATTTAGAATACTACACCACAGACTCATGACTGCACGCCTCAGCAGCCACAAAGGCCATAGGCACACAAGTCAAAAAAGACCGTGGGCAGTCCAGCAGCAACTTCTGAGGGCACCATACGCAGCACTGGAACGATCAAGTCATGTGATTCCGTTCCCAGAAAATTTGCTCCTGTAGCACAACACACAGGCTCCTAAAACTCCATGTGCAGAGATTTCGAGTCCTAATCCTGCACATAACACACAGAGCTTGACATCCACTGCTGGTACCGCTGAACTGAAAAACTCCCAGAGCAGCAAATTGCAGCAGCGCAGAAATGTCCAATAAGGCCACCTCTCGTCCACCCTGCTTGGCATAATCATGACCAAGACCTGAGGGCAAGAGGCGGAAATGTGAGACTGCACTGCACACAACAGACCCGTATCAATTTTGGCAGTTCTTGGTTCTTTATTTCCTATCTTCGCAGAAGAGGACCTAGTTGAGGAGAGTAGTAGTGGTAGTGGCAGTAGTAGTAGTAGTAGTAGTGATTTGATTTGATTTGATTTGACTGTATCGTTTTGTACCGGATCCGTACCGGTCCCCGCGCACTTATCCTCTTCTATCAACCACCTACCTACAAACCTTCTTTCCACTTTGTTGCACATGTCGACACTTCTAGTCACTTCAAATCAAATCCAGACCCGGGCCGCACCCCGGCACGCACTTCCTGATGCTGACAGAGACATACAGATCAAGTCTGGCATATCCGGTTTTTTGATCTACTAATTTGAGCTCCTTGGGCTCCCTTGCATTGGACTGCAACCACTCCGTTGGATAATGTCTCACCTGCCCGGGACTGCCCCAAGACACCTTTCATTGGACTTTGAGAACCCTCACCATTGCTTCTCTACCCATGCAATTCAGGATAATCAGGACACGTTGGCAACACACTGACCGTCAACCAACCCTCACAATGAAAACAATTCGAACTTTGATTGATGAATGCTTGAGGTGCGAGGCACGGACTGCCACACGACTTTGGATTGAATTGTGCAACATTATTGGCACACACGCTGCCGGAGAAGACAGCGCCACATTGCATATTTCATGGAGTAGCACCTGTGGACATAGTTTCCCCCTATGCGGAAGGAGAACCTGAGACTGATGGAGAATGATACCTGTGGACCGGGCTACAACGTTTGGTCGCCCCCGTGGGACGCTGTTGAACTTCCTCATCAGAGGGACAATGCACACACAGAAACCTGCACCAGGACCGCACAGCGCGACTCGAACGCACCACAAGTCCGTTGGGTTGGAAAATCTCTCAGCACACTGGGCCTAAGAGTTTCATGACTATTCCCTTGACCGCATTTCGTGGTGTCCCTGCACGTTGGCGCACCCCCGCAACAGCGATCGCACACGTAACCCCAGACATCCACAAACAGCGTGACGCGGTGAAAGCTGTCACTGAGATCTTGTGCCTGAATCGGCACTGGCGTATGTACTGGATCTGGCCAGAGTTACAACTGGCCCCGGCCCATGAACTTAATATTTGCGTGAATAGCCCCAGTGAGCTTGTCCACGCGAGCGGTCATGATTATATTCCTGTTTGTAATGACTGCTATGGGCATCTGACGACTTGGGAGCACTTGCTGCGTGAAAATTCTTCTGCGGATACCTCTGAGGCTGGAATCTGGGACGATCAGTGCCCTTGCCACCTGCAGAGGGAGTGAACAGCAATCAGAGATTCAATTGAACCAATAAGGAGAATACCACTTCAGGATGAGCACCCAGAGACATGTGATAATCGGACACCAGAAACCAAACACTGTTGCCTTTTAATGTATGGAAATGCCAGAGATTGATGCCAATATCCTGTCGCACGCCACTCCAGGGCCACTCGGGGGAGAGGATGCACCAATAGACCCGTTGTTGCCTGAGGCAGAAGACTGTGCAACCTCCATCATCTCAGCAAGGCCTCCGTGGGTCTCAACCAGGCATACATCTGGACATCGTGGGCTCCAGTAACCAACCGCAACACCCACAGGGTCGACCAAGAAGTGGCTGAGATGACTTCCAGCATGCTCCCTCAATGCAGACACAAGCACCCACAGAAGCCGGGTGGAATACGACTGTCTGTGACTGGAAATATGACCAGAAAATCCAACAAGAACATTACTGTTGATGGAATGCAGAAGATTCAAGACCAGACGAGGCTCTGCTGCAGGCACAGAAGGCAGATCAGACTCACTATCTGATTGCAATACTTGACTGGCAGCCGCAAGAACCTGCATTTGCAACGCCTGCGGAGGTTGAACACCGTGACGAAGAAGGCAGCCGCTAATCCCACGAAAAGGCATGGAGGAGATCCACACAGGCCAGTGCACCGGCCCTGGGGAGCCTGGAGACGGCAAACGACCCGCTTGATCCGGATGGATCCAGACAATATGAACAGGAACAGCGCCGTGTATGGTGATTCTGCCCCACAGGACTTCGACGCGATTTGACGACACTCCGGCGTCCACTAGAAGCTTTCGAGTATCCTCCAGCCACCGCAAGATGTTCAGCTTGGTGTAGAGACAGTCATGGAGTTGATGAAGAGAAACATATGGTACCCATTGCCTGCAGAGGGGACACTGACCACCCTCATGATCCCAGAACCGTTCATGTGTGGCAGAGTACAGCGACCAGCATCGAGCAAGACCCCAGAGCTCCAATCGAAGGGGTTGTACTTGCAGCCAATGCCGGGCTCCTGTGGTGGACTCGGGAAAAACGCTCAGCCACGCCCTGCATGCTGGGGTGGCACCGTTCTGGATCCCTAGAAAGCCAAGCAGATCAGCCTCTTGAACAAATTTTTTAAGATGCACAATCACTTTCTCACCCTGAAACGGCAAGACACTGGAGCCATCGAGCCACACAGAGAGGACCACAGCACTCCAAGAATGACCATCCGCTGCCCACTTCGTATTTGCGTCCATCCCCGCATTGACTTCAGACAGCCAATCTTTCAGGTTGCTGTCATGTTGTGCTGGAAACCAGCCCCACCTCTGCAGGACTCCTGCGACATTGCCCGCTGCCACCACTCTGTCAAAGATATGACCAGGACGCATCGTCAGTGTCGCAGAACAGAGAGATTGAACTGCACTTAGGCAATCGGACCACGACCAAACCAAACGCACAGGCAGGTGTAGCCTATCGATAGCTTCTTTGATGGCAACTATTGCTTGCGCCAACATCCAACCTTCTATCAGCTTCGTGCTGAACCCATGGCCATCCAGCGTCACCGACTCGTCAAGCTAGATCTGTCCAAGGGCGTCTTGATCGCGTGCTGCGCCTCCCCACAGGCGCTTTTGACTCGCGTCACCAAACACAAAGAGGACCAAAGGAGACGAATAGTGTGAGGCAACCGTCAGCGACCACTTCAAGGCCTCGCATTCCGATAGACACCGAAAGTGGATCCCTATGGCATCAGTTAGGGCCCAAAGACGAACAGTATCTTGATCCAAATGATGCAGAACACTTCGCTGCCAATGGACCCAAGACGCTTAACGTAAAACAACTGGGACTGCAGAACGCTTTATACTGCTCATGCAGAGCCGTGGCCCAAAACACATGCTCTGGAGACGGAACTCCGAGACACTTGAATAGGCATTGCCGCGGTGTTCTACAGGGAATTCCAAAAACAACTCTGTAAGCTCTGCGGATCATGCCAAACATGTCGAACAGGTGTGCCTGAGCAGGGATGTTCACGATGCATTGAAAAACCAGCTTGCAGACTACCAGGCCAGCCAGAATGGCATGAGCAACCTGAAGGGATGTAGGCCAGTTGCGTAGTCTGCCAATCACAAGCCTGCATGCTGCCTTGATGACACAACGGACTTTTGCAACACCACCCACAGGATTGGCGTTTCCACCCAGAAATTTGACGTACGCGTACTTCTTCACAGACTCCACTGTGTCCCACCCCCACGTGACTGTGGATCGAACACGAGTCACTGAGGTGCCTTTTACATCAAGCGACAGCAGTTTCATTTTGCCGCTGTGGTTTTGCTGCCACAGAAGATCTATCACTGCCCTAATTCTGTAGGCCAAGCCTTGCAGACCTTCGTCATCGATTGCAAGACCAGAGGTGTCGTCGACATACCCCACTGTCCCCAAAGGTTCGTCTGCCGACTTCATTGCCACCGGCATACCAAGACGGCTCAGGGCCACTGCCACGTGCAGGAGATTAATCCCTAGAATGTAGAACAGGGGATCAAGCCCCCCGCCCTGTAGAACTCCTCCAAGTTGATGATAGGGGTCTGCGAGCCCCTGAGCGGTGACAACTGAGGTATGGAAAGCACAATATTGTTCCAATAGCGGGAGGACAATGTCCGCTATTTCTTGGGAATCTGCACTGGCAGCAGCAGCAAGAACTCCTCGGGAGATCTCATCGTACGCTCCCACCAGGTCCAGAAACATCACCCTGGCGGAACACAACCTTGCGAGAGACTGATGCATGCACAGATGCACCAGGCGGCGTAACCCATGAACCGAGCTCCCTCGATATCCAGCAAACTGTCGCCCACATGAATGAGCTGGGGTGGTACCCATTTGCATTGTCACCGAAAGGAGTTTGGCCTGAAGGCGATAGAGGGCCGACATGAGTTTTATCGGACGAGAGGTCACATTGATGTCAAATCCAACACTCTTGAACAGTGTTAGGTGGAGAATCCACAGAGTTCCAGGTGGCCACTGCTTGTACGGTAAACGGAGAAGGCTCAGCAACTTGAGTAAGCTGGCGAGACACATATCCTTGACTAAACGGGGCACAAAGCAGTCTACTCCAGCTGTGGGGCTTGAGCAGAGGCTGAAAATACTCAGGAGCGCCTCCACTGAAAAGCACTTGTGCGGCGATCGGGTTCGCTCCATCCACAGGCGCCACACTGCACCGAGGGCAACCACCGGGCGTTGCTGATACATTGACTTGATCCACTCAACCGGAGTACGATCCGGCCTGAGAATGTACTTTTTGGCACACTCTTGCGGCGCAACTGCCAAAACCGCCGCACCCTTCACTGGGGAGCCTGTGGCAGAACACTAGATTTGGTGCATGACCATAAATGGATTCGAACGCCTCAACTTCAGCACGCTCAGGGACCTGTCGGTAAGACTAGGACCGGAGACTTGTTTCCAATCCGATATAACCGACTTCCAGTACGCAGTTGACTCCAACCTGGCAACGGACTCTCTTCTCTACCATGGTTGCCCTTGTAGAATCGCTTCTAACTGATGACGTCCACTGGAGGTATGTACCTGAGGCTGCGAACCAGGGCGTAGGGCAACAACCAGGCACTCTCTGTAGGCTTGCATCCACAATGACGGGGAACGAATGGCTCCACTGAGTGCCTCGAACACCTCCGTGAACAGCTTTCTCTGAGCACCTTTCGACTTTCCCGCCTCGACAGGGCGCTTTGCGGATCCTGTGGCACCACGCTGCAGCGACACTGAGCCGGAGACGTGAACTACAGGATGATCTCCAATGGGGGAAAGCCACAAGCCAGACAGAGCCAACCCAACACCTTTCACGACAAAGAAATCCTTAGGCTGCATCGGAGAACCCTCCATAGAAACAACATTTAACTGATGTTGCTCGAACACCACACTGGACTGACGATGACTCCTGATGTCGCGGTTCCAATCTGCACCCAGCGCAGTCCAAATAACAGCGGACTCTTCAATAACTCGAACCAGTGACAGGAGCTGCTTGTGGTACTCGGCCGTATCAGACCGCTGAGCCATATGAAGCGAACCAGCAATCCCAAGTCCCAGCGCCGAGCGGACCAGAACCAGAAGAACAAAGTACTCATCCAGAACAACAGCAATAAAGGAAGCCCATGCTCCTCTGACCCAGAGTTCCAGACCCTTGCCAACAGACACTACTGTGGAGCGCTTACTCAAGAAGCCATCCACGTAGCGGCTCCGACACTGCTTTGGGGCTCCGTATGTTTCCTGCGGTGCGATCATGTCTGACATGCTCTCTGCTTGCAGTGCCAATATTTGATCCCACTTGGTCACCGGGGTTTCTGTGGAGCGATTGATTCCCTGCAGGTTGATGCTGAGCATGGAGAACTCACATGAGACCGGATTCAGGTTCTCTGGCACCAGCATGTTGGACCACGCACTGACTTGATACTTTTGGGAACACCATAGCGGGGGTGTCCAATTCAAGAACAGGGACAGAAAGGGCCCATGCTCGCTATTTCTGATGACACATCGGGCAACTTGACTGCAGAATAATTTCCACGAGGAATCAAATTTGGTGACTGAACACATGGTGGACCCCCAGGCATCAAGCTGAATTGGAACGGGACTTCGACGACGGGCAATTAATCGACCATTACGTTGAAGCACTTGCGCATTGACACCTTGAATCAGGGCATGAAGAGCAGACCACAGGGGCAGTGTGTCGTCCTGTTGTTCCATGCCCACACTGACGGGCCAATGAACAATTCCAAGGCTTCCTAAAACCGCCGGTGAGAATTCCAAGTGGAACTTGCTGGATCCTTGCGCATATACTACTGAAGTACACTCCTCACTTACATCGATGAGGACCGACGAACAGCCAACCAGAGAAATAGCTGGAAGCCCATTTTTGCGCCAGGGGTCGCATATACGAGACCACTGTGGTCCAATAACCTCGACGACGGCGGCACTGCTCTGACTCCCAGACGATACTTGCACTGTGCGTGAAATTCGCTGCGTTATCTCTGCCGTGTGACACGGCTCTCCAATGGCAGTCAAAGAACCCCAGCCACTTGGCAAATTCGGCAGAATGCTCGATGTGGGAACATAGTTGCCCGATTTCAAACTGCCCCGATTTTTCTGAGCACCGGATACACATTTGGATTTCGCAATGGAACTGCAGACCCATGATGGAGCATCCGAGGCTAATCCACAGGATTGCTTGACAAATATCTCAACTTGTTGACGTGCTGACTCCCACTGAGCATCTGACTCAGGCTCCGCAGTCCCCTGAGTTGAGCCACCACTACCGAACACCGAGACTAAACTCCATATAGAATGCTTGGCAAATATTTCACAGAATTCGGCATCAATCTCTGGCACTTCCGGTGGCAATAGTACAGCCCCTCCGAACTCACATTGTAACCCAGGACCCCACAAGGAGACAAAAGCATTGCCAGGGCAAAAAGGAGGAGCTGCACACAGGGCAACACGGGGGCATTGCCCACTCATCAATATACCTGTTGATCTGTATGGGGTTGACTCCATTTTGGTGGGCGGAGGAATTGGGATATGCGTCCCCACTCGTTTCATGGCATTCAAGATGGTCAGCTCTCGCACCTCCACTTGATCTGAGTACCCATGCGGGTCACGAGCTGAGGACACCCTCAAATTTCCTGTTTTTTCGCCGTCAGTGAGAAGGGCAAGCTGGGGTCCCGGAACATACATCACAATCTCCCCGTACTGATTGAGCATATCACGGAAAGTGCGATAATCTAAGCTTATCATCCCAAAGACTTTCTGGACAGCGGCAAAGGCATCCAGCGCATCCACTCTCTCAAGGCCCTGCAACAGAATTGGCTTCAACCTGTCAGCAGACTTGGCATACTTCTCAATTGTTACAGCGCCTCTCCCTGCTCCAGCAGTCCATTTGAGTTGCGGTTGTCCTTGTCCAGATTGATCCTCCTGACGGCCTGCATCATTGCAAATCCCAATAGGCTGGGGGTTGGACTCACCAGTTTTGTCGTCAGGCTTACCCCGTGGTGCGCTCCGCCTCGTCGACATCCAGCACACGGGCTGAGCTAGGGTTGGATCCCAACCTGGCTTGTTTGTGAGCTTTGGCGTTGGGAGACGCAGGTGGTTCCCGAAGGCGTTTCAGAGACTCTTTGCGCTGCTTGTCACGCTGAAGCTGAGCAACCTGTTGACGGTCTACGCGGACCCATTTGGTGAATGCCACCACAGTACCTGTAAGCCAGGCAAGTTCATCCTGAGAGGCATGGGGAACCCTGCGCTGAAGAGCTTCAACAATGCCTGCGGCAGGCAGGAGCAGCAGGTCGACAGCCAGGCTATCTCGGTAGGAGGAAGCCAGGAGACTGTGTAGATGATCTTCTTCTTCCAGCGACAAGTTACCATGCGTTTCTAAGAGCAGGCGCACTTGCGCAGAGGATGACTTCTCAATTGGTGTGGCGTTGGACGAAGGGGCACCTGCATCAACACCTCTCAGATCATCTTCGGCATCAGAGATCAGATCGGCAGCATCAAAGAAAGTGGGGCACCACACGGACCACATCACCCTCAGGGATTTCTTTTTGTGCAGCAAACCAGAGCTCCATTCGCACAGGAGACTTTTCGAGGTAACGTAGCTGACACATCCCAGCACTGCTTCCAGACAGTGAAATTTGCTCTCGAGATTGCTGAATTGCGTCCACCCCTTGCGCCTCGTCAAATTGGAAATGGACCCAACAATCTTTGCTTCGTCCGATTGCGACAGGGACTCCTTCACAGAACACCATGAATCGGTGACGACATCGGGACGCAGGGCTGAAATTACTCCACAAACTCCAGAGTCTACTTTGCCAGCAAGAAGCGCAAGAGAGAGGACAAAGGGCTTCTCCGAACCAGGTTGCAGCCACAGGGACACCAACTCTGACACAGCTTCTCCTTCATCAGGAACCCATCGCAGTTGGTTGACATCGGTGGGGTCACTGCAAAAATGTCAACTCAGCAACTACTCGCCACTGCACTCATCTGTTGAGAACCTCAATCGCCAGATGGTAACTGCACCAGGCAGGCATCCGGGAGCCCTGAGAAGGGCACTATTGATAAAGAATTGTATGATCCGATGGTATCTGCACTCGGCAGGCATCGGAGAGGGCCAGCACTCTGAAAAGTCACTCCCGGTGACATTTACTTCCATACTAGGACTCTCGGACCAGATGGTCAGAATTGCCAAATACTCCAGCAGAGGCTTGTGCACTTGAGTCGCCGCACTGAGAAGACCGCACCACAGACCCATGTGCGCACGCCTCAACAGCCACACGGGCCGAAAGCCCAGGGGTCAAAGAGACAGTGAGCAGTCCAGCTGTAAGGAGGCACGCACAGGGTGGCAGCAGGGAACCTGGTCGCACTGCAGCTCATCAGCCACTGCGCCCGGCGCACCTACAGTCGCCCCGGCGACCTACAACAGCACGGCAACCTGCATCACTGAAACCACGAATTGACATACCCACTACTCCAGAATAAAAGCCCCTGTACATTTGTAGAAATCCGCAAGAGGAAGAGTAGGAGCTTGTACCCTAGTAGTAGTAGTAGTAGTAGTAGTAGTAGTAGTAGTAGTAGTAGTAGTAGTAGTAGTAGTAGTAGTAGTAGTAGTAGTAGTGATTTGATTTGATTTGATTTGACTGTATCGTTTTGTACCGGATCCGTACCGGTCCCCGTGCACTTATCCTCTTCTATCAACCACCTACCTACAAACCTTCTTTCCACTTTGTTGTACCTGTCGACACTTCTAGTCACTTCAAATCAAATCCAGACCCGGGCCGCACCCCGGCACGCACTTCTTGATGCTGACAGAGACATACAGATCAAGTCTGGCATATCCGGTTTTTTGATCTACTAATTTGAGCTCCTTGGGCTCCCTTGCATTGGACTGCAACCACTCCGTTGGATAATGTCTCACCTGCCCGGGACTGCCCCAAGACACCTTTCATTGGACTTTGAGAACCTTCACCATTGCTTCTCTACCCATGCAATTCAGGATAGTCAGGACACGTTGGCAACACACTGACCGTCAACCAACCCTCACAATGAAAACAATTCAAACTTTGATTGATGAATGCTTGAGGTGCGAGGCACGGACTGCCACACGACTTTGGATTGAATTGTGCAACATTATTGGCACACACGCTGCCGGAGAAGACAGCGCCACATTGCATATTTCATGGAGTAGCACCCGTGGACATAGTTTCCCCCTATGCGGAAGGAGAACCTGAGACTCATGGAGAATGATACCTGTGGACCGGGCAACAACGTTTGGTCGCCCCCGTGGGACGCTGTTGAACTTCCTCATCAGAGGGACAATGCACACACAAAAACCTGCACCAGGACCGCACAGCGCGACTCGAACGCACCACAAGTCCGTTGGGTTGGAAAATCTCTCAGCACACTGGGCCTAAGAGTTTCATGACTATTCCCTTGACCGCATTTCGTGGTGTCCCTGCACGTTGGCGCACCCCCGCAACAGCGATCGCACACGTAACCCCAGACATCCACAAACAGCGTGACGCGGTGAAAGCTGTCACTGAGATCTTGTGCCTGAATCGGCACTGGCGTATGTACTGGATCTGGCCAGAGTTACAACTGGCCCCAGCCCATGAACTTAATATTTGCGTGAATAGCCCCAGTGAGCTTGTCCACGCGAGCGGTCATGATTATATTCCTGTTTGTAATGACTGCTATGGGCATCTGACGACTTGGGAGCACTTGCTGCGTGAAATTCTTCTGCGGATACCTCTGAGGCTGGAATCTGGGGACGATCAGTACCCTTGCCACCTGCAGAGGGAGTGAACAGCAATCAGAGATTCAATTGAACCAATAAGGAGAATACCACTTCAGGATGAGCACCCAGAGACATGTGATAATCGGACACCAGAAACCAAACACTATTGCCTTTTAATGTATGGAAATGCCAGAGATTGATGCCAATATCCTGTCGCACGCCACTCCAGGGCCACTCGGGGGAGAGGATGCACCAATAGACCCGTTGTTGCCTGAGGCAGAAGACTGTGCAACCTCCATCATCTCAGCAAGGTCTCCGTGGCTCTCAACCAGGCATACATCTGGACATCGTGGGCTCCAGTAACCAACCGCAACACCCACAGGGTCGACCAAGAAGTGGCTGAGATGACTTCCAGCATGCTCCCTCAATGCAGACACAAGCACCCACAGAAGCCGGGTGGAATACGACTGTCTGTGACTGGAAATATGACCAGAAAATCCAACAAGAACATTACTGTTGATGGAATGCAGAAGATTCAAGACCAGACGAGGCTCTGCTGCAGGCACAGAAGGCAGATCAGACTCGCTATCTGATTGCAGTACTTGACTGGCAGCCGCAAGAACCTGCATTTGCAACGCGTGCGGAGGTTGAACACCGTGACGAAGAAGGCAGCCGCTAATCCCACGAAAAGGCATGGAGGAGATCCACACAGGCCAGTGCACCGGCCCTGGGGAGTCTGGAGACGGCAAACGACCCGCTTGATCCGGATGGATCCAGACAATATGAACAGGAACAGCGCCGTGTATGGTGATTCTGCCCCACAAGACTTCGACGCGATTTGACGACACTCCGGCGTCCACTAGAAGCTTTCGAGTATCCTCCAGCCACCGCAAGATGTTCAGCTTGGTGTAGAGACAGTCATGGAGTTGATGAAGAGAAACATATGGTACCCATTGCCTGCAGAGGGGACACTGACCACCCTCATGATCCCAGAACCATTCATGTGTGGCAGAGTACAGCGACCAGCATCGAGCAAGACCCCAGAGCTCCAATCGAAGGGGTTGTACTTGCAGCCAATGCCGGGCTCGTGTGGTGGACTCGGGAAAAACGCTCAGCCACGCCCTGCATGCTGGGGTGGCACCGTTCTGGATCCCTAGAAAGCCAAGCAGATCAGCCTCTTGAACAAATTTTTTAAGATGCACAATCACTTTCTCACCCTGAAACGGCAAGACACTGGAGCCATCGAGCCACACAGAGAGGACCACAGCACTCCGAGCATGACCATCCGCTGCCCACTTCGTATTTGCGTCCATCTCCGCATTGACTTCAGACAGCCAATCTTTCAGGTTGCTGTCATGTTGTGCTGGAAACCAGCCCCACCTCTGCAGGAGTCCTGCGACATTGCCCGCTGCCACCACTCTGTCAAAGATATGACCAGGACGCATCGTCAGTGTCGCAGAACAGAGAGATTGAACTGCACTTAGGCAATCGGACCACGACCAAACCAAACGCACAGGCAGGTGTAGCCCATCGATAGCTTCTTTGATGGCAACTATTGCTTGCGCCAACATCGAACCTTCTATCAGCTTCGTGCTGAACCCATGGCCATCCAGCGTCACCGACTCGTCAAGCCAGATCTGTCCAAGGGCGTCTTTAACGCGTGCTGCGCCTCCCCACAGGCGCTTTTGACTCGCGTCACCAAACACAAAAAGGACCAAAGGAGACGGATAGTGTGAGGCAACCGTCAGCGACCACTTCAAGGCCTCGCATTCCGATAGACACCGAAAGTGGATCCCTATGGCATTAGTTAGGGCCTGAAGACGAACAGTATCTTGATCCAAATGATGCAGAACACTTCGCTGCCAATGGACCCAAGACGCTTGACGTAAAACAGGAATGGGACTGCAGAACGCTTTATACTGCTCATGCAGAGCCGTGGCCCAAAACACATGCTCTGGAGACGGGACTCCGAGACACTTGAATAGGCATTGCCGCGGTGTTCTACAGGGAATTCCAAAAACAACTCTGTAAGCTCTGCAGATCATGCCAAACATGTCGAACAGGTGTGCCTGAGCAGGGATGTTCACGATGCATTGAAAAACCAGCTTGCAGACTACTAGGCCAGCCAGAATGGCATGAGCAACCTGAAGGGATGTAGGCCAGTTGCGTAGTCTGCCAATCACAAGCCTGCATGCTGCCTTGATGACACAACGGACTTTTGCAACACCACCCACAGGATTGGCGTTTCCACCCAGAAATTTGACGTACGCGTACTTCTTCAGAGACTCCACTGCGTCCGACCCCCACGTGACCGTGGATCGAACACGAGTCACTGGGGTGCCTTTTACATCAAGCGACAGCAGTTTCATTTTGCCGCTGCGGTTTTGCTGCCACAGAAGATCTATAGCTGCCCTAATTCTGTAGGCTAAGACTTGCAGACCTTCGTCATCGATTGCAAGACCAGAGGTGTCGTCGACATACCCCACTGTCCCCAAAGGTTCGTCTGCCGACTTCATTGCCACCGGCATACCAAGACGGCTCACGGCCACTGCCACGTGCATGAGATTAATCCCCAGAATGTGGAACAGGGGATCAAGCCCCCCGCCCTGTAGAACTCCTCCAAGTTGATGATAGGGGACTGCGAGCCCCTCAGCGGTGACAACTGAGGTATGGAAAGCAAAATATTGTTCCAATAGCGGGAGGACAATGTCCGCTATTTCTTGGGAATCTGCACTGGCAGCAGCAGCAAGAACTCCTCGGGAGATCTCATCGTACGCTCCCACCAGGTCCAGAAACATCACCCTGGCGGAACAAAACCTTGCGAGAGACTGATGCATGCACAGATGCACCAGGCGGCGTAACCCATGAACTGAGCTCCCTCGATATCCAGCAAACTGTCGCCCACATGAATGAGCTGGGGTGGTACCCATTTGCATTGTCACCGAAAGGAGTTTGGCCTGAAGGCGATAGAGGGCCGACATGAGTTTTATCGGACGAGAGTTCACATTGATGTCAAATCCAACACTCTTGAACAGTGTTAGGTGGAGAATCCACAGAGTTTCAGGTGGCCACTGCTTGTACGGTAAACGGAGAAGGCTCAGCAACTTGAGTAAGCTGGCGAGACACATATCCTTGACTAAACGGGGCACAAAGCAGTCTACTCCAGCTGTGGGGCTTGAGCAGAGGCTGAAAATACTCAGGAGCGCCTCCACTGAAAAGCACTTGTGCGGCGATCGGGTTCGCTCCATCCAAAGGCGCCACACTGCACCGAGGGCAACCACCGGGCGTTGCTGATACATTGACTTGATCCACTCAACCGGAGTAGGATCCGGCCTGAGAATGTACTTTTTGGCACACTCTTGCGGCACAACTGCCAAAACCGCCGCACCCTTCACTAGGGAGCCTGTGGCAGAACACTGGATTTGGTGCATGACCATAAATGGATTCGAACGCCTCAACTTCAGCACGCTCAGGGACCTGTCGGTAAGGCTAGGACCGGAGACTTGTTTCCAATCCGAGATAACCCACCTCCAGTACGCAGTTAACTCCAACCTGGCAATGGACTCTCTTCTCTTCCATCCTTGCCCTTGTAGAATCGCTTCTAACTGATGACGTCCACTGGAGGTATGTACGTGAGGCTGCGAACCAGGGCGTAGGGCAACAACCAGGCACTCTCTGTAGGCTTGCATCCACAATGACGGGGAACGAATGGCTCCACTGAGTGCCTCGAACACCTCCGTGAACAGCTTTCTCTGAGCACCTTTCAACTTTCCTGCCTCGACAGGGCGCTTTGCGGATCCTGTGGCACCACGCTGCAGCGACACTGAGCCGGAGACGTGAACTACAGGATGATCTCCAATGGGGGAAAGCCACAAGCCAGACAGAGCAGACCCAACACCTTTCACGACAAAGAAATCCTTGGGCAGCATCGGAGAACCCTCCATAGAAACAACATTTAACTGATGTTGCTCGAACACCACAATGGACTGACGATGACTCCTGATGTCGCGGTTCCAATCTGCACCCAGCGCAGTCCAAATAACAGCGGACTCTTCAATAACTCGAACCACTGACAGGAGCTGCTTGTGGTACTCGGCCGTATCAGACCGCTGAGCCATATGAGGCGAACCAGCAATCCCAAGTCCCAGCGCCGAGCGGACCAAAGCAGAAGCACAAAGTACTCATCCAGAACAACAGCAACAAAGGAAGCCCATGCTCCCCTGACCCAGAGTTCCAGACCCTTGCCAACAGACACTACTGTGGAGCGCTTACTCCAGAAGCCATCCAGGTAGCGGCTCCGACGCTTCTTTGGGGCTCCGTATGTTTCCTGCAGTGCGATCATGTCTGACATGCTCTCTGCTTGCAGTGCCAATATTTGATCCCACTTGGTCACCGGGGTTGCTGTGGAGCGATTGATTCCCTGCACGTTGATGCTGAGCATGGAGAACTCACATGAGACCGGATTCAGGTTCTCTGGCACCAGCATGTTGGACCACGCACTGACTTGATACTTTTGGGAACACCATAGCGGGGGTGTCCAATTCAAGAACAGGGACAGAAAGGGCCCATGCTCGCTATTTCTGATGACACATCGGGCAACTTGACTGCAGAATGATTTCCACAAGGAATCAAATTTGGTGACTGAACACATGTTGGACCACCAGGCATCAAGCTGAATTGGAACGGGACTTCGACGACGGGCAATTAATCGACCATTACGTTGAAGCACTTGCGCATTGACACCTTGAATCAGGGCATGAAGAGCAGACCACAGGGGCAGTGTGTCGTCCTGCTGATCCGTGTCCACACTGACGGGCCAATGAACAATTCCAAGGCTTCCAAAAACCGCTGGTGAGAATTCCAAGTGGAACTTGCTGGATCCTTGCGCATATACTCCTGAAGTACACACCTCACTCACATCGATGAGGACCGACGAACAGCCAACCAGAGAAATAGCTGGAAGCCCATTTTTGCGCCAGGGGTCGCATATACGAGACCACTGTGGTCCAATAACCTCGACGACGGCGGCACTGCTCTGACTCCCAGACGATACTTGCACTGTGCGTGAAATTCGCCGCGTTATCTCTGCCGTGTGACACGGCTCTCCAATGGCAGTCAAAGAACCCCAGCCACGTGGCAAAGTCGGCAGAATGCTGGATGTGGGAACATAGTTGCCCGATTTCAAACTGCCCCGATTTTTCTGAGCACCGGATACACATTTGGATTTCGCAATGGAACTGCGGACCCATGATGGAGCATCGGAGGCTAATCGATACTTGCACTTGTTGACGTGCTGACTCCCACTGAGCATCTGACTCAGGCTCCGCAGTCCCCTGAGTTGAGCCACCACTACCGAACACCGAGACTAAACTCCATATAGAATGCTTGGCAAATATTTCACAGAATTCGGCATCAATTTCTGGCACTTCCAGTGGTAATAGTACAGGCCCTCCGAACTCACATTGTAACCCAGGACCCCACAAGGAGACAAACGCATTGCCGGGGCAAAAAGGAGGAGCTGCACACAGGGCAACACGGGGGCATTGCCCACTCATCAATATACCTGTTGATCTGTATGGGGTTGACTCCATTTTGGTGGGCGGAGGAATTGGGATATGCGTCCCCACTCGTTTCATGGCATCCAAGATGGTCAGCTCTCGCACCTCCACTTGATCTGAGTACCCATGCGGGTCACGAGCTGAGGACACCCTCAAATTTCCTTTTTTTTCGCCGTCAGTGAGAAGGGCAAGCTGGGGTCCCGGAACATACATCACAATCTCCCCGTACTTATTGAGCATATCGCGGAAAGTGCGATAATCTAAGCTTATCATCCCAAAGACTTTCTGGACAGCGGCAAAGGCATCCACCGCATCCAATCTCTCAAGGCCCTGCAACAGAATTGGCTTCAACCTATTAGTAGACTTGGCATACTTCTCAATTGTTACAGCGCCTCTCCCTGCTCCAGCAGTCCATTTGAGTTGCGGTTGTCCTTGTCCAGATTGATCCTCCTGACGGCCTGCATCATTGCAAATCCCAATAGGCTGGGGGTTGGACTCACGAGTTTTGTCGTCAGGCATACCAGACCCCGTGGTGCGCTCCGCCTCGTCGACATCCAGCACACGGGCTGAGCTAGGGTTGGATCCCAACCTGGCTTGTTTGTGAGCTTTGGCGTTGGGAGACGCAGGTGGTTCCCGAAGGCGTTTCAGAGACTCTTTGCGCTGCTTGTCACGCTGGAGCTGAGCAACCTG
The DNA here is from genome assembly GCA_964036045.1 of Eutreptiella sp. 'Long Island Sound 2002'. NCBI lineage: Eukaryota > Euglenozoa > Euglenophyceae > Eutreptiales > Eutreptiaceae > Eutreptiella > Eutreptiella sp. 'Long Island Sound 2002'. The sequence goes on along the minus strand of OZ038391.1, from coordinate 31,595,146 downwards.
TTGACGGTCTACGCGGACCCATTTGGTGAACGCCACCAGAGTACTTGTAAGCCAGGCAAGTTCATCCTGAGAGGCATGGGGAACCCTACGCTGAAGAGCTTCAACAATGCCTGCGGCAGGCAGGAGCAGCAGGTCGACAGCCAGGCTATCTCGGTAGGAGGAAGCCAGGAGACTGTGTAGATGATCTTCTTCTTCTAGCGACAAGTTACCATGCGTTTCTAAGAGCAGGCGCACTTGCGCAGAGGATGACTTCTCAATTGGTGTGGCGTTGGACGAAGGGGCACCTGCATCAACACCTCTCAGATCATCTTCGGCATCAGAGATCAGATCGGCAGCATCAAAGAAAGTGGGGCACCACACGGACCACATCACCCTCAGGGATTTCTTTTTGTGCAGCAAACCAGAGCTCCATTCGCACAGGAGACTTTTCGAGGTAACGTAGCTGACACATCCCAGCACTGCTTCCAGACAGTGAAAGTTGCTCTCGAGATTGCTGAATTGCGTCCACCCCTTGCGCCTGGTCAAATTGGAAATGGACCCAACAATCTTTGCTTCATCCGATTGCGACAGGGACTCCTTCATAGAACACCATGAATCAGTGACGACATCGGGACGTAGGGCTGAAATTACTCCACAAACTCCAGAGTCTACTTTGCCAGCAAGAAGCGCAAGAGAGAGGACAAAGGGCTTCTCCGAACCAGGTTGCAGCCACAGGGACACCAACTCTGACACCGCTTCTCCTTCATCAGGAACCCATCGCAGTTGGTTGACATCGGTGGGGTCACTGCAAAAATGCCCCAGACCATAAGAAGACATGGCGTGTACAGGAGCTCTGAGAGGCAGCACGACGAGCTCCCAGTAGGACACAAACAATGAGCAATCAACTCAGCAACTACTCGCCACTGCACTCATGTGTTGAGAACCTCAATCGCCAGATGGTAACTGCACCAGGCAGGCATCCGGGAGCCCTGAGAAGGGCACTATTGATAAAGAATTGTATGATCCGATGGTATCTGCACTCGGCAGGCATCACAGAGGGCCAGCACCCTGAAAAGTGACTCCCGGTGACATTTACTTCCATACTCGGACTCTCGGACCAGATGGTCAGAATTGCCAAATACTCCAGCAGAGGCTTGTGCACTTGAGTCGCCGCACTGAGAAGACCGCACCACAGACCCATGTGCGCACGCCTCAACAGCCACACAGGCCGAAAGCCCAGGGGTCAAAGAGACAGTGAGCAGTCCAGCTGTAAGGAGGCACGCACAGGGTGGCAGCAGGGAACCTGGTCGCACTGCAGCTCATCAGCCACTGCGCCCGGCGCACCTACAGTCGCCCCGGCGACCTACAACAGCACGGCAACCTGCATCACTGAAACCACGAATTGACGTACCCACTACTCCTTAAAAAAAAGCCCCTGTACATTTGTAGAAATCCGCAAGAGGAAGAGTAGGAGCTTGTACCCTTGAGTTGCAGCATTTAGAATACTACACCACAGACTCATGACTGCACGCCTCAGCAGCCACAAAGGCCACAGGCACACAAGTAAAAAAAGACCGTGGGCAGTCCAGCAGCAACTTCTGAGGGCACCATACGCAGCACTGGAACGATCAAGTGATGTGATTCCGTTCCCAGAAAATTTGCTCCTGTAGCACAACACACAGGCTCCTGAAACTCCATGTGCAGAGATTTCGAGTCCTAATCCTGCACATAACACACAGAGCTTGACATCCACTGCTGGTACCGCTGAACTGAAAAACTCCCAGAGCAGCAAATTGCAGCAGCGCAGAAATGTCCAATAAGGCCACCTCTCGTCCACCCAGCTTGGCATAATCATGACCAAGGCCTGAGGGCAAGAGGCGGAAATGTGAGACTGCACTGCACACAACAGACCCGTATCAATTCTGGCAGTTCTTGGTTCTTTATTTCCTATCTTCGCAGAAGAGGACCTGGTTGAGGAGAGTAGTAGTAGTAGTAGTAGTAGTAGTAGTAGTAGTAGTAGTAGTAGTAGTAGTAGTAGTATTAGTAGTAGTTGTTCTTGTTGTTGGCGATGGTGTGACTTGCAGCCTCGGCAACCCCATTTGTCACCCACAATGCTTGGACAAGAGCACAGTGCTTCTTTTCGGCGTAACGTAGCTGTATCAAGGTGTAGACGTCTTGTGCATATAGGGGTGAGCTACAAGGTTATGGGAGCAGGTTACCCTACGCCCTAACCTCCTGCTCATCATCTGTGAGTGCGGCATGGTACAAGAACCTCACATTAATGAGGGCAAGAGCCGTTTAAGGTCCAGGTCACGCTTGTACCTACGGGAGGCGTGCCGGGTCTAGAAGGCATGCAAATGGGAACAAAGCCAAGTCTGTTGCTCACCCAAAGCTCCCTATCGCCCCAACCCCCTTCCCATGCCTTATCCTGCAGCTTGTGGCCATCAGGCCCATTAGTCGTGTCCACCATGTATCTCCAGTGCTGGGCCCAGCATCCCCCCACCCATGCCCTACATGGTGCTGGGAACCCTGGTGCTGCTGGCCTACATAGCAACAGCAACAAAAGCAACAACAAACATAAGAAAAACAAAAACAACAAGGACAAGGGCAAGGGCAAGAGCCTTTTTAGATCCAAGCCACTCTTGCGCCTGGAGGGAGGCCGAAGGGTGAGGGAGACGAGGCTGGGAGCGAGAAACAGGAGGAGGCTGTTGTCGATCTCCCGAGCTGCACCGGCAGACTGAGCAAGTGCGGGGGCCATGATGCCCACGGTCCCAGTGTCTGCGGCTGTGGGATAAAGCAGTTGCGGGCAACCACTCGACAGTGAATGCAAGTTGGTGAAGCTAGTGACAGGGGAAATGGAGCCTTCCCCAAGAACACCAACGAGGCAAAATGGTGGGTAGGTCCAAAATTGAGAGCCGCCAGCTATGCGCTTATGACACCTAACAGGCCTGCACGGAACACCTGAACAAGCGGCTCATCTAGAACATTCGCAAGTGCACAGGGACAGGCCTCGAGCTACTGCTGCTCCCTCCGGTGACTGCGCGCCCTGACTGTGTTGTGATGCATGCTACATGGTATGGGCCGGCTGTGCTTCGAGGAGGTCATGACCCATCAGGAAACCTGGGCTACACCGGGGCCTCGTCCACGCATCAGGGTAAAGGGACAAAAATTAAGCTCTGCCATGTCCAAATCAGGAAGAACCCCCAAAATCCCTGGTACCGAAGTGCAATAATCCCCCAATATCAAAAAGTATGGGCCTCTGGAACAGTATAGTGTGACAACTGTGTGCAGTGCGCGCACAGCGCACCACTCACCCCCTTTCCAGGGAACCTGCACGCAAAAAGGATAAACAGGATGCGTACTTGCAGACCGCTTGGGTGTATGCAAGAAGTCGAGAACTGCTCCTGCAGGGGCAGCCTCAACTTGTAATTGGTCAACACAGGCTGCGGCAAACCGCATTTACTCTGGAGCCCCCAGCAGTCCAGGCCCAGGTGAGCTGGCGATGGCTTCTTATCATATGCTGGTTGGGAAAGCCCTCAGAATCAAGGATCAGAGCTGTCCGATGCTACCATTGCTACGCATTTACTCCGGGGTTATGTCAGGTACCACGCGCCCCCCATGTGCCACACATCCCCTGCATACCCTCGGTTTGGAACAGCACTTTGTACAAGTAACCCCTCATCTCATCCACGTTCACTTCCTCCTTGCCGTCCAAGTCCAGCTCCCCGCTGATTTTTTCTGTATTGGCCGTGATACTGTTGTGGAGCATGCCCTGTAGTTGCCTGCACACACGAGACACAGCACAACACACCACAGGGCACATCAGGAGACACCAGAGAATGGAGTAAGGCGGCAGGGTAGAGAGGGTAGAGATGACCGGCATGGTGAGGAAGAGGACAGTGAGCAAATTCCAAGCAAGCACAACGACCAATTGGGATGCACCATGGAAGGCTTTCGTGCAACAAACATTGATGAACAGTAGCTCTTAACGGAATCCTCACCGGAAACGTGCAATTTATACCCTCCGAGAGTCCCATTCCAGCTCTGGGTGAACAGCTGCACAGCAAAAAAAGAATTCTGGAGACGCTGTCCTGAGCACACAAAGTGTTCATCCATTCGGCTACAGATGCCAAAGGATACAGATCTGCACATCTGTGGCCATTCACCCTCTGGTAGATGAGCAAGAAAAAGCACTGACAAGATCAGATATGATGTGTGGCTTATTCTAACCCCGGTTGGGGGCAGATGGTCACGAGGCATGCTTGTTTCTGTGTATGCCCCTCCCCAGCTCACACAAACCCTTGCAGGTACCAACGTTTGGCCCCTTGAAAAGCTGCTCCAGGGTGGCTTGCCCAGCAATGGGTGGGAGCCCTTTGGAGAGGGTGTGGGCCATGGTTTTGGTAGAACACAAGGCTCTTGGCGATGCTGATGAGGAGGTTTACCAAGGAGATGCTGGCAGTGGAGATAGCGTATAGATGGGGAACTTAATCGAACTCAAAGGTGTATAGGGGTGCTCAACCATTAGGGGGAGGGGGGGTTCGTGCACGTGCCCGTGGGGACATTACACCTCTCTACTATGTGTATCCGGCACACCAAAGAACGTTCCATCTTGCAGCCGAATACTGGACACAAGGAGAACACTGTGGCGCCAACAATAATGACACTGGCCAAATCACTTGGATACAACCACTGTCACCAACAAACGTCTGATATTGCATGCAACCCAAGCAAGTTTCCTCCGTTTTCTTTGCAGGAAATCAAATCAACCATGGTCATCACCCTCCAGAATCACTTTGGCATGCATCACGGTGCTTCGTGTTGCGATTCAGCGAGGCCACAACACACAGCTCCAGTGCAAATAGTCTCCAGGACAACTAGCTCAGCAACGCCTCACGCTTTATGCCCTTGTTCGACTAATGTGCCGAACTCTCTTCCTGCGCCCTTCATTCACCACAGGCCGTATCTTGGCCGCAAAAACTACGATGGCCATCTACTCTACGCCGTATGTGTACACAATGCAAAAGCAAAACGAGCAAAAGGCTCAACAGTGTTTTCAGAACATAACCTGCAGATCTTGGTCAACGAGGGTGGAGGGGGTACGCAGATCGGCCTGGACTGATGTTCGTGTGCCTGAGGAGATGGGCCACTTGCACAAAAGTGAGGGAAACCTGGACTGCTCGACCAGCTCCGGGCACACAACACAGTGGCAGACAAATTCTATATATAAACCGGGTGCATAACCCGGGGCTCGGACGGAGTTCAGGTTATATAACCCGGAACTCGAAGAGTTCCGGGTTATATAACCCGAACTCGGTCCGAGTTCCGGGTTATAACACTCGGGTTCTAAGTCCGTGTTATGGAGACTCGGGAACTCAGACCCAAGAGTCCGGGTTATGTATCCACGGAGAGCTTGCTATTGTTTCCGATTCTTGCCCCCTTGCCCGTCCCTTGTTGTCTCCACCTTGACACCCTTTGGTCGGGTTGGGCCTTTGGATCACGCCCATGTGCAATCACAACGCCACAATAGCAAATCATGTGCCACTGGTAGTAAGATATGGTCCATGCTTTGGTGCCACTCTCTTTTACCCTAACCCTAGTGGCAGATAGCATTTCTTCCCAAAGAAATGCTACTTGATAGCATTTCATGGTAGCATTTCTTGATTGGTGATTTCTCCCCGAAGAAACGCTATCTCATCCACTTTTAGTATACTGACAAAATGTCGAAGAAACATGTAGGTGTTGTACCCCAAACCCTTGCGGTGTATCATCAAAAGGGTAAAAAGGTGAAAACACAAGCAGCCATGTTGCAAGGTAGGTACAATGTGGAGAATCCTAAAGACGAGAGCGAAATCAAAGCCGAGCCTTGCCCCAAACCACCACTGAAAGCAGAACCTTGTCAACCAATGGCAAAGCAAGCTTCACCAAGAGTGGAAGCTAATTCACCACCAAATTTTGCACCTCAAGAAGCAAGTGTAGTTACCATCTTTGATGAAGATTTACTAAGCTCACACTCGGCTGATGTGTTGAATATTTCAGTGGATTCATCTTTGCATGATGAGGAGGATGATTATGAAGAGTTTCCTCCCACCCAATTGTGTGAAAGGGGGGATGTGTTTACTTCACTTGCAGAAGGCCACAATGCATACCGTGAAGCGGCTTTTGCAGCCCCACCTAGCGAGGTGCGGCCAACAATCAAGTCTTCACAGACATGCCCTTCACAGGTGCCAAGAACCAAAGGTAGCCCCATGTAAGCCAAAGGCTGAACCTGGTGTATGCTATATGTGTGATGAGGCAATTCCCCGAAAACGTGACACTATTGCTCTTAAATCGGTGTCATGTGATGCCCGCAGAGCACCACCTTCGGTGTGCCAAGTTGGCCCGAGTTCCTCGGCATGGTTCATGGATTTGTGAAAGCTGCGCCATGACGCTGTAAATTTTCCTTTTTGTGCATGATGTTAATTCAGGGGAATCACAATGGTAGCCATTCCGCCTGCAGCGATGTGGGGTACCATAGTCAACAAAGTGACGTTTTGCAGCTCATTTGAATTGTGGACCCCTCTTGATGCCACCCTATTATGAATGTGGGTTTTGCCATCCAGGGTCAGTGATAGCGTTTCTTCATTGAGAAATTGTGAGACTCAGATAGCGGATATAAAAAACGCTACATGATAGATTTCTTGGGGAAGAAATGCTGGGGTAGGGTATCATGTAGCGTTTCTTGTATAGTATAGTTCCAATTATACATTGCTTTTCCGTATCCTGTACCTCTGTAACCCGTAACTCGGACCCGAGTCCGGGTTATATAACCCGCAACTTCGGACACCCGAGTTCCGGGTTATATAACCCAGACTCGGGTTTGAGTTCCCGGGTCTATAACCCGGACTTAGTCCCAAAATGGAGATACCTGCAGCGCTATGTCCATATCCGTCCAATAGAACGCTGCCGCCATGACCATCACCGCTACCACTACGGCCCTTCAGCCTGCGTGTGCGTGCCTGCGCGTGTGTTCACCGCAATGCAAAAGGGCAAAGCACGTGCTTTTAGTAAAAGGGCATCACATCAATGGGTTTGTTGAGAAGTACCATGTGCACTTGGACTCCTGAATCAAGGTCAACAACATTGCTTTCACGTCCTGAATCATACTACGAAGAAATTTGCGCTCGAACACCCCGGATTCGGCCTTATCATATTTGTCAAAGACGGAGTCAATGCGCGCTTCGTAATTGGGGACTTTGGTCAGCTCCGCTTTTAACACTCGACTTGTGTATTGGCCCATAGAAAAGCACTACACTATACAAGGCAAACAATGCATATGCACTCATGGCACTCCTAGAATGGGTTGCCAACCCTCTTTGCCTCCTCCCAAAACCACCCCCACAGATTAGAAAGGGATTCATTGGTACACATTTGTGATCCCCCCCTCCCCCGCTACGGGAAGCAGCGTGCGCACGACCTTAACCGGCGAGGTACCAAGGAATGAGGAATACGCAGCAAAAATCCGAGGAGAGAAGAAAGCTCTTCAGTGATATATCATGGGCGTCTTTCACTGCGATACATTGAGTGAACAAAAGCCACACAATGTTCTCACCACTCCTAAGGTCCTATTGCTATTCCGGCTAACCACTCGCACCGAGACGGGCACAGGGGATCTCAATTGAGCCACGTCCTTCATTAGTAGCCCCCCCATCCCGCGGCTGTGAGGATAATGTAGTGGACAGGGTCTACATTGCTGAAAAGTCGGCAAACTAGGCTGAACTATGTGGTAAAGGGGCCACAATGCATAGAAGCGGCCCCGCCAGGAGGCGTCGTGTGTTAACCACGTCAAAAGGTCTAACACTATATCCGACAATGAAAAGAATCTAGTGCGCACAACGTCCCACTGCGTTTTTGCGAGCAGCTAATGCGCGGCCCGCACTAGTGATTGCAATTGGCGCACCTTTACAGTGCTTTTGGGTCACGAACTTTGGTGTACGACAAATATTTGTAGTCTACCTCTCCAACACGCTGTCGTTCATGCATTCAAGGGCTCGTCATGTCATCATAATGTGTCGCTCTGCCACCCTCGCCATGTGTGGCTCCGCTACCACGGCCAGTGCCCCTTCAAGGCATTCAGGTGGGCATGCAAGAAAATAGACATGGAGGACATGTAAATGTGCACACCCCAATGCACTGACCGTTGCAAACCATTCTTGGAAATTTGTTCCGACATGGGCACAGGACCCACAGGCCCTAGATGGACTCCAGAGTGCCCATGGAAATTCACCAAAACACACTTCATCTGATTCAGAAGAACCAAATCTTTGTCAAAAAAGGCCTCAACAGGGCCTACACAATGACTCTTCCGAAAATGCACAAAAAAAGACTCTTCACTACAACAACTTTGGTTCAAAGGGGGCGGGTGCCAATCACAATGGCAGATTAAAATGAAGTTGTTGTAGGGGTGGTACTGCTACGGGGGCTTGGCTTGGTGTGGAATGGATATTGTTCCATTAGACATGCCACTACTATTATAGTACTGCCCCCCATTCCCCCCCGACAATAGACCCACCAGCAACTGCCCATTTAACCCACTGAAACAAGCCACACACAACGAGCCCGCTTTTATTGATTTTCAATTAACTGATGACAACATCACCCATGACATCATGACATCACTTCATTACCTTGTGCATGGATGATACATTGAATGATCCTTTTTTTTTCAAAATGGTGGGAAGGAATTCTTTTGGTAGGACACAGCTGTACATGTGACATTTGGTGCACTGTGTGACGGCTCCTGCGTTGGTTTGTACAATGCGCTTCCTCGGCCTTGGGTGTGTGGGTGTGTGCATCTCTTTTTGGGGAATCTCAATAGGGAAGGACTGCCTGCGCAGTCATTTTGCCGCGACCGGGGTGTCGCGCGCTTCTCAGCCGCTTTGCAGCCGAAACATCAACCACAGCTGTGAATTTACGAGAGAAAGGAAACCCCAGAAACAGTTCCGAATCAAAGTTCGGCGCCACAGGAAGTTGGATGCAGGCTGCCGAAGTGCGGTTGGGCACGCATTGCTTGCCACTCCCGCACAACGGGCCGTGCAGACGGAGGCGCCTGATCAAGGCGTTGTAGAGAAAGCAACCCTGAGGCAGTTTTACACGGGTCCAGCGGTCGGCGGCGCGCGCGCGACATCGGCCCACGCTGGGCAGGTTGCCGCATGCACTTTACACTCGCGATCAGGCTGTTACAGTACTGTACTTTGTTTACAGCATCAGTTATGCTCAACCCTAATCCCGATGATAAATTGATAAATTGATAATGTGTGTGAAACCTAGGCAATCGTGCAAGCATCCGAAGTATAACCCTGTCTAGCCCTTCCCCATTTCACTCACTAATTTGAAGTCCCAGTTCATGAGTTCAATGCATGTCCGTGCTCGTCGTGCTATGATAAAATCCAACTGAAGAGTCACTTGCAAATTTCACGTTGGGAAACACTATCAATATCCATACCTAGGGATGAGTCCCCGTGCCCAGTGTTACCCAGTGTTGCCCAGTCGTGGCGTTTGCAACCATGCTCTGGGTGTCTTGAGCTATGCCCTGTCAGTCCTCCCTATCCCTCCTCCTCAACACCCTTGATTGATTGCTGGTTTTTACCCTTGGCGGTCGGGTCACTACACTGACCCTTGGCTCCATCGTGATGGAGAGACCTCCGGGTCCATTCACGGCTGACAACCCTGCATTTGTTTGCACACGCACATAGGATGAAAGCAACACACATGTGAACATAAAGTTGAACACCAGGGGTCCACATGCGTGGGCCCCATCTTGGACCTCATTGCAATTGCCTTCGCTTTGCTTTGTATTCACAGCCATGGCATTTCTTCTCTTGCCTATGTGCCAGTGACGAGTCCTGTGCATGTCCTGCTAGTCCAGTCAAGGAGATGCTCCGTCCAATTCCTCCCATGTCACCTTTGTTTAAGCACCTGACTAGCATTGCAACCAAGATTGTTTTATGAGCGAAAACCACTTTGCGTGCTTTTGTCAAGTGGGGACGGTTTAGTCAATTTATATAGCCCGACTTCTTTTGGAGGGGGGAAGTGGAACTTTTGAATTTTGCTCGTTGTGGCCGAGAAACAAAAATTGTTGCATTCCCATGTTGCGTTTTGAAGTGGTATGGGGGTTAGCGGCCTATGGGAAAAATTTTTGGTGATTTTCCCTCTAACCGCGGTGCATCGAGCATTCGTGAGGTTGCCTACTAGGCGAGTTCGCATTACGCGTTGGCATCGGCTAGGTCAACGAGGGATGTTCAAGCAAAGCGGTAGCCTTGGAAAGTAGGTGGCACTCACGCACATTTCTAGGAGGACCCCATCAATAAACACTAAGAAAGGAGGATGAATGCGTCAATTACGCGTCACGTCAAAGCCAAGGAGGTTGCGAGCGTGGATGCAAGACATTTTGACCGAAATTGTCAATTTCAATATGCCACCATGAACACCATGCACCAACATTAATCACACCGCATGTGTGAGAAGTGAAAGACATAGTGCGGCTGTTGACTCGCTTCTTCAACCCCACACGAGGGCATTGTTAGTTACGCAAACTTGTATTTTGTATGCGCGTATGGCACTTTATTACACAATTCTCCATCGTCATGTGTTTCGTGCTACACTATATATATATATATATATGCATGTGCTTGCGGTCGGGTATTTTATCTACGTGCCCATGAAGTGCCCCTCGGGGCGTATCCACGTACGAATCCCGATGGTAGATATGGCAAACCTTATGGATATTTCTCCATCTTGTTGATGATTAGACGGTCTAATTGTCAAAATGTGCATCGTAAAGCGTGAATGGTGTGTCAGCATGTCGGCTTTCCTCTTGGTGCCCTCGTCAAAGGGATAGATAGACATCGAGACAATGATGTTCCACTCCGCCGATTGAATTCAGGCTTAACTGCCGACACTACCACAAGGTTGAGGGCACGAAACATGGTGTTGGAATGGACACTCAAACTTGCAAACATGGTTTTGTGCGTCTTGTTTCATGCATAATGCATTGTACATGGAACATTATGCAACAATTGTGCCAATGCCACGGATATTCCTTTATCTACAGCCCCATATGTGCAACCCCTTCGCCAAAAAATAAAAACTTTTGAAAAGTTGGGAACCCTAGGTTTTTGGACCTCAACCACCTCGTGGAAACGTCCGTTTTGTCTAATTCCATCAAAAAACCACTTTTTGATTTTTGCAACCCCGTACCGAAGGTGTTTTCCGCCCCCTTGCAACCCATGGGGACCCCCAAAGACCAAAATTTGCAGGTTGCAGACTAAAAAAAGCGGTGTCATAAAGCGGTTGCATTCCATCATTTCGGGTTCCTGCAGGTTGCAAATTCTGTGGCGGTTGCACATGAGGGTTGCACACTCTTGTTGTCCCCCTTTTGCAATGTTAGCTTTCTTCTCCTCCACCCATGTCCGCCAACGATGACGATCCGGGACTGCCTGTACCGAAGGCATACCGCATGCCGGACCACTACACGGCAGTGGTATCCAAGAACACGCTGAAGAAGGAGTCCCCTTTTGTTTTACAGGTTCTCCCCTATTGTCGCATGCTTTGTCGCATGGTTTGAGTGTCACTTTCACGTTCACTGAAAATTCAAGGTCTTTCCTCTTCGTGCGGCAGGCAGGGGGGGGGGGTTTTCGGGGTGGGTGATCCGGATCATTTTTGATCCAAACACTAGGCAGTGGGGAGGGGGGGGGGGGGTTTCGGGGGTGGTGATCCGTGGATCACTTTGGATCATTCTTGGACCATTCCGGACCATTTTGCTTATTGCACTTTGAACTTTGTGTCAATGGTCGTGTGGACTTGTGGATCATTTTTTGCAAGTTAAATTGATGGAACAAGTGAACTTCCATTTTTGGTTCCTTTTTTTTTATGTTGCTGTGTGATACTTACATTTGGAAGATACATTTTTGGATCATTTTTTGCAACACAAATTGGTCAATCAATATGTTGTTTTGTGCGTGCTCTACGTGATACTTACATTTGGAAGTTACATTTTTGGATCATTTTTTGCAACACAAATTGGTCAATCAATATGTTGCTTTGTGCGTGCTCTACGTGATGCTTACAATTGGGGGTTGCATTTTCGGATCATTTTTTGCAACACAAATTGGTCAATCACTATCTTGTTTTGTGCGTGCTCCGTCTTTGGATCATTTTTGTTGCTTATGATTTGGTGGATCATTTGCCCTTGTGTTCTCTACTTTTTCTACTAGTGGCCTAGTTTGTGTAATGTCGGAGCCAATTTGCAATTGCGTTGGCAATGGTTGCTCGTTGCCGATGAGGCTTGGTGGGTTCAAGCCGCCGGCGGGAAGCTATCAGTAATCCCCAAGGTTGGTTTCAACCCAACGGTGTGCGAGGCCGTGTACTTGAAGTACATGGACAATGTGCCTGGTCTCAGCCGTGAAGTGCTTTGGTTGGTGTTGTCGTACTTTAAGCGTGGCCCCAGGCAAGGTGCCTATGATGACATTTCACCAAGGCAACGCAAGTACGGTGATAGGTGGGCACGGCACTTGATTCATTGCGGGGTGCAACATTTGGTGCGTGCCATGGTTGAGATCTCACCCGAACATTTGTTGCACCCATCAAATCACATCCCGCACTTTCCGGGTCAATGTGTTGGGAGTGTTGATACATTTCCGGTGCATGTAGCGTGCGGGCCTAGTAGGTACCAACCAAAATATGCCGGAAATGTAGCAAAATTCCAGGCATTCGTGACGCACTTGGGACTATATGCGTATCTTTCGGGCCCGCATCCCGGTGCAATGCAATGTGCCCGCCTTCTTTGTGTTGACATGACTCCATATTCCTTTGGCTACTAGCACAACGGTCTTGTCCGGTCTGGATTTTTGTGCAAATTGTGACTTTTGTGTGAAAAGTTGGGTCAGGGGTATTTGCATGTGGCGGATCTTGTGGTTTTGGTGTTTTTTGATGATTCAACGAAGGATTAGAGTTTTGCATGTAGACCAGTTTGGCAGATCACAAGACCGGTCTAGACCGGTCTTTGTACCAACTCAAACGAACTCAAACGAAAAAGGGATACAAGGATTACAAGGTTTTTACTTCTTCTGCGCCAACTGCATAAAACGAGACGAACTGATCGAACCGACCGGACCGAACCGTTCATTTCACTTCGTGTAAAGACCAGACCGGACCGGTCCGGACCGGTCTTTGAACAAACTGCATAAAACGCGCTAAACTGGGCGGTCCGACCGGTTCGACCTGTTTATACCTGTTTTTGATGTGAACTGCATAAAATGCATAAACTGCTTGAAATGATCGGACCGGCCCGTTTAGATCGTTTTACGCGGTTTGTTCAAGGACCGGTCTGGACCGGTCTGGACCGGTCTTCTGGTAAACTAAAACGAACCGCATAAACTGCATAAACTGTTCGGTCTGCATAAACTGCATAAACTGCGTAAACCGGCGTAAAGTAGAAGTTTTGCTAGAATAAACTGCGCGAAACGGGAAGACCGGGCAGACCGGAAGACCGGACTTTATGAAATGCGTACCTGTAGCCAAAGGAATATGTGTACGCATCACGACCACAGGTTCTTGAGCCCCTAGGACTGTCCACGTGTCCGAATTAGTGATCCGGAAAATTGCGGATCATTTTGCTAGGCAGTGGGGGGGGGGGTTTATGGGGTGGGTGATCCGTGATCCGCAGATCATTCGGTGGGGGGGGAGGGGGGGGGTTTTGGACCCCCGCGGATCAGTGATCCGCGGACCGCCTACCACACTTCGTGTCTCTTGTGCAGCTGTCGCAGCCCAAGGGTTTGTACGTGGCTGGTTGGGTCCACCGAGTCAACAAACAGAAGAAGCAAGTGGAGTTATGCGACGACCAAGAGTTCATGCCTCGGGAGTACGAGATCAAGAATGGGAAAGTGGTCAACCAGGCCTTCCCCACCAATTGTGACTATGCCTATGCCGATGTATGCTGCATTCTAGTTCACTTCGCACTGTTTCGTATGCAATTTTCATTTCAGCCTAAAAAAGCTAGTGGTTGCAGGTTGCTTTCAAGCGGTGTCACGAGGCGGTTGCACACTCGAAGCGGTTGCATTCCGGCGGTGTCATCCAGCGGTTGCACATTTCCCACATTTCCCTTTTTGTTTAGTAGATTATCAACGTTTGGGCTTTTTACGAGAAGGAGCGGCCAAAGGTCAAGGTCAAGTCGAAGGCAGAGTCACATGCCGCCGCTGCCCAGGCCCAGGCCCAAACCGATCGCCGGAAGGAGCCATCGCCCAAGAGTGATCCACCCCCAAGAAGTGTGCCTTGCCCCGTGGACAGTGACTCAGATGCAGCGGATGTGGCGCCCGAACCAAGGAAGGCCAAGGACGCTGCAGTGGTACACTCCGATGGAAGCGAGGACGACAGTGACACGCCGCGGCAGCCACCGGCAAAGAAAACGAAGAAGGATGTAACTACGAAGCCAAGAGACATTCGCCAACTTGCTTCGGAATGCAGCCAAATCATGGCGGGTGTCTATTATGTTGTTACACTGGCTACCTAGGGAGTTTTTCCTCCTTTTTGGTGTAAATGGAAACTTCTTACCCTGAAAAAACCCGGGTTTCATGCCCCTCTCGTGCTGAAAACACTCCTACACGGTACAAAAGTCCCAAAGTTGGCTTCCCGGGCCTGGGCTCGCGCAAATTCACAAGTTGGCGCGCCAAGTCGCAAGTTGGCGCGCCAAGTCCGGACTTGGCGCGCCAACTTGCGACTTGGCGCGCGCCAAATGTCCCCCCACCGATCAAACCATCGACTTGCATACCATTGTTGTCACTGGAAATTCCGTCCCTCACCTGCCCTTGCACACTTGGCACGAAGAAAGCATTGTTCCATCTTTTTTTTATTAATGTGCAAAAGACTGCGAATGTGCAAGAAGCTGTCAAATCAATCATATAAATCATATATAGAGGTCACATGCCTTGTTCAGCCTGGACGAAGACCCCCTTATTCTCTATGTACCCCCTTTGCTTCGTCCACGACGACTCCCAAACCGAAAATTTTTTATTATATAACCCCCAGTCCAGATTATCTCAGCGGATCACTTCCCCCCACCCCTTCCGCGTGCGATCCCCCTTGCCCCCCTTCACCCGCACTCTGGCCCCCCGCAGTCTGGACACCCGGCCGCCTTTACTTCCACCTCGAAAGCTGCGCTTTGAGATTTCACATTTCAGGGCTTTGTGCCGCCCCTCTCCTTTGAAGGCGGCAAAAATGGCAATGTGCCCCCACCTGCGGGCCCATCCCAACAGGTGGTCAATCCACAGATGGGCCCACAGGGTGACGTTCATTTCACAGGCCTTATGGGCCTCCCCCATTTTTTTCAATTCTGTTCGCAGAATTTTCATGTCGGGCAACTGCAATGGTCCGGATTTCCAGACGACATCGCTTGTTGCCAACAGGGATTTTCCCCATTGCCGGAAGGCGTCCGTCCAGGACACCTGGACCCCCCCCATGTCAACGACATGCTGCAGGAGGCCCTCCCCCTCCAGATGGTCACACATGGTGTCCCATCCCTCACTCTTCACCGACTCGGCAGCCGCCGTCTGCTCGATTTTCAGGGGCACCTTCTTCTTATCCTTCCTCTCCTCTTCCAACGCCACCCCGGTGGCGGTCCGTGCCTGGATCCGAATGGGATCCAGGAACCATTGCACCCACCTCACGGCCTTTCCCCTTTTCCACCGATGCACCGTGTGGAGGCTGTTCACAAGGGCTGAAAGCCCATTGTGCACTTGCCGGTGCACACCATGCAGCCCATAGTCGGGGGGCCGCTGGGCGGGGCGCACGATCGGGCAGAGCATCCCCGCCCACAGCCACTCCTCGACAATCACCCCCATCCCGCAACCAAATTCGTGCAGAATGGTTGCCCGATTTTTCCCACACAGCCAACAAACGGTGGCTGCGGGGTTTTTGGCCGTGAAGGAGGAGCAACCCCCCAAAATGACCTGCGCCTTGGTGTCTGCTATAAAAAAACAAATCACCTTACGCAGGTAACCCCCTTTATCGGGGATTTGCTGCTGCGCCACCTCAGTGAGGTCCGCGTTCAGGTCATAGACCTCGGCCAATTGGGAAATGATGGCCTTCTTCTCGGATCCGCGCAGCAAGATCCAAGAGCGGTGACGGACTCCACCACGGCGTCCACATCGTGCGGATGAAGCTGGATCAAAAATCCAGCAACCCCTGGATTTACCTCTAGCAACTCGAAGATGTAGTTGCTGAGAACCAGGGGGTCTCGCTTGTCCGCCATGAAGGGGGACTTATGGACAAGGAGTCCAAAGTCCACACCATGTTCAAAGCGGGTCGCCACAGGGCGCCTCACATTGGCATCACCCATCGTAAACCCCTCAGGACCGCCAAGGCGACGGACCCCAAGGAGCTTTTGATGGTGCTCGCACCAAGCGTGGGCAGCAGCAAGGGCCATTATCAAAGAATATGAAAGCTTTGAGAGCTAAAGCGAAAAGGGGAAACATAAAATGAAGCGCGATAACCCACGCGATAACCCACGCGATAACTAGGTTATCGCGCGATAACCCCCGCGATAACCCCCGCGATAACTAGGTTATCGCGCGATAACCCACGCGATAACTAGTGCTCTAACCCCGTTCTAACCCCGCGATAACTAGTTAGAGCACACAAAGATCAAATCGCAAAAAGTGCAAAACGGGCAATATCGAGCAAACGAAACATGGAAGGCACATTGTTGCATCATAGTGCACCCATGTAACATGTGAAATTCCGGGTTCCAACCATATTAACAACACCCAAAATTGGGGGGGTTCCGCACCACGCCCTAGAACGCTGCATCCCACGCGAAGTCGTGGGGGAGATTTTGGGGCCACATTGGGAAGTACACATCAAACCCGGCCGCCGCCGCATCCACCTCGTTTGCGGGGAGAGCAAACCCCCCACCCCCGATTTGGAGCTGTTGGCCGCGGCCATTCTGTGGGAGAGCCGCAAAAATGGCGACAGCTTCCGCAAACTGCAGTACAGCCGGGCACACAGCCAATGGAAGTGCCCATGGGGAACCCTGATGCAGGTGCGAAAGGCATTGTCCGCCCCCCGTGTCACGGAGGTCCATTTTCAGACGGACGAGGACAATGACATTTTTGGGGCCGCATGCAATCTGTGGCAGAAACTGCAGGTATTTTCACCCTGCACCAAAGCGTTTCCCGGCGACCGTTCACGGTGACCCGTTACACACGGCCTGTTTTCTGGCATAGGTGATGTGGCACCGTGACGGCCCCACGTTCCTGACGGACAACGTGTGGGTGGGCATCTCCTTCGACGGGACAAAGCTCTGGCAGGCCTCCTTCGTGCATTTTGCCGTTGGAGACCTGGGGAGTCATATGCCCTTGGGCCTGGCGTGAAGGATGGTGAGACGCCCGTGCCCACGTCCTTCAAGAAGGTACGGGCCGGAGACCGCGTGGTGCTGCTGCTGAATTAAAGGGCTCGCACGGCGGCCGCTACACCGGCAAGTGCGAGTCGCAAGGGTCTGGCAAAATGTCCCTATCCGGGACAATGTACTTCACAGAGGACCAGAAGACCGGCAATTTGAAGCGCAATATCAGCAAAGGCGACCTTGACTTCGTCACCGAGGACGTGATCGGATGTTGGGTGATCGCGGAGGCGAAGACATCTACTCCGGGGCAGAGGATTGCGGCCCGAGCAGCGCAGTCCCGCAAAAGGAAAGTGGACGAGGAGTCCGAAGACGAAGACGAGGACGAGGAAGAAGAGGACGAAGAAGACGACGAGGCGGAGGAGCGAGAAAGCGTGATGGAGATCCCGGAAGAAGAGGCAAAGGAGGAAGAGAAAGAGAGGAAGAAGAAGAAGCCGGCGAAGGAGAAGCAACCCACCAAAAGACGGTTGCCGGTCCCATTTTTCAAGGAAGTCAAAGCCGAGGGCAGTGAGTCCGCCTCGTCGCCCCGCACAAGCAAGAAAGGCAGGAAGGCCTCCACCGAGGACGAAGAGAGGTCGGCGGAAGAGGTGCGCATGGGCAACGCGTTGGAGGCGTATGGCACCACCTTGCCAAGGCTTGGGCAACACGTACGGCAATGTCTCCGTGGCCAACCCCACGCCAAGACACTTTTGGCGGCATCGCTGCAGTTGATGTTCGAGTGCCCGAACAGCATTCTTCGTGGTCCTCTGTGCATTCGGTCGGATTACATCGTGGCGCAGCGCAAGTGTATGGAGCCCCTTCGTCAAGCCGGTGGTCCCCAATACGAGGAATACGCAGGTTTGTGCAAACCGTCGTAAACCGTTCGGACCGCTTCACTTTAGCACACTTCACACGAAGACCGGTCGGACCGGTCTGTACAAACTGTCGTAAACCGTTCGGACCGGTCCACTTTAGCACACTTCATACGAAGACCGGTCGGACCGGTCCTTGCAAACTGTCGTAAACCGTTCGGACCGCTTCACTTTAGCACACTTTATTCCATTTCTCCACAGAGAAGGTCTTGCAGGGGGCTGCAACGTGTCCGAGGTGCTTGGGGAGCAAAAAGTAGTAGCTAACTCAAATAAAGTCTAAAGTGTACTAAAGTGGAGCGGTCCGAACGGTTTAGAGTAGTTTGCAAAGATCGGTCCGACCGGTCTGTGGACAAAGTGAGCTAAAGTGGAGCGGTCCGAACGGTTTAGAGTAGTTTGCAAAGACCGGTCCGACCGGTCTGTGGATAAAGTGATCTAAAGTGAAGCGGTCTGAACGGTTTAGGTTAGTTTGCCAAGACTGGTCAGCAAAAGCTTGTATTCTGTTTTTTTTTTCAGGCATGCCTGCTGCTCCACCATGGGAACCAAGACCCCTGGCCCCCCTAGAGGCCCGATGGGATTTTGCAGACGAACTCCGCAAAGGGCGCAGCCTCCTGGAGGGCACCGAGGATGGCAAGACCCCCGTTGCCGTCTGGAACTTCATGTTCCAGCCAATTTTGGAGGCCATGACGCTGTGTTTGGAAGAGGCCAACCGGGTAGACCTAGTGGACCTTCTTCCGCGGTACGTGCTGTTTCGAGTTGGCTGGGACATGCTGCAGCCGCGCAGAATAGATGATGCGTGGGACAAAGAGAGTATGCACTACAATGCATACATGGCGGAACTGTTTCCTAGCAGGCGACAGTTTTATGTGCTGCAGCGACTTGCGGGCCCGGATGCGGATGCGTTGATTGAGTTGTGCACGATGCACTGGCAAGGCGGATGGGAACTAGGTGACGTGGTGTGCGGGGATGAGACCGTGGTCCCCCACAAGGTGTTATTTGTAATCCGCCAGTTCATACCGCGCAAGCCTCACAGCACCGGTGTGAAACTGTACGCGTTGTGCGACGCACAAAGCCATTACATTTGGCATGTGTATTTGTACCGTGGTGCAGGCCCTCGTGTGGGTCCAGAGTCCCGGAGCCGGTTTGCAGGCCACTACAATGCTTTTGAGATCGTGCAACTTTGGAATGATGTGACTCCACCCGGAAAGGTGCTTGTGGCGGACTCATTCTTTGGGTCTCATGATGCGGCGGCGATGCTAAGTGCACAAGAGCGTCCGTTCTTGATGCTCACTTCCACAAGTGCTTTGGTGCAAGATGGGAACGTTGGATTAGACCCGGGGGATGTGAACACGGTGGTACACAAGGAACATGGGTATGCACTCTCGGTATACAAAAACCCCAAAGTGGGGCGCAAGCCGGCAAAGGTGGTACCACTACTAACCAATTGCTTGACCGGAGGTTCGCTCCCACACCGAAGTGGACGATACCACCTACCGGGGATAATTGCCAACTACCGTAGGTTTGCCCCGGGGGTGGATACGTTTAACCAAATGTGCTTACAACACCGGGAAGAGCACCGGTTTCAATCATGGTGGAAGGCACTTGGGGGGATGGTGTTAAGGATAGCGGCAACAAATGCATTTACGTCATGCCAAGCGTTGCGCCTTAGTCCGGGGGGTGAAACAATGTTTGACTGGCAATGGAGGTTGATGAGATACATTTTTCCGGCAAGGCAAATTGAGGTGGTGGACAAGCATGTACCAATAGTGGTTGGGAAGCGGGGCGCTTGTGTACATTGTGGGATGGGCACCACTGGATACAAGTGCAAAGCATGTGGGTGCTATCTACACGTCGAATGTTTTGCGGACCATCATGAATGAACCATGAATTGAGGATTGACTCCCATGCATTGCAATGTCTGTGCAAAGGTGTGAACACGCACAACACAACACACGCACACACACAACACACACATGCGGACACACACACTACACACACATCACAAAGTGCTCCAAAGTGTGCTAAAGTGGTCTGGTCCGTTCAGTTTGCAAAGACCGGTCGGACCGGTCCGACTGGTCTCCCCGAACTAACCGGTTGGTTACAGAAAGCTAAAGTGGTGCGAAACGGTCTCAACTGAACAGTTGGTGATTGTGCCTAGCCGAAACGGTGCGTTAACAAAGACCGGTGGACCGGTTGTGAAAATATTCGCATATGGTAGCCAAAGGAATATTGGGTGCTTGGTGCTACTGATACGGTCCCTGTGGCCTCTTGCATTGGTACCACACAATCGGAGTGTTACCAGCCTAAGTATGCAGCTCCTGTAATTGGTGCAGGTATGCCACGTTTTGGGTGTGCTCCTCACCTCGTACCGCATTTTCCTACATTCTCCCCACCCGCTTGTAGGTCCGTGGAGGCACCGTGCCGGATACGGATTGGGAGGAGCCGCTGGAGGACACGAGGACAGTCCAGGAGAAGCTGCAGCACATCGACAGCTTGGACTGGTGGCGGGACATGGAGGTCCGGGCGCGGATTGCGGAGGAGGAGGAGCGGCGGCTGGAGGTGGAGGAGCTGGAGCGCCAGCGGTTGCAGCGGCTGGCCGACGAAAGAAGAATTGAGAAGGAACACGAGGAATTGGCGGAGAGGCAGCGGAAGCGTGAGGAGACGGCGGTCTTGCAGGAGAGGTTGAGGCAATTGGAGAGGGAGTTGGAAGATGCCAAACGGGTATGTGTGCATGTGAGCGGGAATGTGTGTATGAGGACTGTGCAGGTTTTATTCTTTTTTGCCTTGTTTCTGTCTTAGCAGCAGGAGCAGAAGGCAGAGCCCGGTGAGGGAGTTAAAGGAGATGAAGGCAAGGAACCCGAAACCGCCACACAGGTGTGCCACAGTGCTAAAGTGGTGTAAAGTGGTCTAAAGTGGACCGGTCCGCATCAGTTTAGGAAGACCGGTCAGACCGGTCTGTGTTCTTTGGTCACACGAAGTGCTCTAAAGTGAACCGGTCCGCTGCAGTTCAAGAAGACCGGTCAGACCAGTCTTCTGCAAACTGTTCTGAAGTGTTTATTTCCACATTTTTGTCCCAGGATGTGCCGGAGTCTACGCAGTCGCTCAAGGTGCAAGCCGCATCCGCAGCAGCTGCTGCAGGCATCCCGGGGATGAAGATTATGCCGCAGTTTGCGGCGCAGCAAGCCCGGCTGGCCTTGCAGTTGGAGCAGAGGAAAGAGAACGACAAGTCCAAGTCGCCCACCCCCACGGAAGCCCAAGCCGAAGCCGAGGGCGAAGACTAACTGTGGGTTGACTAAGTGAGTCGTTGGGTTGTTGTCGTTGTGGTTGTTGTACTTACTTTGTTTCAGGTCAGATCAGGTTGCAAGCGACGAACCGGGTGAGGAGCTGTGCGACTTTCCAACACGACGGGGTCGGTGTGCACAATGTGGTATGGTTAGCACCCGGTATGTGTGCAAAGGGTGTGGATGTTACCTACACCCGGAATGCTCTGCGGACTATCACGAAGAGGAGCCATGATGTGGTGACTTGGGAGTGTTGCATGCCTTGAATTTGCTTTGTACGTGTCATGCAGACGGCCAGAGGCGCGGACACACACTCACACACGCACCCACACGCCCACACCCACACCCACACATACACACACACACACCCAAGCACCCACCCACAAAGTGCTCCAAAGTGTGGTAAATGAACTGAAGTGAAGCGAACTGACCAGCTTGCAAAGACTGGTCTGTTCGGTCTGGGTGGTCCCTTTAAAGTGCAAAGTGTGTTAAAGTGACCTAAAATGAAGCGGTCCAATGCACTTTAGGAAGACCGGTCAGACCGGTCCGACCGGTCTTCCTAAACTGATCGTTTTAACCCAGAACGGTAAAGTGACGCGAAGCGGTCTAAATTGAACGGTTGGTGATTTGGTTTACCCGAACCGCATCGGTCTGCAAAGACCGGTGGACCGGTCTTGAAAATATACGCGTATGGTAGCCAAAGGAATAGCCAAAGGAAGACCCATCCGACATGGCTCAGGGGAAAAAAATTATAAGACCCGGGTCTACAGTCGGGGGGGACGGAGTAAGTTTGATAGTGTGGCAACTGTGCCAAGTGTGTAGGGGCTATGCAGATGGAGGGGGTTTTATTTGCTACACACCATCCATGTCGTCAGGTGGACTTGAGACAAAGGCAAGGCAAACCGGCAGAGCCAAACGCCACAAATATTTTTCGCAGACTGGTGCATTGTAGCAAGAGATACCAATGCACACATGTTTCACACCAACATGACCTCACACATGTTTTATGTGCTTTTTGGATGTCTGTGTTACTTGCCTTAATTGGATTCGCTAGACAATTCTGCCTACATTTTAGCTACCTCTACGTATAAAAATTGTTGGGTCGCATGTGGCATCACATCGTACACGCTTTCATACCACATCTCTTACGGGATGAGGACACGTCTTCATCGTGATTGTGTTCACTACAGTTTCTTGCCGTGCCGACATCAGCGCCCAAACCACTTCCACACCGATCCAAGCACCAACATCTGACACCGGCACCCATGCAACGAAAAAAGCGAGCCATTGAAAACAAACGAAAAGCCAACCTGACAGAGTCCGGTGGAACCAATCGACCGCATCCCCTTGTTGCACGGGGAGGTTCGTGTACACACGAACGAACCGGATGAGCCAATAACCGTTGACATGTGCATGTTCAATGATGTACCAATGAGTGGAATGGTGGTGAGCCAATAGTACTTGGTGAGGCACTACGAACACATTGGTGTACAGGGTGATCTAAGGACAAACGAATGACATCCGACTTTGTGGTCGGTGACAACCCCTTGTATGTTAATGGTTCCACAAATACATATTGCTTTACTGATTTGGCATCGAGGACATGAATGTCCCATCCTGGCAGATGTTTCTCCCAATTTTGTATGCAGGTTATGTTCTTGTGACAACACTGTTGAGCCTCTTGCTCGTTTTGCTCGTGCATTGTGTATACATTTATCAACAATGTGCAGACGCGGTCCTTTCCAATAAAACCAGACGCACCATAGCATACCCTTTATTTATTTTAGGCGCGCGCTTGTATTTTGGTAACTCCATCAAGTCGACGTAAATCAGCGTGTTGACGAAGGATGGAATAAGCAGACCTCTGATGAGTCCGTTTTCGGTTGGCGTCGAAGTCTCTCTTGACCCCGTGGTCCGTCTTGGTCCGTCCGGGCTTCATGTCGGTGCAATTTTTCGTATAGTTCCATGACTATAAGATCAAGGGTTGCAGTCACATCATTCTCAAAAACGGGGACGAGAGCGCAAGGGGCGTGCACAATAGTGCCGTCACCATCACAATCATTTCATGGTCACTCACAATTCCCCACCATGGCACCACCAACACACAACTAGTTCGTGACACAACACACATGCAACACCCTGATGCGAGTTTTTCTCTCCATTTCCGAGTGTGTATTTTTTCTTCAAAGGTTTTTGTGTGCGCCGTTGTCATGGCAACAACCCATGGCAATATGAGGCTTGTTTGTTGTGCACTCACGCTGGTATTCGCTGCGTGCTCTGGTGGCCTGTTGGAAAAACAATCGTTTGGGGGGCCATTCATGTGCATGGATGATCATGGCAAGCGAGAAGTTGAGGGTTGGTCAAAGGGCGGCAGCGCAAAAGTGCACAAGGATTTCATCAGGCTGACCCCTGAGGCCGAGAACAAGTTCGGATGGATGTGGTGCAACAAGAAACTGGACGTCCCAGAGCTATCCTTCGTGACCAAGCTGCGGATCTCTGGCCGTGGGTCTAAGAGGTATGGAGAGTCCCTTGTGGTATGGCTCACGGACCAACCGAGGTACCGCCGCGGTACACTCTACGGCTTCACTGATTCATTCACTGGCATTGCGATCGCTCTAACCAATTGGAACTACCGTGGGCTCACGCACAATCGTCTCGCCATCCACGTCAGCCATGGTCCCATGTTCAGCCACATGGAAAGTGCCGGGTGTGGTGTTGCTGCCCGTCTTGCAGAAAAGCGTGGGGATTGGAGCCCTGCCAACTCAACACTGCTGAAAGTCACTGTGACTTCGACAGATATGGTGGTTCTGGTGGATGCACGTGGAGCTGGGCAATGGCAGTCTTGCGTGAGCATCAGCCTCAGTTCAGGGATGAAGCACTTGCCGTCGGGGTGGCTGCGTGATTCGTACATTGGCTTCAGTGCAACAACCATGCCTGAGGGTGCCGACAACCACGATGTGCTCATGATGCAGATGTTTGACTCGACGGACGGAGTAGACCATTGGAACGCATCAGAGCACACCATGAACAGCACAAATATGACGGATATGCAGCGCTTTGTGCAGGAGTTGGAGCACCAATTTATTGGCATTGGGGATTCCTTGGGACGGACTGTGGAGGAGCTGCAAAACGAGGAGATGGCCCATGAGGAGCACATAGCTCGTTTGGAGGACAAGGTTCCGTCCAATTTTGAAGCAGACCTTGCACGCCGTGTGGCCCAAATTGAGGAGCTGCACCTAGAAAAGCTGGAAGGGAAAGAGGAGCAACTGATTCAGCGCATTGCCGAGGCAGAGGCAAACACATGGCGTGATCTTGAGCAGAAGTTGTTGGCTTTGGAGAAGTCAGTGGAGGATGCTATTGTGGACAAGCTGTCAGCACGGGTGGGAACCTTAGAAGCCAAATTCTCGCAAAGTGTTGAAAAACGGATGCTTGTATTGGAACAGGCCATGGGACAGTACATTGAGGAGCAAGCCAGAATTGCGGCGCAGCGCTTATCATGGTCATGGCGCGTGCCGCTTGTGGGCATTTTTGTGGTGTTGACTGCAGGGGCAGCATGGGTCTGGTTTGACCTAAGCTGGCTTGCAAACCAGTTGCTGGCACGAACGGGTCGCATGGTGTGAAGAGACATGGTGCACAAAACTCAGTTGGACCGACCAAGATTGCCCCAAGTAGGCTGTGTTGAAGGGAAAAAAGTGCACAGCCAGGAATCAGCGATGTTCGTCCCCCATGATTTGCTAGTTCTGAAGTGCACAAATCTTCACATCAATGAGCAGCGTCCGAACAACAATTGGAGTGGGCAAGCCGTTTGCTTTTTGGGTTTTATTTTCCTGCTGTCAGCAATTGTCCTTCGGATCCGAACATTTCAGTGTGCTTGGATGCCACCTGGCGAAACAGGCTATCGGCCATTGAGACTGATTCCAGGGGTCTTGCTGCTTTTGCTGTGGCTTTCGTTGTTCCTAGTAGTCCTTGTATGCAATTGCAGTGATGCTAGCGACCAATGCTTGTTCGGATCAAATTGTGCGCACTGAATCCTGGACTGGTGTCAACATGTGCAACCTTTTATTGGAATAAGTGGTGTTTTTAGCCGTAAAACAAAAAAAAAGTGTTTCGCTTGCCCTTCATTTCACATCTCGACTATCATTTATCGGGTGGAAGCCCATTTGCCAGTGCATTGCTGTGGTGTGGCCGCCGATGAGCACTGACATGGTGCATTGACCCGGCTTCCTTGCCTGGGGAGTGCTTTGATGCGGTCTTTTTACCAAGGGTGTGCGATAGTGGTGAGTGGGTGCTGGCTGTGATTGAATGTTGCCCAAGGAACAAGGGGCATTTGGGGGCGGAGCACCAGAGGCCGAGAGCATTGTGTGAAGTGCCCAGTTTCTTCGAAATGGTGATACCAGGAGAGCAGAGCGCATACTTTAGGGTGTGATGTTTGCAAACCCATTTGGTAGCGGCGCATTCAGTATTGCAGTGGGCGATGGGGTCCCAAGTGATGTGGGTAGCGGTGGATTATGCTAAGGCACATGATAGTGTCACATAATCTGGTGAGGGCACGGGGTTGTTGAATTGGCAGCGGGACCTATTGTCCCTAGTGATGTTTTTGCACGCTGGTGGTGTACTTCATGGAGCCTTGTGTTGTGCACTGTTGGTTTTACAGTAATGACACCCTCCTGCAGCTGGGGGTGACAGGGGGCGGGGTTGAGGAGGCATTTCAGAAGGTACCACCAGTGATCGGGCCTGCAGCTGTACGACGCAAAGACGAAATTGCGAATGCAGGGGTTGCAGGTGAATGGGGCTTGGGATGGTGAGATTTGTGTGGTATCTGGGACCCTTTGTCTGGAGAGGTGTGGGATTACTATTCATCGGTCCAAATTGTCCAAAACCGAAACAGCCCCAAACCAAGGACCTCAGAGATAGAGTGGTGCTTCCAAGGCCTTTAGGTGTATTCCATGACCCCAAAGGTGCTCGAGAGCCCCCCACCTGCCTCCCAATCTCCCATGCCAACATGGGACTACCGTCACAAAGATGTCATTAACTTTCATGTCCTGATCGCTTCAAATGTGCTGTAGCTGCCCACCATATTTTTAGAAATCACAGAAACTGCCGACCTGACCCATGTGTTGCGAGCAAATTGGAGGGGCAGGGGGTGTAGAGCAAATTTTTTCTCTGCTTCCTTCCGGAAGGGTGGGCTCATCACGGGACACCAAGGAAGTTTACCAGCAAAGTTCATGTAAGAAAGTGTTTGCACATGCAAAGAGATTGAAGACCATCACCTAAGAGACCTTCCATCACTTGTGGGCAAGCAAGGCAAAACTTCAATGAATGAGGTGCCTTGTTGTTCATGGGTCCCCGAAGAGCTTGGCAGCAGCGTGTGAACAAAGCAAATTGATTGCCCCATGGATCCCATTGGATTTTACCATCCCCCTGTCCAAGTTCATATCCCGTGTTGAGGCTGAGGGAGTGCTCCTAGCTTGGGCTGTGCACCTACTGCATTGCACACGCACAATTGAAACGTCCGGCCCTGGGTTTACGTAATGTGTATTTGAGCAAAATATTCATAAAAATACCCACTCAACAAATGGATAAGTCTCCAACATCCTCATTGAAATTACTGCCAAGTGAGGCACATCAACTACAGCTGTCACAGGCATCCCCCTTGTGATCAACACCATCATCTTTCGACACCCCCTCGTCAGTCATCTTGCATTCTTTGCACCCATGTTTGGTTGTCGGCCACACAGATTAGTGCCAGCACCAACACCACCACTAGCACAAGAGCCCTCACCTGACACTAGACCGTACACCAGCATGGGCACTGGGTCCGCTAGAAGACCTCACACCAACACCTCACACTTGACCCAATGACAAGAATAGGGTCAGATTTCACCGCAAACCACTTTTGAAATTTTACTGTGAGGATGGCCAAGTCCTCGCAATATATGCATTCCACACATACACAGTTGATGAGTAGTTGCCGAATGACAAGACATCTTGTCCATACCATCGCGAAACCCAAATTGCAACCAATAGCTCCCTATGGGGATTGGGTGTGCCCCGTCACCAAGGCTAGCAGTGGTGGCCAAGGATCAAAAATCATAGCAAATTTATTATATTCGTCCATTCACACATTTTGGTTCAACATTGGGGTGCCCATTGGTATCGCTCAATCTTAAGCCGGTGAATGCAGAAGCCTAGTAGTGGGACAGTTCATGTGTGTGGTTCATGACCCCTTGGAGTTCTCGACAATGGCAATGACATCAACACACACAAATACAGAGAAGTACTGGTGCGCAATGGGGCACAGCGCCAACCTCAAAACTGTTCAACCACTCAAACCCCAGCAGGTACGCATTCAAACGTAGCTGAACATCACAAAGCAGTCCCCTGTTCTTGTCCAGTGTGCAAATAAATCGCCTTGCGCCTTGTCGTATCCATGAACATTATGATCAGGCTTTTTGATGAGCCTTAAGAAAAACACATGGCAACCTACCTGCTGCCCAAGAACTTCTTGAAGGTGATGGCGGTGGACCGTCCCAACCCAATAGGGCGAAGGAGATAGTTCCATGCAGCGCTGTCGATTCACCATGTTCACCCCATCCATTGTGTTGGGAATGTGTTGATACTTTGGGAGGATGGTTTGGGGTGTTTTGGGGTGACTTTGCGTCTTGTTCGGTCTCTCTATCCTCTCTAATTTCTCTATTCTTAAGCTCTTTTCTCAGGCAGCCAAAGTGCCCTTGTGGTGGAGGTCCAAAATGGCTGAATTTCTGCACAGCTCGCAATGTGCCCTCGTAAAGCTGGCAATACAAGCAAAGGGGTGCCATGAAAGCAAGGCTCATGCAACTCTTCATGATGTAGTAGTGACCACAGTAGTGCCCGAAGCTGCAGCAAGTAGTTGGTCGGCGAGGCAGGGCCCACTACAAGGAGAGTGGCGTGTGTAGCACATGTGCTCCCGCTGTAGCACTAGTGGTGGCCAGTGCTGATTGAGGAGGCGAGTAGGCTGGGACATGTGTGGGATGTAGGAATGAGCAAGTTTGTGTGTCCGCAGGTTGTCCGGCACTGGTTGTGGGGGGTGAGCGTATACTGAGCCAAAGATCAATGTTTTTGGAATTTGGATCAGTGCGAAGGAGAAATGTGAGCGCCGGTGGGCGGCTGAGATGCAGCGCTGAAACACGCAATGCACAGGTAAAGTGGCGGGAGGATGTCTGTTGTTTGTCAGAGAAGAGTCGGCACGAGTGATGCATATCACCCCTCGCAGGGAAGGGCGCTTCGTGCGTGCCATGGGCAACCATGGCCTTTCCGTGGCCCTCTTTTGTTACGTGTTGCTGTGGCTCACCCACGCACACGAAGGCCACGGTCCTCATGCTGCTCACGTGGCTCATGTTGCCAAGCAGCACCGAAAGAAGACCCCCGAAGTTCACGTGCTGACGCAGTTCGCGGCCGCCAAGACCGCGATCCACCAAAAGTGCGCGCAGCTCGAGAAGTTGATGAATCGAGAGCGTGCGGTCGAGCACATCTTGGAGCAGCAGGAGGAGAAATTCAAGCACGTCCAGGAGCTGTCGGAGGAAGAGAAGCTGAACGCCGTTGGGGCCTTGCGGGTGCACCGACGTCAGCTCGAGAAATCCTCGAGTCTCGTTGACGATGCGCTGCAGATTCTGACGCTGATGCTGAACAATATCACGTACCTCGACTTCGGGCACATGAAGGACACCTCGGAGAAGATGAACAAAATCCTCGCGGAGTCCGCTGCGGACGCTGAGGACATCAGCAACAAGATCGACGCCCTGGGGGCGCAGAACAAAGTGATCCTGGACGTCAAGGGCAAGTCCAACGCCACGCGGACGGGGATGGACGATGTCGTGAACTTCCTGCTGCGCGACATCACGGGGTCAGTGGACCAGCTGCAGGACCAGATCCACGGCCACGAGACGAAGACGTTCGAGCGGGAGAAGCACACGGAGGGGTCGCAGCTCGAGACGGTGGTGCGCATCGACCCCACCGAGTCGCACGGCGCGAACTCGACCAGCAAGAGCCACAAGCACCACGGCGGGAAGGGCCACGAGGGCATCGTCACCACCCTGATCGACACCAAGAACAACCAGTACACGCTGCGCCGGCCCACGGACACCACGCTGCACTACGAGGACATCTCGCTGATGAACGACGTCATCCTGGTGCTCATCATGGCCTTCGTGGGCGGCTCCATCTGCTCCTTCATCGGGATGCCTACGTTTTTCGGGTGTGTGCCGCAGGGATGGGGGCTTGCTTCCGCGCAGGCTCAGGACAGGTGGATTCCGGGCCAGCCAGGGGTTTGTGGGCGGGGGCCGGGGGGGCCCGCCCCCCACAACCACCACAACCCGCCGCCGATGGAGGAACAGAAACGGTGGGGTCAAGACAGCGGCTTGGCGGACCTTCAGGAGAAGATCGACACTGCATCAGGCGGTGAAGAATAAACGGGAGACTGTCCAGGCCCCCGTAAAGAAACTACAGATGGACTGCATGTCACACAGGGGGACACGAACCAAGAAACGACAGTATAGAGCACACCAGGGCCAAGGCTCCCACCTGAAGTCGTCCATGGTCGCCATCGAGGGCCTTCGTGAGGTAGAGAGCTCGCCCTTCGTGGTACGCCGTCTCCAGCGTGGGTTTGGCTGCTCTGACCACTCTCCCTATGACCACTTGGAAACGGTGCGGGCGGATGTGCCGGGGCACAGAGCCCCAGCCGACTCCTGACGTGAACATTGTTGCAAGCAATTCTTCTGCCATTTGCATTCCTTTGGTCTTCGCCCTGTGGCTGATCCTCTGCTCCAATTCTGCTTCAGCATGTTGATGTATTTCCCACAGGTATTTGAGCTCCACCCCCACCCGAGGATTTTGCGAACCGAAGTCCTTCGAAAAGGAGGGTGCGTTTACAAGGGGTGGCTTGCGCTTCCTGCATTTCGCATCGGGGTGTCAAACTGCAGATGGGGTTTACCTTGCGTTCAACGTGAAGATATGGATTGCGGCCCACCTGATGCAGTCTGGTGATGTGGGGGATCTTAGCGATACCCCAACAAGGGCAGTATTGCGGCATCAAGCCGTGTCGTCCATCTCACCCCACCTGAGACCTATGAGCATGTGTGATGCGGGGTACTTCGTCCCCATAGCTGCCGGCGTCACTGCCGGGTGTGTGTGTGGGGGGGGGGGGGAATGCGCTGTCAGAGTCCGACAGGATGGCGATGGGGGCATTCTATTTGGGAGGGGCTGCTGGTGTGGGAGGGTGAACAGTGCACGCAATTTCTACGTGCGTGCGGCAGGCCCGGGACGTCGCGTTTTCAAAGGGGGGTGGGTCAATACAGCCCCCCAAAACTGGGGGGGAGGGGGCTCAATTGACACGACAATTAATCAGTTATGAGCTCGGTTCAATTTTCTTTACCCCAAGTGCATGGCAAATGATGATTTCTCTGAACCCCCTCGACGCGCTGATTCCAAAGATCCCATTGTCATGTTTTGCCGAATTTTGGGTCCGGGTCACCTCCGGGGCCCGGGGGTCAGTCGCGGTAGGATTTTGGCGGGGCCGTCAATTGAACCCTTTTTGGGAGAGGGGGGGCTAGCCAGAGGGCTATACTGACCCCCCCCCCCCCCAAAGCTCGCCCACCACTCCCGGCGCACACGCGGGTCCAGGTACGTGATCACCGGCATTTTCTTGAGCCCCACCGGTTTGAACAAGCTGGAGAACATCGTCCAAGTAGAGACCCTCAGCGGCTTCGGGGTCTTCTTCATCCTGTTCCTGCTCGGGCTCGACTTCTCGTTCCCCAAACTGTTGGCCGTGTGGCGGGTGTCCGTGTTCGGTGGGGGCATCCTGATGTGCTGCAACCTCGCCGCCTCGCTGGCCCTGGGCTACATGAACTCCAAACCGATCACGGTGTGCCCCCTCCCGGCCCTCGCGGCGTGCCTACTGCCGGGGTCTGGGGACGCGTGTTGCGTAAGATTTCTTTGGGGATGAATTTCGCATCATCGGTCGTGATGAGGCGCTGTCCTCCCTTTTCCTGTCCTCCCACTGTGATCTCCTTTTCCCCTTCAGTGGTTGTGGGGGGTCTCTGTCCAATCGTGTGGCACGCAGGGTCCCGTGCTGGATCCGTCTATGCCGCATTCCGATGTCCTGCGTCACAGCGCACCATCATTCCCTGGCAGTAACGTAGGACCATCAGACATTCACACCGATCTTGGGGCGCTCCCTGTTGGTGCCGATGGGGCCTATTGGGGCACCTACGTAACCAACCCGCCTTGGTTTTGGATGCTGAGGCGTCGCTCGGGCGGAATAGGTTGGTGCGGCCTTCGGTGCGGCGGAGGGGCGCGCGCTCCCGTGCATTTCGGGGCCGGGGCGAGAGGGGGTCGCAGGGCTGTGCCGGGGGTCGGGTGGTGGGACCCCAGGACGGGCAGTGCGGCCAGGCCCTTTCCGCATATTTTTCCTACGCACCCCATCCGGTGTCCCTGCACCCTGGTCGATAGTCGGACCCTCATGTGCATCCATTCTGCGTGGGTCGGTGACGGATGGCCTTCTGCTTGGATCCCCTTTTGATTTACCCGCTTGGGGACCCTATCGCTGTGTGCTGTGGGCCTGTGGGGAAACCCCTCGTTGGGGGGAAGTGTCACCTGAGCGCTGTAACGTGAGCTGAGCGTGTATCACGCCGGTGCCGGCCCCGCATCTCGAAAGAAAACCGACACGAATTGTGACAGGGAAGGCGGGCGTCCAACGAAAAGAGGATTGCAAGGGGCCCAAGAAGGGGTTCCTCCGGGGCCCATGCAGCAAAACAATGCCTTGTGTCACCGTTTCTGCTGTGCAGACGTACGGTGTCCAACAAATGCCTGGTCCAACGAACGCTTCCGTTCAGACCGTATTTTTATTCGGGGGAGGACCTCAATGAGTAGGTACGGGGTTTAGGTACTGAATGAATTAGGTACCGAATGGCGCGTCCAACGACCACTCCTGTTCGGACCGTATTGTTTGTGGATTTTGTTGTTCGCTGGACACGGGGGGTGGGTAGAATTGGTGGTTGAATGCATCCAGAACGGTTGAGTGCACAGTCTGCAGTCCTGGTGGGGGCATCCACGTTGGAGTACACCCCTGTTGAAGATTCCCTGGCAGCCACTCGTTTTGCATTCGCCGGGTTTGCCGTTCGGGCCCGTGTGCCCGCCGTGCGTTTGCGTCCACGATGCACCCGTTTTGCGCTGGCGGTGCGCCTGCCTTGCACCCCCTTGGGCTCGCCATTTGCGCCTTTTGCGCTTGCCGCATGTCCTCTGCGCACTGATGCGCTGAGTGTCCAGTGTGCACCCACGTCGCGGTTGCCCTTGGTGCAGAATGCAACCGTCTGCGTTTTGTGTGATTCTTGTCCACGCGGCCCGTGTCCATGCCTCCAGCGTGCACCTGCTCTGCGTTCCATATGTACCCGCCGCACATCCACTCCGGTGCTCGCTCTGCCCCCAACTGCAGGATGGCATCCTCATTGGCTTCTGCATATCGTTGTCCTCCACCGCCATCGTGCTCAAGTGCTTGGAACCGTCAGAGAACCTCACCAAGTACGGGTCCGCGCTGCTCGGGATCCTCATCGTACAGGACGTGGCCCTCGGCATCATGCTCGCCATGCTCCCGGTGCTGCACGCGAGCGGCGACGCGATCCTCTCGACGCTGGCGAGCGCAGTCGCGGGCTTCCTTGCGGTGTCCGTCCTGGCGGCCTTCGTGGGCTGGAAGGTGCTGCCGCCCGTCCTCAACTTCTTGAAGCGGTCGCAGGAGCTGTACCTGCTTTGTGCGATCTGCGTCATGATGACGATGCTGAAGGTGACGGAGTACCTTGGGCTCTCCATGGAACTGGGCTGCTTCATCGCCGGGTTGATGATCAGCACCCACCCTGACCAGGCGGACTACACCGTCCACATTGTGGAGCCCATCCGCGACATGTTCGCGTGCATCTTTTTCGTGACCATGGGACTGCACATCTACCCCTCGTTTCTGCTGAGCCAGGTGGAGATGGCATGCGTGATGATGTTGTGCAATGTGTTGGAGGTCATATCATCATGGATCGTCATGCCACGTCATTTTTTCCCCCTGTAAATTCAGAGAATTCTACGGGTCTGCGATTTGCAAGGCATGAAACGGTTTATTTGTGCCCCTTCACTCTTGTTTCAGCTTTGATCTATTTAGTTCACCGTACCATCGGTCTGTGAATCGACAGGAGAGCAGGTCCTTGTCGCCGCTGTTACTTCTTGCAGTATTGAGTTTACAGGAAAACGAAACAGAACCAACCGACAATTCTTTTTCTATCGGGCCCCAATTGATGTAATAGAAGATGCCACAGACTTTAATGCGGCATGGGCTCGCATGGAAGATATGAGGATTAGGATGGCTTTAGATTTGTTGGAGTTTATACCACAGGTCTTGGTTGTGGAGCGCAACATCAGCATTGATAGAGGATCCAGTTTCCATCATCCCTTGCTTGTGGCGACAACAAAAAGTGGAAGACCGCGAATCTTGCAAGACGTAGTGGAGTGTATCCGAATTGGCCCATGGTTGGAAACGGACACCATCAATGTGCACACATATTTCCAAACTCAAAATAATGTCAGAAAGGAAATGCATGCACAGGGGGGTCCTTAAAAAACTAGATCTT
Organism: Eutreptiella sp. 'Long Island Sound 2002'; assembly: GCA_964036045.1. NCBI lineage: Eukaryota > Euglenozoa > Euglenophyceae > Eutreptiales > Eutreptiaceae > Eutreptiella > Eutreptiella sp. 'Long Island Sound 2002'. The sequence continues at coordinate 31,560,966 of OZ038391.1, read as the reverse complement.
TTTTTTGTTAAGGACCGCCCTTAGGGACCGCCCCAAGGCACCATCAACCGCCAACCACCAACCGCCACCAACCGCCAACCGTCGACCGCCGCCAACCGCCAGCGGTGACCAACCGCCAACCACTGCCAACGGCCATCAACCACCAATCCCCAACCACCAACCGCCGCCAACCACCACCAACCGCCACCAACAGTCGCCAACCGCCAGTCGCCAACCGCCAAACGCCAAACGCCCACCGCCAACACATGGTGTGCCCGCAGGCTTTTTTGGGAAAACTATGTAACGGAACACTTTTTTTTTCCCGTTCAGGACCGCCCTGTGCAGGCAGCGATGCACCAGTATGCGGATAATGCTAGGGCAGAGGTTGTTGCTTTCGAAGAGGTCATACAGTCGAGCAGGTGGTGCATCGTGTTGGATGTGCAGACCAGGGAATCCCGCGCCAATCACAAGCCTCCCCTGTTCTCCTTCGCAACATGTCCGCAACGCTCTTCTTGTTCGAACGCCTCGCTGCAGCCCCTCTTTCACGTAGCTCCTGGTGCGGCACTCCCCTCGAATACATCCCTGCAGCCCCCTGTTCATGCGCATGCGACCCAGCAGCCTACTCTGCGTCCAATACCCCTCTACTGCTCCCTTTTCCCAATGTATCCGCAGGTGGGCGGCCTGCTATTTCTGACTGCGACGGTGGTGCTCATGAAGTACGCGTCCGCGTTCTCCCTCTTCGCCTTCTATTACCGCTACGACTACGGCTCAGCTTCACTCGTCGCGCTCGGGCTGTCCCAGATCTCAGAGTTCTCGTTTGTGTTGGCGTCCCATGGCCGGCAGCTGGGGTATGGGGGCATTGCGCTTATGTCGTGTGCCCGCCCAACGCCCAATATGTGCAATGCAACTGTCAGTCCACTGACCATGGGCCCGCCATGGGCCCGCTGTGTGCTACAGTGCGGCTGGGGTCCCGTGGGCGCCCTATGGGTGGGCCTAGAAACAGTCATCCGCCCACGACTCTTTTTGGTGGGGGGCGGCTCGTGTGCCTTCTTGGGCCAGGGCTGCACGTGTGGGTGCAGCTTCCACGCACGTATCGGGCGTATGCCAAGTGCTGCACAAGGCACCTGCATATTACGGCGTGTCAGTGTTTCGTGTGGCGCTGTACGCCTCTCAGAGCTGCACACCCCGTCCGGAATGGTTTTTTTTTGTGGTGCAGGAGCAATGCCTGTGATCATTTGTGACCATTTGTGTGTGCCTTCCCACCCTCTTCCAGACACCCCCATCCCCCCGCACCGACCAGCGACCCCTGCGCAAATGGTTTTCGGGACTGAAATGGTTTTGCCACCGGAAAAGGCGGGGGTTTTGGTTCAGTCAAGAAGGTTCTGGAACCCGGAGTGGCGGTCGGCAACTGTCCGTTGCTCATCATCACAAGGTCCCGTCTCCAAACCAGGTACAAGGAGGCAGCAAGTCTCTGGCGCATCCAATTGCGGGGGAGGGCAACAACTCCGGCAACAACCAGCACATCCTCAATACGCCAATTATTGGGCGCCGCTGACGCGCAAACGGCACACGATGCCACATCCAGCACAGCCCCAACACATCAACCGCTGGGCTCCGCGAACGCGGAAACGAAACCAGCAGGAGCACCGGCCGCAGCGGCCGACAGAAAGCAGCGACCCAACGCAACATGCGAAGGGAAGAACGGGTGACCGTCCAGGGCCCCGTAAAGGAGCAACAACCAGACGGAATGTCACACAGGGGGTTTGCTCGACCCCCCCACCCCCCCCCCGCAAACAGACGTTGCTGGCACACCGGCCTGGTCAATTGTCGGCGGTTCGCAGTCAACCTTCGGCGGTCACCGGGCAAGCGTCCGCGCTCCCCCGTTCCGCTTGAAGGCTTTTTGCGGGTACGGCCAGCCCTTCCAACCGCTCCAGTCCGGTTTGTACCTGCCAAAACTTCTTCCCAGTCACTTTTCCAACCGCCAGTAACCGCTTTTGCAACGCCTTGGCTTGCCATGGCTTGGGATAGCCCCCCCACCCCCGCTCTCGGGACTCCAAATACTTGTTGTCCTTGTGAAGGCCAGGCAGGAGCGGGGATACCACAGGGCACACGGACCATCCACTCTTCCTCAACCCGCAACGCTCCCCCTTTCCCCGCGCAGGATCATCTCCCGCGAGGCCTACTTCCTGCTGCTGGGCACCACCGCCCTGAGCTTCCTGTCCACGCCGTTCCTCTGGTACCTCTCCAAGCGCGTGCTCCCCCCGGCCTTCGAGCCCCGCCTGGTCGCGTCCGATGAGGACGTGCCCAGCGTCCAGCAGTTCGAGCGGCCCATCACTTGACTAGCCGACGCAGAGCCGGGCCGCCCGCGCCCGGGGGGGCAAAGCCCTCCGCGCGTGCGCCCCGGCAGCACCGCCTCCCTCGGGCGCCTGGACCACCGCCCCCAGAGGGCGCAGCCGGTGAAGCCCTCCCTCGGCAGCGCCGAGCGGGTGTGACTCCCCAAGGGCCGCGCCGCGCCGTCCCCGCGTTCGGGGACGGCGCTCCTCCGGGGGGGCTCCGCGGACGACGTCAGGCCGCGGCCTGGGGGGCACGAGGCGCTCGCCGGCGCCGGCCGGCGGCACCGGTCGTCGTCAGTGGAGTCCCCGCTGACGCCCCCCGGGACCCCCCCGGGAGACCGGTGGGGGCCCCCAGTGTGAGCGTGCGACCGCCCGCGGCGGCCGCAGCGGCTGGAGCCGAGGAGCCATAGAGAGTGGCCTTGCGTAGTGACAGTCCACACTTTAGGTCTGCGGCATGTCTCGCCGCAGACGCTGGGTGTGGCTCTTGATAGTCGAGCGCCGCTCCAAAGCTCCGCGGCCCTGCCCGCCATGTTCACGTGCGCGCGCATTCCAGACGCACGTGCTAACGCGCACGCGCGCGCTCACCCACGCGGACACCGCACAGGCCATACGCAGGCGCAGGATGTACTGAAGCAGCGGATTCGCCAGGCGACGCGGACGCCAGAGCGCTGGTGTTTCCCTCTGCCTGTGGCTTTTTGCCGCCTCACGGAAAGACCTCGATGTGCATGTCCGGCCTGCGGTGCCGGGCGGTCCTTCGTCAGTCGCACCGCCGTTTCCGACGGCGGTTGCGGGCCAACCGGCGGCGGTTGGCGGTCGACCGTCTGCATCTGAACGTCCAAAGCGACAGCGGTCGGCGGTTATTTGACTCGGTGTCGACCAGACATGCCACGAGCGTCTGGCAGGGAAACTGGTTCTCAGTCGCAATCGGCTCCGTACCACTCAGGCCGCACAGTAATACCCGCCCCCTGCACCCCCAGAACTCAGTAGGAACGCACTGCATCCAGCGTGTGGCTCAGTAGGACCCTGCTCCATCTGATCATGTCTGAGCTGGCAGATGCCAGTGGCAAGTCTGATGTCGACCCGTCTCTCCGAACAAGTCACTGCTTCACCGATGGCACTTTGGCGGTCGACCGGCCGCACTCGTCAGTTCACTGACGGATATTGGCAGTGTTTTGTTTTGTGGGTACTGAGTAAGGAGTGCCCCCACCCCTTCCCCATTACCGCCACAGCTGCGCAGACGCACCCACTCACGCAACCCGCACACACTCCCGCGTACAGACACACGCGCGCATACACGCACCGCATCCGCCACGTTGTCTTTTCTCTGGAGACAACAGGACCCGCCAGAGCAGCAGCGGCCGGTCTGCGCTTGCAGCGCGGCGCTGGGGTGTGTGCCGAGGAGCAGTAGAGAGTGGCCTTGCGTAGTGACAGTCCACACTTTAGGTCTGCGGCATGTCTCGCCGCAGACGCTGGGTGTGGCTCTTGATAGTCGAGCGCCGCTCCAAAGCTCCGCGGCCTTGCCCGCCGTGTTCGCTTGTCTCGCTCCACAGCCGATGAGCAGGCCCTCCACGCCCGTCCACCTTGACGCTTTCCGGTGCGGCGCGGTGCGTGTGGAAGCGCGATGAGAGGGCGGACTGTACAGTCCTTCGGCCCCCGGCCGGTGTCATCCTTCTGGGGTCCTGCGATGTTGTGTGATGGGGCTTGTGGAGTTGGTGCCGGTGCTGAGGTGGCCCACTTCGCCCCCCCAAAAGCGGGTTCGGCAGGGTTTCCAGCCGGAGGCCTGTGGGCTGGGGACCGACAGCGCTCACCCCAAGGGCCCGAGGAGGGTGCCGGCAAAGCTGTCCTATTGGAGGCTCCGCTGGTCGCATGTGCACTGCTTTCGGCGGATTTGCCTTGCACGTCTTCGCTGGCATCGCACCATTTGGAGAGACCGCGCTGCGTGGGGCGTGCAAGTGGGTGCGGGTATGTGTTTTCTGGCGCTCGCCGGCGGCCTAGTGCTGCGCGTGCTTTGCCGCACGCGCCCGCACGATCCCCAAACGGCATACGGCTGTCCAGTGTGGCCCCTGCCACTGGCGGACAGCATCTCCGCATCGTCGCCTGCGGTCCCTGGGAGTGCCGCAGCGCAGGACAAAGCCCCGTTGCGTTTGAACGAGCAGTGCCCCCGCCATCCATCGTGCACTCGCGACGGGCCACCGTTTCCGTCCTCCCGACCGTGCGGACCATTGCAGGGCGGCCGACTCGGTTTACGGACACTGGGGGTGTCTTCGATCGGGCCTCCCTAACCAACGGTGGGGGTCCCTGGTCCCATCTCCAACTTCTCTCAACCCCCCCCCCCCCCCCCCAAACTTGTGATGGCTTTGGCCATTTGGCTTGGCTGAAGAACCGAAATGTTGGGGTTCCCCATCATGAGCCCCGCGATGGCGATTTCGTCTCCCGTGGGACGTTGTTTTTCACTTGTCCCATGTTTTTGGATGTGCAGGTGCGCGTCTGCACTTCGCGCGCTTCGAATGTAAAGTACACAGTCTGTGCGGGCCATGGGAGAGCTGATGCAGTGCATGCCTCGTGCGATTATCAGGCAGCAGTGGACTAGCAGAGGGAGGGTTCGGGTGCAGTGCATGGCTACTTGAGGGGGGCGCACCTGTATATTGTGGGCCGAAGCAGGCTGCTGCGGCATATTCCGACCGGAGGGGCACTATACGCGGGAAGAGGGGGCGGTTACCACCTCCCAGCGCTTGGGTTCGTGCTCTTGCCCCTCCATCGCAGTGCAATGTGTGTGGGCGATGGCCGTTCAAAAGAGGTAATTACTGAAGGCAAAACATTCGCATCGTGACCCCAGAGCTTTTGGTGAGTTTGTTAGTCATTTTCCTGAATTGTAGGAGAGGCAAATACCCTGGCCACTCTCATCCTAATTCAAAGCCAAAGAAACTACGTTTGCGCCGCTGAATACTCGCAGGGGGCTGAGCAAAGTGTTGCGGTGCTGCGGTGTGACCCCCCCCCCCCCTTGACTCCCATTTCGCCCAAAAGACGGCGCCAAATCGCTGAATTTGGGTTGTAGCCACCAGGAAATAACAGCAAATTTTCGGCAGCTTTGGGGGGCTCCTTGGCAGGGTCAACAACCCCCCCCCCCCTCCCTCCAGGGTCCAACCCCCCATCCTATCCTTCCAATGTAGCACTGCCCACCGGAGCGGTATGCATTGTTAAGCAAAGAAAAAGCCAAGCAATGTCAGGGTGATACGAACCGCCTGGAGCCGACGCGCTCAACGGGTGATTGTCCAGGACCCTGCAAATCAATGAGTAGAGAGGGCAGATCACACAGGGGGCGCAGAAACCAGCGAATCATAACTGCCCCCCACAGGTCCGCTGGTGCAGGTGCTGCCGGTGTGTGCAAACGGTGCCGACTGGTGACATGGGCGAAAGAGGTGGCGGAATGGCTGGGGTCAAGGGCTAATGTCGCATTTATTGGACACGTCGCTGTCGTGTTCAGGCCCTGGAACGGGCCCTGCTGTGGTCCTGTTTGGGTGCACTCGTGGACAGGGTGCAGTGCAGGCCCGCCCGAGAGGGCCTGCTCCGCGCCGGCCGGTGCCCGCAGCCTTGGCCTTCGATGCTTTGCTGTGGAGTCCAGGGCCCCGGACCTGGTGACGTCCCTCCGGTTTGGGTGTACGGCGAGCGGGGCGCCGACCTAACCCAAACCCAAACCCGGACCCAGGGCCCGGTGGTCATCGCAACTGACGACCCGCGTGCTGATCCCAAGTCCCAACCCTTTGGATGGGGTCGCACACAGCAGAGGGAAGGGGCGGAGGGCCCGGAGGGACAATTTCCCACCTTGGGCGCCACCCCTCGTCAGGAGGAATCTGATACGCCTGTGCAAGAGGGGCCCCAAATTTGGGTGCAGAAGGAGGCCACGAGAGATTTCATGCAGCCAACCCATACCCCTTGCCGAATCGAGGAGGAGGTCCACAGTCCTCTCTCTGGGGCCATGTTTATTTATTGGAGCCACTGGCTGCACGTCTCATGGTGTTCGCCCATGGAAACCACCACCTCCCAAGAGCACAGGAGCGATGCCCGGCAGCCCAGTTCATCTGAAAGCACCCAATCAGCGCACCGCCGGTTCGGCGTGAAACCTTGCAACTCGCAGCACAATGCGAATGGGCACCCGGTTGTGCAGAACCTGCGCGGCACTGCGTGCGCAGGCCTCCCCGGAGGGGGAAGGGCACAGGGGTGTGGCTGCCCCGTCCAGCACCAAGGCAAAGCGGCAGCCAGACGTCCAGGGCAGCAGACAGCCCCGCGCTGAACTACGGGGAGGCGGGCTTAGGGTGGGACACACGGTGTCGGTACGAATTCGGTATGAACCGACGGAACTCTGAACTGACGGAAGTGGAGCGGTAATGACTTGAGGAGGGGGAGGGGGTTGTGAAGTAGTAAATAATTGATGTGGGGCTGCTATTGTGGACAGGTCCAGGTCAAGCCCACGTTGAGGACCGTGAGATGCGTGTGAGGCACGTGGGTGTGGGAGAAGGGGGGGTGTTCTCCACTCCGCGCAGGGCGGAAGGGCGCCAAACGGCCACCCGCCGGGCAAACAGGCGGCCCCGTGCCCAGTGAGGGGCACGTTTGATGGACCCCTTTGTACGAGGCAATGTGGTGTCTCCGCGGACCTCGCCTTTGGGGGCTGTGCGCTGTGCGCGCCCCAAGGGACACCACCACCATGGCCCAACGAGAGGCTGCGCTTATATACATATATGGTCTCGGGGCGATGGGCCACCACTGACCATGCAGGGGCGGGCGCTGCAGGTTGATAAGGCCGGGGAGTCTCTTCCAGAGATCACTCGCAGCGACTTATTGCCACGTCTCCACATGACCCCTCGTGACCCAGCCTGACCCATGTATTGTGTTGCGGGAAACGCCGGGAGGTCTGTTCGACAGACCAGAGCTCCCAGGACACCTGCTGCGTGGATGGCGTACATAGGGCTATTTGGACTCACTCTGTGTGCTGGGGTGTAGAGTTCTGTGCTGGACCCTGCAACCCCCCTCCCCCCGTTGTACAGTAAGTCCCTGTCAAAAGACAGTCGAACGCCCAGAGTCTCCACAGGAGAATGAGGGTCAGGATGTAGCGGACCGGGTGGGCACACTGGTGTGCCGCTGCGTCTGTGGCTTTTAACGAGTTTTTGGGAGGAGGGTGAATTGGCTGTTGCTTTCAGGTTTCGCGGAGGCAAGCGGACGTTGTCATCCAAAGCCCAGAGGCGCGCTCAGTACATGTGCAGTTCGTACATGTGTGAATCAAATGTGTCTACACAGGGCAACGGGTGTTGTCCGATGTGGGGGGGGGGGTATGGGAATGACGAGGCAGGTCTCGCAGCAGCTGCAGTGGGTGAGCCTCGTCTTTTCGTCACCGCAGCAGCGAAGAAAGGAGAAGTTCATGGGGCACTTGTGGTGGGTATTTCAGCGATTGAGGGTAATACTGGCTCAAGCTCTGCTTCCGCTTGTGCCGTTCCAGCGCCCTCGAAATGCAGCTGCTCAGTGCGGACTTCCAATTCAGCCTGAGCTGGTGAACCTGCCAAGAGCGCCCCAAGCCAGGGGAGCATGTTCAGCTTTTCCGGATGGAAAGGGACCGCAAGAGTGGGTTCTGCTCTGAATCTGCTAATTTGAAGCCTCTTCCCCCTTTGTGCTTCGTATGGGCTGGGTATCTTGTGCTTAGGGAGGTTTCGCAAGGGCGCCACGCACACCGAACACGTTGTCCAACGAGCTGGTGTTCAGACCGTACTTTGTATTGTTGGGACATTTGCGCAGTGACGTGAAAATTGTCTGCAAGATGGCCACCCCATAGTCGCCTTAGCAGCCCCCGTGGGGTACCCCGCTCCCCCGTGCACATGCACGGGGCTTGCCTAAGCACAGGCACCCCGTCTGACCGTCATTTTCCTGACTTTCAGTGTGCTTGCGCAAGGGGGAGGGGGGGGGACAAAGGAGCCTGTGCTGGCTTTGGTGCAAGGACCTTCTCCCCATGGTGAACAGTACAGAAGCACCGTATACAAACATGGTGCCACTGAAGTTGTGCATGATTGCGCTGCTGTGAACGCTTGCAGCCAGCTCATCCATCTCAGTCGCTGATGGGCAGCATGTGCAGCAGTTCAAGACTATGCGGGACTATAAGAGGAAGTTTTGCACTGTTCCTGTCCAGCAGTAGGGGCAGGCAGATAAGTGATGAACGGATGCAGTGCATTGTGAATGCTGCTTTTTTGCATCATGTGCATGACACCATCAGCATCTATGCATGTCAGCGTGTATCCCAGACCCTTGGGCAACCTACAGCAAGCAACTGACAGGCCATGAATTCTGCATAGTATGCGGTAAGTGGTTGGTCTGCAGTGGTGTTCGTCCCTGATGCTGTCCACAATGCAGTGCCATAGCCTCATGCACAAAATCTGCGTATTCACCTCATGGATCATCACCACCGGTCTTGGATGGGCCCCAAAAAGCGGCAGGGGCTCAATCACATGTATTGTTGTGGTGATAGAACACGCGGGTATCCGGGTCGCCAAGTCCCCCCCCTCGGGGGGCAACCAAGAACCTCCTGGAGTCAACGGTATCCATCCAAGAACCAACAACATCCATCCAAGAACTTACCGCAGAGGATAAGACGCGGCTGAGATACCGTGTAGCGTGGCATCAGTACCACATGCTCATCGGAGTGACACACCTCCGGAAAGACCTGACCATGCCACTATGAACGCGGGAGGGAGGACAAGAAACGGAGAAGGAAGCCCCATGGTTCTCAAAATTGAAAGCGCGACGAGTGAGTCCGAACCCTACCATGAAGAACCTACGAGAATAGTGCCTCTACAAGGCCCACAAACACAAGAAAAAACCGTTGGTCCCTGTGCCACCGGAAGTGCATCAGAAAAGAGCGCTTGCTCTAGTGGCCAAGCCCCTCACACACGCCACCAAAGTCACAGCCATCCAAGCACTTGGACACTTGCCACCGACACACACATGTGCACGGCTGGTCCTTGAACGATATCTAGGGCACCACCTAGCATTGTTCACACTTCCTGGTGCACTGGGTGTAGGACTACACTAGATGTTGGAAGTGCGACGCGCACAGGCCAAAGACACGCCGCAAGAGCGACACTACCAAGGCAGCATGTGCCGCTTCCCCATAGCACTACACCCCACACTAAAACAAATGGTCTTGTGGAACGCCAGGGTGACCCATCAATTGCGATGCACGAGTGGGTGGGTTCACATACATGCAGAAACCCTGGAGCGATTCTACCGTGCCACAATGGCTCATGCCACACAATGTTTTATCACACACAGTCTCAAGGAATGGCGAAAGCAGATACGTCAAAAGGTGCAAGTGTGAGAGTGCAAGAGAGACATTTTTGAATTCTATGGGGGCGCACTTAGTGTAGTGCAAGCACAGTGCAACTATTTGGGCGTGTGGCCGTACTAGAGACCCATACTTTGTGATACTAGCTTGTATCTAATAGTAGCTAGGGGGGCATCATTGTTGTTTGAGAGTAGGTTTTGATACTTCTTCCACATTGGGGATATAGTATTTTTGGATTTTCACCTAGTTTCACGCATTTCCACCTTTTTTCACACTTTTTTGCTCATTTCCACCACATCCACTCTTTCCTAGGTTGATTTCTCCCCACCATGGGACCCGGAGAAGGCAGAGGTGATGTATCCATGTTGTTTCCCCCCCGTCATGGGGACCCCGAGCAGGCACGGCTGATGTCTGACCTCAAGATCATGATCAAGGCCGAGGGACATTCCAGCATCCTCTCCAAGTGCTGTATCACGTCCAAGTACTATAATCGAAGGGACCTCCAAGACGCACCATGCCGTCATCCCGAGACGGTCGGCAGCGGGGCTATGCTAGACGTCCATACCCAGCACCCCCGGGTCCATCCTTCCACCCCCATTCGTGGAAGATGGACCACCTCCCGCCCCCATTAAAGGAGGTCTCCCAGGGTCTACAGTGGGACATGCTCCTGAGGTAGGGGTGATATAAGGGTGTTTGGAAGGGGTGTGCTTGGGGACTGTTCAGGAGGAACCTGGTCGAAAAAGTAGCGCGTAGTGTGCGTGCAGTGCAAGGGCTCCCCCTATGTAGCACAGTGCAATGCACCCCGAGGGACCAAACGTGCGACTCTTCTCCCGAAAAAGAGGGCACGAGCGTGAGGGAACATACAAATACCAGTCCAGAAATCTTGGCACACCCCGCAGAATCGCATTCTTTCACTTTGCTTTGCACAGATGCCTACGTGGCATGGCAGCAGTCATCTATGCTGCATGAACAGGTGACAGGTAACTGATGTCCAAGTGTACATCCCAACGCTGAAAGCAGCATGCGAGCATTGCTCCGCATGGGACAATGCATGTTGTATTTATTCTGTCATGCTTGAACCGGTCCGTCTGACCGAGCAATTACGGGACACACGTGAGTGAGAACAAAAAAAAAATCCATCCAAGAACTTCCAAGAACGAACAACACTACGTGTCAGATCCGCTACCACAGTCATTTGTGGGATCATCGTAGCACTGGACAGCTCTGAACCTTGATCCCAAGGGGTTACCTCGAGTACTGTGACGCGAGCAGGCTAGGCCAGCTCATCTTGGTCTGAGCCAAAAAAAAAGAACTTCCAGGAACGAACAGCATCCATTTAGGAACCACACAGTTCTAGTACTCCGCAGAATTCCAGTATTCGGTCGGTATGCTGCAGCTCAGGGGTCGCGTGAGGAAGTTTTGAACAAGATTGCGTAAACATCCAAACCTCCGTGGACTGTGAACCGTGCTTGCACTGTGTGGCAACACCCTCTAGGTCTGAATGGTCACACCATGGCGTATGGGGTTGACGCACTGAGATCCCATACTACAATGCCCAATGATTTGTGCAACGACATCCACACTAGTGGAGCACTTGTACTGTGCAATTTGTGGCAGGAGAAACCATGGTGAGTGGTCTCAAATCAAGGATAAGGTGTAGGGAGCAAAATACTTGCCCTGCACACACTGTGAGAGGGAGTACTATCCGTGGTGCACGCGCGGTGCATGTATTGGGTGATTTCGTAGACCTACCCCCCTATTCGACAGTGAAGTGCATGTCTTGCCAAGCTGTAAAAGGTATTAGCATTGCACATCCTGCACCGTGTCCCCTTACAGCTTCACCCATGTCTCTTTCATGGCTTCCTGCGGGCATCACTATTACCTACATCCAATCAAATGGTGATAGGGTGCCTGCCACCATCATCTCCGCCTCCGAGTGTGGGCAGTACCCCCCCCTTGTATAAGCTACTTATCCAAGCTACAACGGGTGTAGGGACCGTATGAATTTGGCACCTAATTTGATTCGGCACAAATGCAGTGCGGCCACATAAGACATGGGTTTGGTGACAAATTTGCCAGCTACATAGGGTCATGGACACATTTTTTGTGAGTGTCTCCCCACTCGAACCCACATAGCTCTGATTTTGGGGACATTTGTGCATTATATTCCCCTTTTCTGCACCAACTCACCATGCAATCCTCTCTTTTTGTACCTGGGGGTCTACGGCCTTGTCCAAGCTGAAGTAGCGTTGGGGCCGTATTATTTGGGACTTTTGCGTAGCTTATACAAAGGGGGGGGGGCGTGAGCATCGAGGAACGAGGAACCAAGGAATCAAGGAATGACCTTTTCGCCGTAGTCTGTTCCAACACGTTATGCGGTGCGCGCACGGTGTGCATGCGGTGTGCGCGCAGTGCAAGTAATCCCCCTGAGCAGCCGTGAGGTATCTCAGCAAAAATGCAAGCCAACCACACAGGTGATGCAATCCACCTACTGGCAGCCCCCAAGATATTGGGGGCTAAATCTGGGGACACCGGCCCAAAAAGTGCACACGGTGCATGCCCCTCAAGCCATGGTCGCCAACACTTGAAAGCTTGTGAGTCATGTGTGGTCGGTTCGATGGTGGGAAGACACGCACAAAACGCTATGCCAAAAGCAAGCAACACATCGCTTGGTCGGCGGTAATTTAAAATGGGATCATCCGAGAACTGCACTGGGCAACCTCAATCCTGGAGTTATCTTGAATACCAGGCGGTGAGCAGGCTACGCCAGCTCATCTTGCCCCCCCACCCCCCACAAAAAAAGAATATGTCTCATCTACAAGGTTGCGCCTGCCAACAGATTGGGTATCCCCAGCTTGTGGAGTCGCCAGCCAAGGGGTGTCAAACTGCTACAGGCGCTTTGGGGTTCCCCACGCACTGTGAAGGATGGCCACTGAAATGCCCAAGGCCCGTGTGTTACCCATTTTTTGTAGCATCTGAGCCATGCTGTCTTCCGCGCCTTCTGCGGATGGCGCTACTGGCAGCAGCAGATCTAGCCGAGTGTTGATGCTGTGCCATGATGAGTCCTTTGACTACGCGCAGTTTGAAGATGTCCCAGACCTCGTGGAAGAGAAGGTACACCCCACACCGAGCTCAAATGTAAGAACAAAACAGGTACCCACCCCAATCTTGCCATTCTTCGCCAGCATGTGCAGCATCCGGTGCCATGCATGGGGTGTTCAAGTGTAGGTCCAGATCCCCACCAGGCGTGAGCGGGCGTGGCATCTGCGATTCGCAGCACCACGAACCCATCGCATACCGTCCATCCCATTGCAAGTGCCCCACCTGTCCTGCAGGCGACTCTGGCATTCCTTGTCGCACGCACGGTGGGGCAACAGCTAGGCTTGAATGGAAATTTTCGCTAACCCCGCCACTCCCTCCACACGCCAGAGGACCCCCTAACCTATGTCCATGAGGAAGAGCAGGTTTTTTGCTTGTCTTGTGAACCTTCGAAAATATTGGAAATTTCCGAAATGCTGTTACCTTTGACGGGTCCGCCTCCCAAAGAATTGCTCCAACGCAGTCAAACAGTGGCCCATTTCTTTCTGGATCAAGATAGATGGACCAATGATGCCCCAAAACAGTCCTTTAAGAGGTCCATGGACGCCACTGGGTACACCAAATTGGTGCGACATGGCTCGCCATGGGTTTTCTTGTACTGAACGGATGGGTTCCAAAAACGACAACCGAGGGATGGATTTCAGTGCAATTTTGGCCCCTGACACCCATGGCGTAAACGGGGGGAGTGGGGCTAGCATGCCAGTCAGTGCTGGCAGGGAACTGGATACCAGAGGGCTGAAGGCAGGAACCGTGTGTTGGTGGTGGGGGGGGGGGGGGTTGAAATGTCAGGTGTGGAACCGCCACTTAGCTCCAGTTGTGGTTGCCTTCACACAGCCATTATCTCAGTTCCAGGGGTTCCACAATAGTTCACATGGCTGGTGCGGTCAGGGGGGGGGGGGGCGGGAGTTTTCTGGGTGGGAGTGCCTGTGACGCTCACAATTGCAGACGCACAGCGATCAAGGGGAAAAGGCTATCAGGCTGCATTTGAAAACCAGAGGCCGAAGGAAATCATCGGCAATTGTGGGCGGTGGGACAGCCATTCCACTCGTACCCACAAAAGTGCACGACGAAGCCTCCCCCGCATTTCAGGTCATCCCCCCGGCCCCTCTGTGCGACAACCACCGTCTGCGGGCACTCCTTCATAAACCGCAGCCGACGGCATGACACCGGAAGTACCGACTAGCAAACAGTTATGGTTTGTCCGGCCTTCCCTTTTCGACCAGTGATCAACAGTTGGTGAGTGGTTTGCACTGGGACCCCTCCCCTGCCGCGGGTGCCAGGGTAGGGCAGGCAGGGCAAGTGTTTGGCCACAGGGTTTTGGGTGACAGTCAGGCCATGTGGCCAGCCTTACACTAGAATGGCCGACAACCATAGGAGGAGGGTCCCCCCCTCCCCCTGGACCCCCCCCCCCCCGAGACCAAAGTGACCACAGTGGGAAAAAACGAAATTTACAAAAGGGAAAACCGATCGGGCCCTTTTTGGTGCACAAACTTTTGGGTCCCAGACCCCCTCCCCCTCTTCTAATGTTCGCCTGCATGTGGCTCACAGTGGTGATTTGGGTGGGTGCTCATGCCAGGGCCCTGCAGGTCGGCCACGTGTGTCACAGTTTGCGACCAAGGATGTCGGTGTATTGTTTTCAAACCTGCAACACAATCCGAAGTTCAGCGATGGGAACAAGAACGGGTTCACTGCCATTGGAAGGGCGCCCTCTTCAGAGACCACTGCGGAACAGAAGAAGGCTGTCTTTCAGGTGTCATTCTGTCGGGACTCCGCGGGGGTTGATGTAGGGCTGGGTCTGGCCCAACGGGATGTCGTTGCGCAGCAAGGAAAAGTGTAAGAGGTCAATATTCGGGCTGTTGCCTGAGAGCTCACTTTGAACTTGATGGACAGTTTGAGTCGCAAACAAAAAAAAGTAGGAGGTCAACATTGCGGTATGCATTATTGCATCCTTGCATTATTGTATTGCTACCTCCCCCTGGTTTTTGCCTTTAATTTGAAGGCATGACTGATGATTTTTTGTTACGATACTACCCTCGGATATTGTTAATGTGAAATTGGATGGTTGTATTCGCATGTTGCTAAATTGTGTTGCTACAATAGTACATTATCATATTGGTATATTCTTGTATTACTGTATTATTGCATTATTGTATTGCGATATTATTCTGTTGTTGTGCCATTATTAGGCTGATTTAGGAACACTTCCACAATTCCGTTGTCCAGTGACCAGCCCTGTCACATGCTGGGGCTGTTGTTGATGTCTACGCTTTTAGTTCTGCAGTGGACGATGCTTGTGCTCCGTCAGACCCCGCAGCCTCAGCCTATCTGCTATTGGTTCATTTCAGGGGGAGACCCCAAGTTTGCAAGCGTTAGCGGACCAGATCAAGAGGGGAACGAGGAAGAAGTTTGTCGTGATGGTGGGAGCAGGTTTGTGGAGTTCTATATGCCTGTGACGACTGCGCGTGTGGCTGTGCCTCATGTGGGTGTACCGTGCAGGGCGTGCGCGGGTTGGGGGGGGGGGTATGGGGGTGACACCGGGAGGGGAAGGCAACCCAAACCTAAGTAAGGGGGTCGCCCCTGCGGGGGGTTGGCAGCCGGCTACGCGGTTGTCCATTGGGCAGCGACCTAAAACATGTACTGCCCGCGAGTAGCTAAGTTCTGTCACCAAGGCCTAGTGCAGGGGCCTTGGGCACGCTTATGAGACACAGCGTCCAAACCATTGGTGGTCACTGCACACGACCAACCAGGGGGTGGACTCACACGAGTCCCTAGCTCCGAGGCGTGGACAGCCCGGAGTGAAGTCCTCAAACGGGGAGCCCCTCAGCAGCCCAGAAAGCAAAAGAGCAACAACGCAACACATTCACCCCAGAACAACCCCAACAAACACCAGTGACAGGTCAGTTTGTAGATTTGGAGACATGTGCAAAAGTGCCTGGTGCCCCTTGCACCACCCAACTGCGAGTGGGACAACCCAACAGCCACAATGGGATGCAGGGAGCGACATGCTACCACCCTGGCGCCGCAGACCAGAAGCAGTGAGCATGCCAGCAGAAAAAGAAAGAGCCCGAAACTGGGAGGAACACATGCAGCAAAACAGCTGGGCACAAGGCCGCCCTACACACGGCAGGGAGATGAGCCCCAACAGGACACACAACAAGACACAAGGGAACCATGAGGTGCGAGCACTGCAGCAACCACCAAATGCAGCGCACGCCGAGCGAGCCATCAGCAAACACCCCCTCTCCCTCTACAAGGTGCCCACATACTCCACAAGGGCGGGGGCTGCGCCCCGCGCTCCGGGAGGTGCCCGCCACGGGGGTGGCAACAGGGCCGTGAACAGCCAACCGGGCACGGGGCAGTCCACGTTGTATGGAGATGTGAAATCCTCGTATGGGGGGGCAGGCAGGTGGGACAGGAGGGGGTGCGCGACATGGGCACCCAGCAGCGCCACCAAACAGGGGGAGGAGCAACACAGACACACAGAACGCGGGAGCCACACCAGGAGGGACAAGGGCGGGCACAGCAGACAAGGAGGAGGGGCACAGCAAGGCGGGAGAGGCAACCGGAACAGCGGGAACAGAGAACCAGAATGGAGCGGATGGCAGAGCGTGCGCATGGGAGGCAGCGACAATAAAGGGGATGGCTTGGCCAGCCAACCCCGTCGCTACCGGGTGCCAGGGCAACCCCTGCTCAACCGGCATCAGGTGGGGGGTGTCTCCCGCAGCCCAGATGGGCGGTTTGCGCAACAGGAGTGGGAGCCCATCAGGGGCAGACCAACCGTGAGGGGGAAAAGGACATATGGTGGACGGCCCGGACAGCGCGTGGAGGAACAGGGCACCTGGGCCGCACAGAAACACAGCGAGGCAGGCTATGGACGGCCTGTGGACAGAGGTGTGTGGACAGCAAAAACAGTCAAACGACCCCGGCAACAACCAGCACATCCTCAATACGCCAACTATTGGGCGCCGCTGACACGCAAACGGCACACCATGCCACATTCAGCACAGTCCCAACACGCCAACTACTGGGCTCCGCGAATGCGGAAACGACACCAGCAAGAGCACCGGCCGCAGCGGCCGACAGAAAGTAGCGACCCGACGCAACATGCGAAGGGAAGAACGGGTGACCGTCCAGGGCCCCGTAAAGGAGCAACAACCAGACGGAATGTCACACAGGGGGGGGGGGGGGGGTATGGGGGTGATGGGTGATGGGTGATGCACCCTTTGAGACTTGCCAGTTCCCTCGCGAGAACAACGCTCCTGTCAGAACAACGGTCGGCGTTGGTTCCGCAACTCCGGGAGCCATGTCCTACTTTACCCTTTTATCAATGCCCCCCCTTTGCCAGAACAACACTACAAAGGGGGGTGGGGGCTTAGTCAGGGACAAGTTCGGGGGAAAACTTCGTTTGTCAGTTTGGTGTCGCAAGTATCCCCCGAATTTTTTTTGCGCAATTTGGGGCACTCGACCCTCATCACACCCTTTCCTCGAGCTTGTGCTTCCTTTCGTATGGAGCGCCAACCTGGGCCTTGCTCTTTTTTTTTTCCCTGTTAATTTCTGATGAGTTGATTTTGTTTGGGCCTTCCAAAGTTTCACACAACTGATTGTCCACAAGGAACTAAGGGTTTGGGGTGTCGAACTTTCCCGCGTCTGGTGGCCCTGCACTAAAATTGGAGGTGTGTCGAAATTGTCCCTAGACGAAATCCCCCACCCACCCTCTGTACGTGTCGTTTCCGTCAAATTTGGGCTTTTAGTTTTGTTCGCGCAGGGGCTGGGGGGTATGAGTCACTGCCCATGCGCTGCCGCACTATCTGTGCCCTGCTAAACCCAGTGCTCTGCTGCACTGTCTGTGCCCACCAAGAACGTTGCGGCATGTCCACAGGCATCTCGACCGCTGCGGGCATCCCTGACTTCCGGACCCCAGGAAACGGATTGTATGACAGCCTTCAGGTGACTGCCTGCGTGCGCGCGGCACGGCCACAGTCCTTGGCATGCGCACCCCCCACGCCCCTCCGCTAGGTGCACTGAAGGTTCATGTGTACAGTGGACGCAGGCCAGAGGCCAGAGTGCAAACGGGGCGACAGGGGTGGGGCAAGGCGCAGGACTCGTTCCTCCCGCCACCCCGCCGCAGCCGTCTTGGTGAGGGTAGGTCATACCAAACCCATAGCCAAAGCTGGCCCTGTCACTGACCCATGACCTGCTATGTGTACTCTCAATGGACACTTCCCGCAACTTCGGTCACGAGTTAAAACAAAAAAAGTGGATGCAGGCCAGAGGGTTTGGGCCAACACAACAAGGCCAAACAGGGTCACTGGAGTGACGTACCGGGGAGGGGAAGATTGTTTT
Organism: Eutreptiella sp. 'Long Island Sound 2002'; assembly: GCA_964036045.1. Taxonomy (NCBI): domain Eukaryota; phylum Euglenozoa; class Euglenophyceae; order Eutreptiales; family Eutreptiaceae; genus Eutreptiella; species Eutreptiella sp. 'Long Island Sound 2002'. The sequence continues at coordinate 31,542,888 of OZ038391.1, read as the reverse complement.
TCTCAGTGTCAGTGTTAGCTCTCTTGGCATGCGTACTTCCATGGTGCCCGACCATCCAAGCAACCATCCAGGAGTTGTAAGAAATGACAGCAACCGACCAAATGCCCACGGGAAATAACAACCACCATTCACGGTCTCTGCTTGTTCTTGTGCCACAATCCGGGAATGTACCACATTTTGCAGTGATATTCAGGAATTGGTCCCAAATCTTCTCCGCTCCAAGGTTCGCCATTCCAAATTTCGCACGTTTCTAGTCTTCACCTCCCACGGTATGACTAGCAAGGTTTGGTCTGACCATGACAAATGTGATTGGACTGCCGAACATGGCTGCATGCACACACCAGGACGGGCATGTGTGGAGCGCTTTTTGACCTGCCCCCCCCCCCCCCCGCTCGGAGCCTTCGTGGTCTGCAACCCTCTGGCCCTGTGGCACAGTTTCCCGCCTCAGGGACGGTGCAGATTGCACGCGACTCGGCGTGGGTGGGGCTGGCGGTGGGGTGCCCCTCCACAAAGCACAGCCGAGTGCGTTCAAGTCCGGAGCTCCGGATGTCCCACACCGGCGGTCTGCCGGCTGGACGATGTGGAGGCACATTTGGGGGCGTATCTGAAGGGTGTGCCGAGCCACTACATACGAAAGAGACAAAAACGATATCCAACACCAAAAAGCAAGTCCTCGGGACAATCAATCAACAAGACACCAACACTGCCTTCGCCTCATCTCTCTCTTTCATTCCTGAATTTTGCCCTCTTTCCCCAAACCCCTGCCTAAACCTGAGCCACCACCATTCATTTGAGTGAAGTTGCGTTCATTGTCTTTCAGAAGTGTCATCTCACATAGGCATTGCACATTGAATGTATTGTCATTGGTGGCCATCGTTTAAACAAAATTCGACTTTTTCACAAATATGAGTGTGCAAGCCAGAGTAGAAGGGTGAACACTTCGCACAAACATGTATTTTGCAATGTAGTAGCATCGGAGACCGCAGGCAAGACAAGCGGGCGTAATCGCCCCCTCTTATCCGCGACGCTCCTTCGGCTGAGGTGTCTCATCCGATGGATGGAAGGGGTCGAGAAAGGGGAGAGGGTGTGGCCTGAACCGGCTTCTTCGTCCCGTCGCACTCCTTCCCACCAGAAATTTGGTTTGCCGCGCCCGGAGGCCATCTTCGACCTCGAGTACTTCCGGCAGTCGCCCGAGGCGTTCTACTGCCTGGCCAAAGAGTTGTGGCCGGGGAAGCACAAGCCCACGCTCACGCACCACTTTTTGAAACTGTTGGCAGGTGTGCGCCTGTGCTCTCGTTCTGAAGTGGGCCTTGCTCCGCCTCCTGAGGGGGCCCCCCACGCCCCGGAGTGGCACTTGACAAACGATACCCTCCAGGCGTGGACCGTGACGAGGACGTGTGTGGAAAGGAGATTCGAGGGGAACTGGGGATTGCATCGGATTTTGCAGTGGTCAGCCCACGGAAGCCACCCGGAGAGCAGGGGCGGGCTGAGAGTGCACAGCACAGCACAGACAGAAATGAGACAGCTGCATTTGGTGGTGTGTGACACATCGGGAACGTCGTGCTGCGTGGGCACCACTGCACTGTGTGCACACCACGCGCACAGTTGGGAAAACCCACGAGGCAGGCTCCCCTCTGAATTCCGCAAGGCAATGTAGCAACCAACAAAAAAGCATTAAATTCTGATGTCTCCAAAGGGCTCAAAGGGGCCTCTAGTTCTCGTTTTCGGGGGACCGCCAACTTGGATCGAAGCCTGCTTTTCAACCACACTTCAGCGACTGGCATTGCCGAACGGACCTGCCTAACGAGCCCTGTGAGGGCTGTGCAGCACAGCACCGCAAGGGGTGGTCTCACGTTGAGGCGTCAGTTGACATGTTGATTCCGTGCAGTTGCACGCATTCACTCTCGAGGCACAGGACTACGCTTTGGCTTTGGGGCAGAGTCTGGCCAACACGCACCGGTTTTCGGCCAATTTCGGCCTTTCCCGGGGCACTGCTCGTGGGAGGCAACCTTTCTCGACACGAAGCACGGAATCCGGTTTGGTGGAGTCACGACCATCTCCGATGGTGTGGCCATCTTGGGCCACTTTCGGGTCATTTTGTCCCAAACCGGCCCAAATGGGGCCCATCACTGCACGCAGCCCCCCCGAGTTGTGGCCCCGCCCCCGTGCCATCCCGTCTGCCTGTCGCGCCCCGTCCCCTGCGCAGACAAGCAGTACCTGAAGGCCGTGTACACACAGAACTTCGACGGACTGGAGAGGCTGGCGGGGGTGCCCCCGGAGCTGCTGACGGAGTGCCACGGGACGTTCAGTACGGCGCACTGCATCGACTGTGCCACTGCGCAGGTGCGGGGGGGGGGGGGGCAGGGCGATGAACGGGGTCCGGTGCTCCCGGGAGCGAGGGGTAGTGGGGGCACACCGTTGTACATCCCGACGCGCCCTGTGCCCTTTGTACGGTCCTGCCCACCCAATCATACCTCACTCCAGGATGTGCGCTCACCGGCCCTCCGGTGAGTAGCGGTGGGTTCGCATTTTCCCCGACGATGGGGAGGACATGTGTTTTGGGGAAAACGGGAAAAATGGGCTGGAGGAAAATGAGGGGGAAATTGAAAATTTTCACCCATTCTTCCCCCATCCCCCCCCCCCCCATTTTAATCTGTTCTCTGCTTTCTCTCCATTTCCCCATTTCCTCCGAGTTCACACCGGTTTGCCCTGTTTTCTCTCTGGCTCCCCTTGTTGTCGCCGCGTTCCTCGGATTTCCAGGCTCCGGTGGGGAGTGGGTGAGTGTGGTGGCGGTGAGATCACAGGCCTGCTCACTATCCCCCTCGTGCCTCGCAGCCCCTGTGCTGCGCTTGGGTGTCAGGCGGGTGTCAGGCGCTACATAGAGGTGCCCAGAGGATCGCCACCACACCGCACACACTGCGTGTCGAAGTTGTTTTTCCGCTCGGGCCTAAGAACAATGTCGACTGCGGCGCGGTGGCAACAGCCGACAGCAGTTGCCTTCGAGACCGTTTTGCAGTGCGGAACGTTCTGCCAGGAATTTCCGGTCCACTTGGATTGCGTTGGACAAGAACATGTTTCTTCCTCTCGTTTGGAGGCTTCTGCTGGGCTTTACCCTCTGTGTCGCTGCTCCTCGCACATGCACCCGGGTGCACCTCTGTAGAGCTGACGGGCAAGGGAGGGTGAGGGAGCCCTGACGGACATCGGCCGGGGTCGCGCAAAGGTTTGGTTTCATGGATCCGTTGTTTGCGTCTTCGTAGAACACCGAGACAGTGAAGGCTGCGATCATGCGCGGACAGAAACCCGTGTGCAAAGACGTGGAAGAGGGGGAGGTTTGCGGAGGTGTGCGTGCCCTTGCTTCTCTTGCGCGCCTTGCTTGCCGTGGTACCTCGCAACTCCCTATTGTACGCGCGCAGACATGCGTTTGCATCGTCCGTGTTGCGACCCCCCCCCCCCGTTCCCGCCCACTTCTCTCTCCTCACCCCTCCTCTTCGAAGTGACGTGCCTTTGAGTGGTTGCAGCTCTTGGTTGGTGGCTGTGTTAACCAGGATATGCCTACCCAAGGTCCCACCTACACCTACACTTACACCTACACCTACATCTACATCTACATCTACACCTACACCTACACCTACACCTACACCTACACCTACACCTACACCTACACCTACACCTACACCTACACCTACACCTACACCTACACCTACACCTACACCTACACCTACACCTACACCTACACCTACACTTACACCTACACCTACACCTACACCTACACCTACACCTACACCTACACCTACACCTACACCTACACCTACACTTACACCTACACCTACACCTACACCTACACCTACACCTACACCTACACCTACACCTACACCTACACTTACACCTACACCTACACCTACACCTACACCTACACCTACACTTACACCTACACCTACACCTACACCTACACCTACACCTACACCTACACCTACACCTACACCTACACCTACACCTACACCTACACCTACACCTACACCTACACCTACACCAGGGTTGTGCTTAGTATTGGGCCGGACGGGGGGTGGGGGGGTATGAGGGCAAAAAAAAGTTTGTGTACCTAAAACGGGCCTCTCATTTTGGGCCCTCCACTCAAAATTTCATTTTTCCCCAGAGGAAAATTTTTTGGTTTTGGGTGGGGGGTGGGGGGTGGTTTGGCCTGGGGGGGGGGGGTCCGGCAGATCGCCCCCCCCCCCCCCACCGATGGATAAGCACATCCTTGACATACACCTTCGCTTAGCTCACCTGAATCAGGTTTTACCCCCCTTTTAAGAGATGGGGCCAACCCTCCCTTCTCCTCACCCTGAACCACTGCACACCACGTCTCTCACCTCATCCTCATCGCACGCCGCCTCCCCAAGGCTCTTCGTAACACCGGAGCATCCCGAGGGGAGGGCGGGGTCCAGATCCCTCCCCCGAGGCTGTGTCAGGGACGGTCTACCAAACGTTCCACCGACCCCTTCGCTTAGCTCGCCTTCATGCGGTTGAACCCCCCGCTCGCTCAGCCTTGACGGCACACCCCCTCCCGCTGTCCAACGAGATCTGCTTGTCTAATGACGAGGACCGCCTGCGTCAGCCTCACGAGTTCCGGGCGCCAGAGGCCGGAAGTCTGTTTGCCTGAGGACCGCCCTGATCCAGCGCGTGTCCCAGTTGCGGTGGTTGTGCCGACGTTCTGCACCCCCGTACCCTTTGGCGTATCACGCGCTGGACCGATACGCAAGATTTGCACAGGGGTACGTGAGGGGCTGAGCCCGAGCTCCACGCCTCAAATCATCCCGGCGGCAGAGGGGGCGGGGGATTTCGGGGGGAACACGTCTTCAGATGGGTGCCGAAAATTTCCCTCGAACTTCTTTGCGCAACGCGGGCCAGACCTTTGCTTAAGGACCTTCGCTTTGGTGAATTCCCCGAAGTTTGGGGGTACCGAAATTCCCCGCAACTGTACACAAGGCACCGAATTTTGTGGGTGCCGAAATCACCCCCCCCCCCCCCCCCGCTGTAGCCACTCACGCTGCCACATCCAGTGCTCAACGTGCTCGGCCAGACTGGAGGATGCCCCCTCTCTGCGCATTTCTCACCGTTTTCCTGCTGCTCGCTCGTTCATTGCCATCCCCCGTCTGCTGCTTCGTAGGTTTGATAAAGCCGGACCTCGTGTTTTTTGGGGAGTCGTTGCCGCATAACTTTGTACAGCGATCGGACGCTGATCTGAAGGAGTGTGACCTGTTGTTAGTGCTGGGCACCTCCCTGGCCGTCGGACCTTTTAACAGGTTTGTGTCTGTCCGCGTTGCGTCAGCCGGTGGTCCTTTGCAGAGCAGAGGGCTCCGCACGAGTAGACTTCACGCCTGGACCATGCAGTAGACCTCCAAGCCCATGCCAGAGGTGCCTTAGCTGCATGCTTCACCCCCTCCAGTTGCAATGTCGGTTGTTGGGTGGTCTATGTGAAACGATCAAGTTTTCGCTCAGGTTGCAAACAAGATTTTTTCACGTCTTTGGGACCCGGGTCCAAACAACCACCAAACAACAAAACTTCCACTCCAGATCACAGCGGAACAGAGTTCTTTTTGTTTCGCATTTTTTTTTTTTTGGGAATGGGATGCAGTTTTCACTGTCCTGGGACATCTGCTCAGCCCATTCCACGTCGTCTTTTTGTGGAGGAGCTGGATCTGATGGTGCACCTGGCGCTTTCCGGCAGGTTCCTCATGACACGTGGGCTAGTGCGCACACAGACACCGTCGGAATGGATGTGCACAGCACTTGTGGGAGGGATATGCCTGTCAATGCTCCATGCTCTGACTGAGGAGGGCTTTAGGAGTTGCCGTCCCCCATCCCGTCCCCTCGTGCACGTCCCCCAAGCCCATTGTACCGCCATCGCTATGATTCCCGTGGTAATGGGCCAATGGTCTGGTGTGGGTCAGGTCCTCAGTTGCGTGGACGCTGTGCGGGCGTGATGTGCCTGAGCCTCGATATTGGGGTTTGCTTCGCCATGCCAGAGGGAGGAGCCGTTGCTCACCTCGACTACTGCACATGCCGTGATTTTGGGAAGTTGGGTTTTCAATGGTCGGGGGGGGGGGGGGCTTGGGAAAAGGGCTCAATTGACAGGACCATTCATCAGTTATTATGAGCTTGGGCGCCGATAATTTTTTTGAGCATTGAAATGGTCTTTTTTCACCAAATACATGGCAAATGATGGTTTTTCTGAACCCCCTCGACGCGCTGATTTCGGGTCCGGGTCACCTCCGGGGCCCAGGGGTCAGTCTCGGTTGGAATTTTGGGGGCCCGTCAATTGAGCCCTTTTTGGGGGAGGGGTGGGTCTAGCCAGGCTGCCCCCCCCCCCCCCCCCTCCCCTGTAGTTGAAGGCCCGCCCACCCTTTTGGCCCAGGATGCCACAGAAGGTGGGCCCCTGCATCCCCCGGGTTTTGTTCAACGACGAGATCGTCGGCTCGTTCCTGGGCCCCGCGGACGAGAACAACTACCGCGACGTTGTGGTGGTGGACTCGTGCGACGCTGCCGTGAAGCAGTTCTGTGACCTGGTGTGTGGGGTCTGCGCCGCCTGACGGATGTGTTGGTGGGCGTGTGTGTGGGGACGGACTTGACGTTCGGAGGGCCCTTATTTGGGAGTACTGAGAGCGGGGGTGCAGTTGCTTCGCAGCATGACCGCCCCCGTGGGTGGGGTGCAGTGCCGTCAGTGGCAAGGCATAGTCCAAGCGGGGGGGGGGGGGTGCATATAACAAGATCATGAGGTCACCGAGCACTCGCATTCATTGCCGTGATGGCCGTGGTTTTTCAACCAGAGTCTCTATCGCGCAACACAGGAAGGCACCCCTGTGTAGTAGGTCGGTCGTCACTTGTTTTCTTGGGAGGGGGGGGGGGGGGGTGGCCACCTCAGATACTTTCCATGCTATCATTTTGGAGGGCTCCTACTGTGGTGCCGTGCCGCTGTCAACGGCGGAGGCAGCACTGACCCCTGTCGCCCCCCCCCTGCCGCCCGGGGCCACACATACAGCGGCGCAACATCTCTGCCCCAGATGATTTGTGCGCCAATCAGATTTTTTCGAGGTTAAAGATTTGGACTGCTGTTCTTTGGCTCCCTAACTTGCACTGGGGCCTCTGGCACCCACTTTTCAGCTCCTCATTGGCGCCGGTTGGGGTTACAATGGTGGGCAATGGGGCCGAAGTCGAGTGGAAATACTGGGAACCGCTGCGAATCTGGAGGGGAGATAAGGAGCAGTGTGGCCCGAGGTACTCACGTGGCCAAGAAGCAAAAACAACACGGGCTGAAGCCTGAGCAGAACTACAGGAACCACTGCCCTGCATGGCACCTTATTACCAGAATGAAGTGTGATGCATTTGGCTGCCGGTACTCGTTGCTCCCACACTTCTTGCAACATGCACCCCATCCCGTCCTACTCGCCTCCCCCCTCCCAATGCGTTCCTGCCTCCACATTCCTCATCTTTTGCTTCTCCACTTTGCTGCCACTGCGTTGGGGCAACTCTTGCGCCTTACCCTTCTCCTCCGATGCAAATGCGACGTCTTCTCACCAACTGTCATGGACCTTTGGAATTGGCCTTGCTTTGGGCAGTTTGGGATGGGGGCTAAACAGTAATTTCTTCTGACTGCAGTTTCCGTGGTCAAGGATGTTAAGCAAGCTTCTGTGGTCAAGCAAGCTATTTGTAGTGGGAAAGAGCACTGGGTCATGCGAGTTGGTAGTGCTGATAAAACGAGTGTGCTTGAGACTGCAGCTCAGTTCCACTTATGATGCTGTAGTTTTGAGCCATGGCTAATATTGTGATGCTTGGCATTATTGCCGTGTGCACCCGGTGCACACTCTTGAGCATATGGCACGCATGTGCACACTCTTGAGGGCATGCGTTTCATATCCTCAAGAGTGGTTTCTTAGGTTTCTTTCATGACGTCGAAGACTCTGGATGGCACGTGGCTTGGGATTTGATGTGAATGTCTGCCAATTTGTCATGCAAGCTACATTCTGCACGCTGGGTGCTGCGCCATTACCGTCGCACTACGAATTGCAAGTGAAGTGAATTTTGTTTCAGCATCTTTCTGCCTGACTTTCAAGGCCTATGCCTGTGCAGGGGTTGGGCAGCAGCAGCAGCAGCAACAACAACAACAACAACAACAACAACAACAACAACAACAACAACAACAACAACAACAACAACAACAACAACAACAACAACAACAACAAGAAGTATCAGCAACAATACGACCAGCAGCAGCAGCAGCTGCTGCAAAACAATAGCAACCACGGCACCACCACCACCACCACCACCACCACCACCACCACCACCACCACCACCACTGCCAGCAGCCACCAATAGTCGAAAGAATCTGTTTTGAAACCGGGCTTGGGCACCACCTGGCCCAACAGCTGCATTCTTCCATACAGTGGAGTGCCCTTCCTGAATGTATGCGTGCCTTATGGATGCTTTTTGTGGTGTACTGTTTCTCTGCAGCAAGTGCTTCCTGCATCACACCTCTTCAGCTTGGATGGACTGACGACCTGGAGGCCCTGTGTGTAGCCGGTTCGAAGAACACGCGTTAAGGGATGAATCCCTGCAACCACTCGTCTCCCTCTGGGGGACGGGACAGGGTATCTGTCCCCCCTCCCTCCCGGCTCGGGGTGCAGTTGCCGGTACCCCCCCGTCTTTGGGGTCCACAGCCATGACATTTCTCGCTCCCAAGTAACACCGGAAGCTCTCCCCTCAGATCCGCATTGGAAAGCGAGCCCCAGGATCCCACCCACCCCTTTACCAATATGATTGCCATCCGAGTGCCTTCCTGTCGCCCCCCTCCACAATTATTCCGAGTCCATGACGGCACGCAACTGGGGCTTTTGCACTTGTTGGCCCTCTTTCGTGTGGACGTTTGGATCCGTCCGTTCTATTTCGTATTTCCGGGAGAGCAGCCGCGCCTGCTTCCTTTTTCCTGGGGCTGACACTGACACTGACTGCACGTTGCCACCGGCACCCGCGCTGCAGCTGGTGTCTGGCGCCAAGATTCGCAGAAATGGGCGCAGCTGCCATCCAAGCGCTGCCCAGCCCTGTAGGAGGTGGGCAGAATGCTGCCAACCGGTGGAAATGGGAGACTGCCCTCCACTGCCCAACACCCCGCCCTCCCCGAGACACACAGCACCATGCGCCATGCAGACACCTGATGCCTTTGGCACACGACACACGATGACCATTCTGATGCCTTTTTATGTGCTGTGACAGTGCTGCCGGGTCAGTGGCACGATGGACCATGCGCGGTCCGACGCTTTTGCTGGTTCGAGCAGCTTGGTCCCGCACCAGTCGCGTAAAGAGACCTGCAGTGAGTACCTGGAAGAACCCAAAAGCTCAAGACCCTCCATGCGCGGAATGCCTCAGCCCATGACCGCCCTGCAAAAGCAGCAAGCTGGGATGGAGATACTTTTTGCGGGGGTCCGGGTCTGGGGGGGGGGTCAATTTTTGTGACTGGTCACAAATAACGTAAAGGGCCGTAGTGGGAAAGTGGAAGTCCCGGAAATATTGTGACCTGCCTGTACTGCAAACTTACTGTGACTGTCCCTGCTTCCACTGCACATTTTTTCGACTGCTGGAGGGGGGGGTGGAAGGCAGGACACACAGCACTTTTGTCATTCCACGGCATTCAATGTCATTCGCTGTCATCACTCACTACGCGTCTGCCGGCATGCAGCACCAGTTTTGCAGGCTGGATCACGTGTGCAAGGAATGTTCTTGTGGCCCATTGTGGCAAAAAGGAACAACAGAGCCTGCAACAAATTACGCAACCAGTGAACAAATACCTCCCCCCATGTACACGTACGGGCTGAGGGCTGGCCAAAACGGGGGGGTTTTGCACACTGTTTTATGTGACCACTTTATGTGACCTTTTTAGTGACCAAAGGGGGGGTTGGGGGATGGGGGTCCGGGCCGGACCCCCCTCCCCCCCGCTGTTAGATCCATCACTGGCAGGAAGGATGTGGGCCGTGCTCTGTCTGCCGGGCCAAAGCCAAGTCCCCCCCCCCCCCCTGGTCCCCTGCCCCCGTGTCCGCTGCCTGAAATGGCGCCAGGGCGGTGGGCCAGAGCTGAATGTGTGGTCGCCCCTCCCTGAAAGGCGGTGGTGGTGTTCCGAGGGGTGTTCCGATGGGAGGCGTCCACGGGTGCCGGCGGTTTGGTGGGGCTGGGCCGGAATGGCACCTGGAAGCACGCGGCCATTTTGTCTTTGAAAGGGAGATTCTAACAGTGAGCCTGGGTTGGGAACCGCTTTGGGGTAGTGACCCTGGTACCACGCCAACAACGCCCGTGGGTACAGGTCATGCCTCATCAGAAATGGGGGTCTAGTACCCTCCCCCCCTTACCCAAGAACTGCCGTGAAGTACTGCTGTGGATGCATGGATGCCAGAGTGATTCTGGACACTCCTTTTTTTTTAATGCGCAGAACTGGGTTTTCCTGGCTGTGGTGGATGTCGAGCAACAATTCAGGCATGCCGGACGAGTTTTGATGGGTGTTGCATGACAATACATGCATGTGGAACGCAAATTGAGGCACATCGGACCGAATTTGACGCATTTGCAAGGACACATTTACTTTTCCACTGCAACGTGCCGGAAATTTTTTCTTCCCGAACTGCGGGGCTGCTCACGGCGGTGCGCAAGAAGCAGCCCCTGTTTCCACGGCACTTTTGGGCTTGAAAATACTGTGCAAGAACCACCCGCTCCTCGAACCGCAACACACTGCTGGTTTCTGGGCACAGGGGGCGTCTGCTGTACGCGGTGCCCTGCAGCATCATGCCCTTTTTTGGAGGGTGGACAATTTGTTTTGACCCGTGGGCCCGAAAATGTTGCGTTCATGAAATTGATGCGTTTTCTGAATGGCATTGTTCGCCCATAACAAGCCCAAAACAGGCGCCAGAGCTCTCAAAATGTCCATCAAACAGATCACCACGACGCAGTGGTCCTATGTGCTGGGGTCCCCCCTGCGCCCCTCCTCTACCCCACCCTTTGGGTGCCTAACCCTGCCCCAGGCCCCTGGGCTCACCCACCCCGGAAACTACCTTTTTAGTTGACACGCCCTCAAACCGGTCCCCCAGTCCATCTTCCCTCGTGGGCAGAAAGGTGCTGGCTGTGCCATGTGTTTATCTGAGATTGCTAATATCTTACAACTTGGAGCCATGATTGAGTAGACAAGCTTGAACCAGGATGCAGTTGCGGTAATTTTCAGGCGATGCTGCAGGTGAGGTGACACTGGATCACTGATGTTGGGTTGCCACACAGTATGCAGTGGCGGTGAGGTATGGTGCGCGTGTGGGCGCCCAACGGTAGACGAGGCTTGCGACAAGACAGACCACGGTCGTGACCATCCAGAGTCTCTCTGGCGTCCATCGCAGTACATCAGGCGACGGGGCCATGTCGTCATGAATGGTTGTGCAGATAAAGGCACCGCGGGCGCCCACACGGGCCGTCTCAATTGGTTCAGATGGTGTCCCGGATCGCGATATGTGGACCGTATCAATTGGGCACTGGATGTGATATGTCTCTATAGTTCAGGCCGTGACTGCGCGTGTGTGAGAGGCTGCTGAGCATGTCCTGCCCGCTGTTGTGCACTGTGTCCCTGGGCCCAGGGCCATTGCGGGTTTTGGTACGTACCCCCGGACGTGCCACTGGTGTCCGCTACGTCAAGGCGGCGCTGGGCGGTCCTACACACTGGAGGCTCTCATTGTGCAGGAGGCGGGTTTTGCTGAGTGGTGCCTGGACCAGGGCTGGCTCTTAACGAGACGATGGTGCTCTGTTGGATGTGCAGGAGCGGGGGTTTTGCCGCCACTTTCAATTTTCGGGTGCGCCTTGCACCGGTGCCACCCTCGGCCCCGTCGAAGTGCAGCCCAAGCAAACATTACCCACATAAGTGTTCCCCCAAAAAGGTATTATCCAAACATCACAAAATTTTTGGTCAGTTTTGCTTTCATTGCATCCCTCGTTTGGTCTGCCTGTTTTCTTTTGTTAGGGGCGGTCTGGCTGTACGTACAGTTGTGGTAGACCAGACCTGACTCCCCCGTGTCCAACAGTTGGTCTGGACCCCCCCCCCAAAAAATTTGCAGGGCCCCCTTTTCATCATGAAACATCGTCCCCCCTGCTTATACCTCCGCAAAAGGGTGGTGCCCGCAAAATTTTACTGTAGCATGGGAGCATTCCTCCATTCTTCCCTGTCATTCTCTACCCGCTGAATGATGGCTGACAGCCATTCTTTTTTCCGAGTGTGGGAAGCCGGGGTCTCCCCTACCTGGAGTGACGGCACCCTCAAGGGTACCAGACACAAACACCAACGTGCCACATTATGTGCCTCCAAGTGGAGCGGTTCCTGCAGATCTTGTCAGATGGCTTCATTGTCTCGGAGGTGCCACACTGTTTGTCTGTCAGTGGGCGCTTTTTGTACCACTATTTTATTTCCTCCACAGAATGGTGCGTTCGTTTCTTGCTTTGGGACATTATGGTGGCGGTAGGACACATTTTCAGGTACGTAGGGCAAACTTTGAGCATGTCAGATGGACATGAAGGCACGCATGACAACAGTTGGCCACCAAACACCAAGAACGATCCAAAAACGGCGTTTTGAAGGCCCCAAAGATTGACGTCCCAAATGTAGAATTACACAATGCCAATTGCTTGTTTTTAGGCCAGATTTGCAAAGGAAGGGTTGGGAATCAACAACTGGGGTCTGTGCAATAACTCTTTTTATTCCGAAAAAAGGCCAACTGAGGCCAGTAGGATGTGAGGCGGGTGCAATGACCAGTATACCAGTGTACAACCGAATTCTGATTCACATGAATCCCATTCTGGTTCTGATAGTGACTGTGGACCGGACCTGGCAGATTTGTTTGATTCTGGTACCCACTCTGGTCCTGAGCCTGATGTGCAGCAGAGCCCCAGCCGAAGCTTGCCCAAGCCCAAGCCAAGGTTGCACCCAAGCCTGTTCCTAAAGGGTATTGGGACACACTGCCCAGCTTATTATGCCAACAATTTTTTTTTGGGCTGCAGAAGCGCCCACGGTCTTGTCCAACGACCGCCCCCTGGTGCAACGGCGCTTTTCTTGTGTGAAAATAGTGTCCAAAGACTGCTCACTGGTTGAGTGGTGAGATGTTGCTGGTTGTTGCACAAGGGGAGGGTACCCCCCTCCCCGTCCTGCCCTCCCCCCCCTGTCCTTCCCCGGGGGGCGGGGGGGGGTCACCTGGTCAACACAAAATGTTTTGTTACGGCTCACTGTGTTGTTGTGTGGGTGACTGTGTTGTGAGGCACTGCCACTTGTATCCCTTGTACTCTTGGCAGGACATTTTGCTCACTTTGGCTGAAATGAAACTTGACAGCACCACCATGTTTACCCCTGGGACGAATGCTTGCACCTGCCAAGCCTCGTACCAAAAGGGCCAAACCACCACCCAAGAGTGCTGCCCAAAGCATTCTAGTGGAAAGTGGTGAGCATGTGCAGGAGTTCAAGATCAAGTGGAGCAGGACCAAGAAATTTTACACCGAGCCGGTCAAGGAGTAGGTCTCAGTACATTGGCAGCCCTTTGAACCAATCTTATGTTGAATTCTTTCGTTTTGCAGTGCAATCTCTGTGCCTGAAAATCTGTGTGTACGGTGGGAGTACAGTTCCCGAGGGGGGGGGGGGGGGGCGTCACTTGGCAACCGTTCCCCAGGGGATGGCGGGGGAGCGTCTTCCCTGGGGTGGGGCAGGACACGGAGGGGGTACTGATGTCCATCATATGTACGTTCACTGCCCCCCCTGTCTTCGTACTTGATGCTCCATTGTCCCCCGTTGTCCCCCGTTGTCCCCTCAACCGTGTTTTTCACTCCGCTGTCTTGCCCTGCCTACAGTCATCGTGGCTCATGCACACTGGTAAGCCTACGGGCGTGGCAGTCTCCCACTGCATAACCTGGTCTCAGACTCAGCTAATCTTCACGACGTGTCAGATCCGCTACCACAGTCATTTGTGGGATCATCGTAGCACTGGACAGCTCTGCACCTTGTTTTCGAGAGGTGGTCTCGAGTACCATATGATGAGCAGGGTACGCCAGCTCATCTTGGTCGGTGTGAGTGTTTGCCCACTTGAACCCACATGGCTCTGATTTTGGGGATACTTGTGCATTATATTCCCCTTTCTCACACCAGCTCACCATGTATGTGGGACGTGCAAGCTGCGGCTCTGTCTAAGACAGTATGCGTAGGGACCGTATTAATTTGGGTATTTTCTGTAGCTATTACAAGCAGGTGGGGGTACTGCGCATTGCTGCAGCACTAGAGCTTTTATTTTTTGTCAGATACATTCCATGTGTCCTGAGGTGCTGAAGTCTGCCTATTTTGGGCATCCCTTGTTCCTGGGAGGCAGGGTGGCAACGCCCTTGCAGTATCCTTTCTTACGGGTTGTGTTGGAGGTCCTACCACTCCCCCGGAGAACTGTCACTTTAATACCGTTCCCCCTGAGGTGAGCACTGGGTGCTTCGCAGGCTGTCTTCAGGGAGGCGTTTAGAAGTAGGGCAGTTTCGAAAATGTTTGGGGGAAGCATGTCCCAAAAGTAGCACGCAGTGCGCGCACAGTCGAAGAATTCCCCCAAAGTTGTGTTTTTGCACCTGCACTACTGACTTTGGCCTCAGTTGGGTTGTTCTCTGTTGAGTGGAGTTAGTGGGGAGAGAGGCAGGATCAGGTAAAAGATATCACTTAAGGTGAAAAGCGTCGAGAGATGACGCCTGGCCTCGAGGCATACCCTGGTGGTTGAATGTACCAATACCGGAAGTTCGAGGGGTGTTTTTCAACGCCTCGGACAGACCGGCAAGTCAGACCATTCCGGACCGTGGCATGGTCATGCTTCCGCTCCCCAGATGGGGCTGTGCAGTGGATTGGTGGAAGCAAACGAAAAAAATGTTGGGCTGTCCTCTTTGGTTGCACAATCGCAATCTGCACGCGGTGTGCATACAGTGCGGAGGTTGTACCCATGATGTTTGTGAGGGCTCTGACGCGCACAGTGCGCACTTCTGAGATGCATGCAACCCCAGGCATGGCTGCCATTCCGCGGAGGACACGAACTGGCAGCAGTTTCATGGTTTGAGGCATCACTTGCTGGTGACCTGACAATTGCATGACTACATTGCCTGGCAGCACTGTGTTCGGTGTCACCATCTCTATGGTCCCCTGTGGATGCCCACGCTTGGTGCAGTCACAGATGACTGTTACCGCTTACAAGCGAAGTTGGCGCATCTCTTGGGCATGGTCATACACTGCACTGCCATCGCTGACTCACCGAGGGCTGTAGTCATGGGCCTCTGACCGAATCAAGTCTCCACCCACTAGACGCACTCAACCCACCGGCTGCTGCCTGCTGAGCTGCAGACTCCAGTCCCCCTGAACCTGTTATCTCCGTAACCCTCCATTCGTTTACCTCCCCCCCCCCACGCTCCTGTTTTGCTGCGACAGCTCTGTGCCCTGAAAAAAGGGCGGGGGGGCTCGTAACGTCTGCAATGCACCACTTTGCCGTGCTTTGCCTGCTCATGCTTCTGTTTTCTTGTCACCCCAACCTCTTCCTCCAAACAGTGACTCATCCTGATCCTCACCTCATGGTGCATCCTGTGTTTGCTCAAATCAGGCCTGCTGCTGTCTTCTTGTGTGGTTGCATGACTCACCCTGCTTAGTGTATCGTATCGTGTTTGCATGAACCAGGCCATATCATACCTCGCAAATCAGACATACCGCTCTGCCACACGTCGCATTGATGTTGTTGCCTCCTCCGGCAGCACCTCGTGGCATCAGTAGCACTGTTCTGCCCTGGGGATTCCTCTACAAAAAGATCCTGGAGGGCTGTTAGGGGTAGTTACACAACGGTTGGTCTCTGCCAGGACTCGCTCACACACGTTCACCCATCTCTGCGTAGCCTGCGTATCTGCATGTCTCAATGTTCACGCATATTGGTTTGTCCTGCCCTGTGAGGGCGTGGCTGAATAACAGGCAGCTTCCTCTGTAACATCATCTGAATAAGATGGTGTGCCCTCTCTTTGCCAGGTCGAAGACCTATCTTAAAGATACTGTGTACTAACAATCCGAGGGAGCGGTTGGGCCCTGAGTGGCACCCGTTTTCTTTTTTTAACCCTTGTATCAATTGTTATGATGGGCCGCCCACCTGCCTTGACTTATTCAATGCCTGGCTGAGATATTTCGCTGTGTGCCCGTGAAGACTGGGCCGTGCCCTGAGTGCCACAATGCAGGGTGGATTCCCATGAGGCAACTTCTGTCCACTGTGTCAGGCACCCCATCGCCCACGAGGGCCAAGGGACTGTTCAAGCGCAGGTGCACGTCAGTCTTCAACCTGCGGCCACCACCTCAGCTCTGATATATAATGCCACCAGTGCAAACCACCAACCATTTGTTGTTCGAGTAGAGTTCGGGGTGACGCCTGAACGCAATGATAGGCGACCATCGTCGTCTTCGCTCAAGGGGAGCGTGGCAGTGGGGCGCTGATCCATTAGGCAGGGGCGCCCTCGTCTGTTGCCCGATTGGCGTTTGCCATCGGTGGTGCACTGGGGATCGCCCCCAGGAAATGAGGATGTGATGCTCCAGAAGGAAGAAGTAGGGAGGGCCAGGCAGCATCATCTGCAGTGTTTGTCGAAGAGGACCTCTCCCTCTCTCTGTGAGAGCCCAACCCTGTGTTGGAACACGCAACATGATCTTGGGTGCATCGGACATGTATCATTGCACGCATCCTCTCCGCCGCCGTCCTGAATACGGCTTGTCCAAGATACGAAGGTGTATGCATTTGGTCCTCCCCCCCTTTGTCCAGTCCCCCCCTGGGGACCGTCGCTTGGCCCATGAACAATAAGAAATCAATAGGGAATCACAGGCGCCAAAGGCGCTGAAGAAAAATTTTAATGGGTACAGTCATTCGTGGGATCATTGTAGCACTAGACAGCTCTGAACCTTGATTCCGAGGGGTTACCTTGAGTACTGTGAAGTGAGCAGGCTACGCCAGCTCATCTTGGTCTGAGCAAAAAAAAAAAAGAAAAATTTTAATTGGGTATACTAGAATTCAGTTATTGTTGTGTGGTGTGGGGGGAACCCCAGGGGTGTGGGGAACCGTCATTTGGCGACAGTCGCCCCCTGGGGTGGGGGGGAACCGTCGTCCCTGGGGGGGAGGGGGGAATGGACATGGGGGGGGGGGGGCGGGGTAGTTTACTTCGGTCCGATTTTGTAGATGACAGAGATTATCAGTGGAACCAAGGAAAAAAGCAACAATGTCATCACTCATGGAGGCAATCAGGCGCAATTTCCAATGCTAAACTCACACGCCGGAAACGTAAGGAAACACAAGGAAGGCTGTTACTGAGGGGCCTGAGAACCGGCAAAGAAGGAAACGAACATTAGGAATGACACAAGCTGTCAGTTTCTGTACGCCCCCCCCCCCCCTGCCTTCCCCCTCTTGCGAGAGCACCACTGAAGTCCCATAGTGTGACGCGAACGACACCTACCGTTGCACCAACACCCGACCCTGCGGCACTTGACAGTCATTACCCTCTTGACCCATTTTTCGAGAAGTAACAGTTGGGGCGCCGGAACGGCGTGGCAGTCACAACCCGCTGCATCCCCTGCTGACAGTGAGCAAATCTCAAGTACACATCCCACCGTCCTTGACAGCATGTGTGCTCTCCACACGGGGCAATATATGTTGTACTTACCTGTCATGTAGAAGCGGTCCGTCTGACCGAACACTTACGAAGCACCGGTAAGTCTGAGCAAAAAAAAACAGGAAACAACACCTACCGTTGCTCTGACCAGAGGGGGGGGGGTATTCATCAAGGGCAAAGTAGGACACGGTTCCAAAAGTTGCGGAAACAACACCTTCCGTTGCTCTGACAAGGGCGTCGCTCTCGCAAGGGGTGTGTGTGGGGGGGAGGTACTATACATACCTTCTAAGGCAGGTGTTCCCTGAAAAAAGAGGCTACTTGCCAATCATGGCCCATGCAAGACTTCCCAGGTTAACTTGGGACATATCTTTCCCCTTCCAGTCTACAGGACTACCAAGAAGGCAGCATTGCAGACTAGGGACAACATGTGAGGCCACCTGAAGCCCCCGATACCCTTTTCCGAGATACTACAGCATCCCAAGCCCTAGGATCTTAGATAAATGATATCTTGTGTGTGGCAGGGAAACTGTTCCTCCAGACTTGGACGCAGCCAACTTGTGTTTCACCGGCATAAACCCATAACAGAGTGAACGGTAGCCAGTTGGGCAGAGGACAGTCAGCCAAATCATACTAGAACCAGTGTGACTTCGCAAACAGCCGAACATGCACCCAAATTGTAGCGTAGCAAAAATGAATCACCTCGAAGAGAGGTTGTTAGATCAAGCACAGGCGCGGGCGTCGTATACCCCCCCTTTTTTGGGGTCATTCGTGTAGCATACCCCAAGGCATGATATTTGATGTCCAACCCTTTGTAAAATCATTATTTTGCCCAATAAGACCATCCCCCAATGGATTTTTTGATTCTGAGGCCTCTATGCCCTGAAACTGGATATCACTTTTTTGAGGGGGGTGGGTGGGTGGGTGGGGGGTGTCAAAAGTTTATGCTCAGAAGGCTTCAAGCAGAGGGGAGACATGTAGTTGTCAGAACAAACAGCGGTCGAATGTTAAAGCAGCTGACTGCAGGATTTTGGGTCGGCGGTTCGAAGCCCGGCCGGCCGGCGGTGGTTGACCGCGCCGCCGCCATGGTTGGCCAAGTGGGGTTCGCACCGCCGACCTAAAAGTTTGCGATCGGCTTCATTACCATTCAGCCACTGCTTATTTTGATGGTGGCTGTCCTCCCCACTGCTTGCAGCCGAGTCCGCCACTGACAAAAAACCCAACCTGTGTGTTTCTGTCTGACTGACTGCTGGCCTGGCTAACTGACTGATTGGCTGACTGTCAGCCTCTCTTCGAGGTGCACTGCCAAAGGCAATAGAATTTCACAAAAGAAATGCAAAAATGAAGCTTTTTTTGTATTTCTAGGTGCTTTTGCAGATATTTTGGGAATATCAAATTTCAAGACATCCAACACAAAGCTCATCATGCCGTGAAATGTGAATATCTGTAAAATAAATGGCATAGTGACAAGCAGCAAACCCCTCTTTCTGTTTGGGATGTCTTTTCTGATGAAGTGGCTGCTTGGGCTGGAATTGCCAATTCTGTGGCGCACCAGAACCAGGCTTGTATCCCACAGTGAGGATACACAGAGTGCACACCACTTCCTGAAGGATGCTGTCATGAAAGCGTATGCAAAATCACTTACACCATCACGGCCATTTGATATAAATAGTGGTGTCTCAGGCCGGCATCTCTTCGTCAGAAGCAAAGGTGACCTTGCTCCGCTTGGCGACAGTAGCGTCAGCCATAAAGAAAATGCTGACTGGCAGCTGAAAACATCAACTGAAGTAATATATGTATGAGTCCATTACCCAGAAACACACAGGCAGTTGGAATCACATCTGAGACTGCAGCCGTTTCTGCCCCCGTGGGCATTGTGGCAAACTCAAAGTTATTTGCACAATTTTAGCTCCACAAGCCTGCAAGTCCACAGCTCCACAGCTCCTCCTTTTCTAACTGTCTATTCTTCTTCAGTTGATTACCCACGCCAGTTAGCGAAGACGATGCTTAGACCCTTAACCTGGCTTGTCAGCGAACAATTGCACTGCTCTGTGTACGCACAGCGGACACTTGGTGGAACAATCGTTTCGGGTTAAAAAACAAAGAAGACGATGCCCGGGAATACTGCCCACTCTTACCACTTGGGGCTTCTCAGGCTGTGGTAGGGGTGGCCGATGCTATGCTGAGCAGCATGAGCTTGTGCGTTACCAAGGCATACAAGGGAATGGATGAAGTACAAGGCTAACATGCACGGTGCAAGAGACTGGTCTTAAGCGCTCTATTGCTGCAGGGCAGCTTCAAACACTTTACATGTCGCACAACAACAACAACAGCAACAACCTCACATCAACCACCACCACCACAACAGCTGCAACCAGTTAGTACAGAGCACAGCGCTTGGGTACCACCACAGGGATCATGCCTTACAGACTACTTACCCCCCCCCCCCCCTCCCCTTGTATAAGCTATACCCTTGTCCAAGGTGCAGCGGGTGTAGGGACTGTATTAGTTTGGTACCTAATTTGATACTTGATAATTTGATTTGGTACAAATGTAGTGCGGCCACATAAGACATGGGTTTGGTGACAAATTTGCTAGTTACGTAGGGTCATGGACCCATTTGTTGTGAGTGTTTGCCCACTTGAACCCACATAGCTCTGATTTTGGGGACATTTGTGCATTATATTCCCCTTTTCTGCACCAACTCACCATGCAATCTTCTCTTTTTCAACCTGGGGGTCTACCGCCTTGTCCAAGCTACAGTAGGCATAGGGATCGTATTAATTTGGGACTTGTACGTAGCTTATACAAGGGGGCTGGGTACATTCAATTTCCCCGAACCTTACCGTACCGTACCATGCAAATATATTCAGCATAAGTCCAAAAAAAAACTAGGCGGAAGCGCCAAGCAGAGGTCATGTTTTTGGTTGTTTTCACCCAGCAGCATGGGCGTTGTGCTCCACGTGGGGCTGTATGTCATGTGATCTTGACTTCGCACAGGGATTTTGAGTTATTGGTATCGCAGCTATGTATGTGCATAGTATTCTGGTGCTATGGTGGGTGACTTGTGACATCTTTGTGGCTGGGGCATTGTTCCCAATCGAAGGCTTACCGGTATGTGCAAACCCACGTGTGAAGGAGATTGCGAAGACTGAAGCAGAAGCACAACTGATTTTCCTACCGAGGTTTTCAGTATCTTCTGACAACAGTCAACTGATGCATTCATCTGATTGGCATTTGACACCTCAGCCCCTTGAGATGGCACCCAATCCCCGAACTTGTTCTCTGGATTATGCCTCACTCCAGTCACAAGTCCGTCAAGTGCCCCAAGTTGCCCAAGTTGAAAGAGCCCTGTGGTCTCCGACAGTCCAGTGGGCATACTTCAACAAGGGACCAAAGAATCGGGGCTTGCATCGTAGGTGTGCTGTCCCTCATCCAAAGTGGAGCATTAGTTGTATGCAGAGCAAATGTGCATCACATGATTCTGAGCCGTCTAGCTCATGTTATTGCCGATTAGTGTCCAGATGGCTGATTTCAGCTTGTTTTTAGGGCGATCTTCTTGAAAGTTCAGGATGATCGACAGTGGTTCAAGCAGGTGTCTCAGTTGAGGGCCGTTCTTCTTCCACAATGAGTGCAAATGCAACTATCAAATGATTGCAAGTTCCTGTTCAATGAGGCGTCTCTCACACTTTGGTGCCATGTGGTGGTCCATTTTGAGGTGAAAATGACCCCATTTTCAGCCAGCTTTTAGGTCATGTAGGCGTCTCCAACGAGGGCTGTTCTTCTTCCACAATGATTTTGGACCATCAAATGATTGCAAATGGGTGTTCAATGAGGCGTCTCCCATGCCGTGGTGCCAGGTGGTGGTCCATTTTGAGATGAAATTGAGCCGTTTTTCAGCCTGTTTTCAGGAGAACCAGAAGGACTCAGCTCGGTCCTAGTTGTGAGTCTCGATTAGGGTTAGGGTTACTGACTCGCTTTTCCTCTGTCTCCCTGCTTTGCTTTTGGTCATTGTTGCAGAGCATCCAGGCTTATCGGCTGCGGAGACATACAAGGGAGAGAGAGTCAAGGGCTTCCATCCCCCAAACTGGCTTTGGTGCTGTCCCAGGCGAAGTTCTGCGATATGGCCCCCTGCAATGTTCCTCAACTGCCCCTCAAGGACCTCCGCAATGCGCAGGAGCCACCTGCCACGTGCAACCTGGACTTAAGTAATCGCGAACGGAACTCTGGGGCTGATTCGGTACTGCCAGATGCCGAAAAGACTACGCCCCCTTGCACTGGCTGTCATGCTGATGTGCTTGCACCAGAATCGCCTACGGAAGACATGGGGGATTGTAATGCTGAAGCGGCTCTATCGGGGTCCGTTACAGATTGGATTCCCTCAGGTTTGTGCGTGTAATGCTGAGAGCTCCAGGTAAGGGGTCATCTGGGTGGTCCGTGGAAGGTGTTCCTTGGGGACAGGCATACGTGTTCGAGAGCTCCCCCCTACACACACAGACACCATGTCTAAGATATGGGCTCGCCAAGTTGCGCAGCACGTAAGTGCCGTATCAATTTGTGGCCCACTTTAATTTGATTGCAGGGCGTTCTGGGGGTATGTATGTTGGGATATATCCCCTTTTTGGGAACACTCGACCTTTCTTGATTAGCACTTCAGAAATAGGTGCTTCCTGCCGCCCACCACATCTTTCACAGCCCGCTCACTTCCCCTTCAGCCTTTGTACTACACGGATCCGCACAGAGCGACGCGCAGCCATGCACAGTCAAACACACAGTTGCATACAGCCGGACACAGCCACAAACATCCACACAAAGCCGTGTACGCAAGGCGCGACACACAGCCACACGCATCCACACACGCCAAGCAGCACCATGTTGGTGTTAGTATGCAGCCTGCCTAGGGGCTGCAGCCAACGCCGCCTCCACAACACGGAGTGCCAAACCTTCCTGACCACCTTTGGCGTTGGGGATGTCGTGAGAGTACACGCATGGTAGGATACACGCATGCAAACGGACGTGTTTTGCAGCCTCTGGCCCTGCCAGGGCCGGCTGTGGACGTGGCCTGTTTGAAACACTGTTTACACTGAAAACAGGTCCGAATCTGCAAAAGCTAGTGCACAAGCTGCCAGGCAGTTTTCAGCCTCAAAATTTTATTGGAAAGGCAGCACCTGAGGTGCGCGCTCTTCTACTTCAATGGTACAGAAAAGAGGGCGGGCTTTGACGGTCGAGTAAGCACATGCCCTCTCACTGTATGCACCACGCGTTGCCACTCAGCCTTCAAATGTTGCAAAGCTGAGTTCAATTGCCGCGAAGCGTCCTGACAATCCTCAGTGACCCCCCCCATCCCCCATCCCCATCCCCCTTGCGCAACCACCAACCCCATGTCAAGTGGCGCTTTTTACGACACTAGTCGTCAAACCATGGTCTTGGTACAACGACCTGCCCCTGGCCAAACGGCACTTTTTACGTTGAAGCGCTGTCTAGCGACCACCCTGTGGTCGAATGGTGAAATATGGTCGTTACGCAAGGGGGAGGTGTGTGTATGTGTTGGGGAGGGGGGGTGTCCCTTGCCACTGCTTGTGCATCCCCTTTCACTCAGCGGCACCCCTTCCCACACCTCTGCTGACCTTGACCCGTGCGTTCAGTGGGTGTTGAGATGGGGCTTGGGCGGTGGTGCCAGTCCGATGGCCCTTCAGACATGGCACATGGAGATGTGTCTCAAAGTTGCCCAGCGCTGTTGCTTGTGCAGACTTCGATCCGACGCCAGGACCTGGGCCTCGGCGATTGGTGCGACCTGGCGGTGCGCCCACGGCCCACAGATTGGTCATACTGCTTGTGGCTCTATGCGGGGCAATGGCGCTCATCGGACGGGCTTGCACCATCCTGGGGCGTACAGGCGACGCGCACCGCGCCGGCACCCGCCCCTCACCACCGCCCCCTGCCCCCCCGCCGGACTCTCCAACTTCTCCCACGCCGAGCCTCCCGCACAAAGAGGGCCAGCAGTGGACGGTCAGCGCGCGCGCGATCGGCAGCGGGGGGTACGCCACCGTGTACCAGGCCCACGACCGTCTCACGGGGGAGATCGTTGCCGTGAAGAAGATGCCCGTGCCCGGAGTCGAGAACGACGCGGAATTCCGAGAGGTCGAGAAAGAGGCCCGACTGCTCGCGGGCCTGCGGCACGACAACACCGTCTCGTATCTGGGGAGGTTCACTGAGGGGCGCGTCCTGCATCTGGTGATGGAGTATGTGCCGTGGGGGAGCCTCGACGCCCTCGTGCAGACCTACAAGTACATCCCGATGCCCGCGCTCCGGCGATACGCCACCGATATCCTGCGCGGGCTGGACTACCTGCACCGGCACCTCTTCATCCACCGGGACATCAAGCCCGCGAACATCCTGGTCGGCCAACACGGATGCAAGCTCTCCGACTTTGGCCTGTCCTGCGCGCAACCGCACCACGTGGACCCGCAGGGCAAGGCGGCCAGAACAGGTTGCTTACCCCCCGCCCCCCCTACATCCGGGGGCTCCGTTGACACAACCAAAACACGTTCGGGCGCACAGAGGGTCAGGATGAGCAGTGGCGAGAGGCGAATAGGCACCGCCAATGGCAAACAACCTAATACCGAGGCCTTGTGCCAACCCCCCCCCCTTGTCAAGTAAGCGCCCTTGTCTAGTAAGCGTGGGGGCGAGGGATTCCATTCTTTCCATCCTTTCCATTTTCCAAATTTTCTTCGAAGGTTGGATATTGAGGCTCTCCTGCGTGTTTGCTGGTTGGACAAGGTACTGTTGTTGGTTCATTGCTGTATACTTCAAATTTCTGGCATGGAAGGCACTGCACTGCACCCTGTATCATGCAGAACACTCAGTTTTTCGCAATTTCAGCCACGAATGTCGATGATATTGACACGTACTCTCCTGGTGCTGTTGTCAATTTCCAACGTTCAGACTGGAGAGCCCATTCCTGTGGCCCCTGTTGAGCATGTGCAGCTCTTTAAAGTGAAATACTCACGTCAGAAAAAGTGGCACATCGAGCCTGTTGCTCAGTAGACCTGAACATGCATCCCTGCAGGCAGTTCCCTGGTCACTTTGTGGTTCGCATACCCTCGGGTTCGCTCTCTTGTTTTGCGTCGCGCGTCCCTTGTCTAGTGTTCGGGGGTGCGAGGGAATCGTCACGCGCAGCCGCTTACTGGACAAGGGGGGGGGGGTACAGACCTCAACTTTGCGATCTCTGGTCTCTGCACAACCTTTCGGATGCCGCAGGAGACGGTCACGCCGTTTTGGATGCCCCTTGATGCATGGCTTTGTGCATTTTAAAACGTACAAGTCTCCCTGATCCTACGCACTCCTGCTGAGCCTCCTCCCACCCTTTGTGCTCCTCTTGCACCGCCTCCTCAGGCCCCAAGGGTACGCCTGCGTACATGTCACTCGAAGCCATCGAAGGCTACCCCTGCACGAAGTCCGATGTATGGGCCTACGGATTGACCCTTTTGGAGGTCGCAAGTGGCGAGCGGCCCTGGGGCTGGCTCTGCGTCTCCCGCCCCATACAACTGCTCGCCAAAGTGGGCCAGGAGCTCCGCGCGAAGGCCGAGTACGAGCTCCCGGCGTGGCTGCCCGTGGGCTTCGCAGCGTTCCTGCGGCGGTGCCTGAGAACACGCAGCGATGAGCGGTCGGCGGCCGGGCCTTTGTTGGGGGATGAGTGGCTTGTGACCTTCGACCGGGAGGAGGCGTCGGTGGTGCCCCCGAAGTTCCGAGGCTTGTCGGCGCGGAGCAGTGCATACAGCACCACCAGTGAATACACCGAAACTGGCACCGAGGACTCCTCAGGCCTGTGATGAATCCTGGATTGTTGTTGATCGGGTGCCGTGGGGGGGGGGGACAGCTGGGCCCAGTCCTTGTGTGCGACCCCCCCCCCCCCCCGGGCTCCCAGGGAGGGAAGTGAGCTGACCCAAGCCAGTCTATGAGACATTCGATAGCCTGCGGGCGAACTCAAGGCAGCATTCAGTACTGGTGTGGAAGTGCTGCAGTGCAGAAGAACATTCGTGAGCTGTGACCCTGTGGCACGGGGGCATTCGGTAGCTAAGTATCCGTTGCTTCATGGCCCCGGGCTTTTTGAAACACGGCCGCCCGGGCAGTGTGACGGGCAAGACCATAGTTGGTCGCCCTCGGGCCACAAAGCAGCCCAGAAACTTTTTTTCAACCGTAAACAGTGACGATGTAGTACTGACAAGTATTTAAAGTTGTTTTGTTGCATCTGTTTGCTCTTTGTACAGCCCAGTGACACATCATGAGTATCCCTTTGGTTAGGGGCGGTGTGCAAGTCGGCCTTCCTGGGCCACACACCCAACTGATCGGAGGTTCGTGAACCCTCCCTTCCCCATAACACCTCCGCCCCCGCCCGCAAACAGCCCCCCCCCCCCCCTTCCCCGACACCCTCCCGTGACCCCCCCTCCCCCCCCCGAGTGATTGACAGATAGCTGGGGGGTGGGGGAGCGGGGTGCTGTGACAGAGTGGAGAAGCTTGAGTTTTGTGTCTGACTTTCTGGAGGTTTAGTTTCCATTGTGACATCTGAGCGAGCCCTCATGAACACTGGTACGGGGTACTTCCTTCGTCGCAACGAAAGGCACCCGTGGGAATGTCACTGAAGAGCTTTTTGTTCTTGCCTTTGTTGCTCTGCAGCCTTGTGCCTTGCAGCGGGCAGCTGAGCATTGAACATTCGCATCCCCCAGCGGGGGATGGATTGCCGCGGGACCAGGTCTAGCTGGCCCCCCGGGATTGGGTGTTGGCATTTGATAGATGGCGATCCTGCAGGGCAGCTTGAAAATTGCTCCGCGAGGGGGGGGGGGGGGGGGGCGAGTGGCACGAAGGACCGACAGGCTTCGGCCGGCGTCAGGGTGTGGCAGAAAGGCTGAGTGAGTGTGTCGGTTGGTACTCCAGGGCGCGTTCGGCTTTTGAGGAGGGAATCCTCCATTCATGGATGGGGGGGTTGGTTGTGGGGGTGGAGTTGGGGTTGGGAAGAGGGCGGGTTCAAAAAACTGTGAGAGGTGGGCAGCCTGGTGGGCTACATAACAGGTGACAGGAGGGGGGGGGGGGGGGGGCGGTCTGTGGGTTTGCCCAAAATGTATGACTCAAAACGACCCCTGCAACGCGCTGATCAGTTTGAGTCGTAAATCATGCGGAGAAATTTGGTTGAAAAATTTCCGTCCGGGCCGCTTTGCGGCCCATTTTCCATACCATTTTATCAAGATCCAGCACGACAGCCCATTTCTCCAGCCCCCCTCCTGTCGGTGGCTGGGAATGGGTGCTGGCACAGCAGCCAAGGAGCGGGGAGGAAGGGTTCAGGAAAGGGGCTTTCGTGCCACCCTCCCCCCTCCCCCCCGGGCAAACGTTCCGCTCGTACTGCTGGTCGCCTGCTGTGGTCGCTGTACTCGAGCATTGAGCCCCGGCATCTGCCAGTGCTCTCCTGTTGTGCCGATCACGGGTATGCGCACCCCGAGTCTGCTCCGGGAGATGCCCTGTGTTCCCTCCATTTTGGTGCAGCTGTGATGACCAGAACGCCCACCCTCCCAAAGGAGGTGCCCCGCGGTCCTGCCAGTGACCCTGACGACGTTCTGCCAAGCCTGAGATCCATCATCAACCGAAGGCCTGGCAATTTGTTGGGGGGCCACGAGCAGGACGCAGGTGTGACTGTACAGGCGGGATTTTCGGGAGGGCAGAATTTTGCCGTTAAGAAAAGTGGCGACCCCCCCCTGCCTTTCCTAGGAGTTCTTGTTGGACCTGTACATCGCACCCAGGCCGCTGCAGCCGCAGCGGCATGGATGCCTGCAGTAGTGCGGATGCAGTAGTGCGGATGCCTGTTTAGGGCATTGTCCATGTGACGTTGGGAGGGGAGTTGGCTCCTGGACATCTTCCCCAATGTGCATTGGGCTCGCATGTGACCGGACATGGGGCTCCCCGGGACATCTTCCCCCACCCTTCGAAGTTGTACCCTTCGGAAGGGGAGTGGGCCCGGGTGCGACCGGGCGTGGGGTCCCCTGGCAGCGGAGTATGGACGGTGCATTCAGGGCAGACCGCGCTCGCCACAAATGGCGCAGAGCGCAGAAGGCAGCCGCGTACCACAGGCGTAGCTCCCAGGCAGGCCTCAGTGAAGGAAGGCCTGGTAGAGTGCGAGGACCCCAGGCGTAGCTCCGAGGTAGGCCTCGGCGAAGGAAGGCCTGGTAGAGCGTGCGGGCCAGCCACAGCTCCGTTGCACTGCATGACCAGGGTGGCCTGCAGTGGACAGTTGAGCATGGGCCGGTAGTGTTGGGGATGGTCCCTGAAGATGGACCGTGCACTGCCGTGCACTCTTGTGGGGCGTATTGGTGGGCAGGGCTGCTCACCACCGTCAGCAAGGAAGATCTCTGCTGTGGACAGGGTGTGAATACTCTGGGCGAAGATATTTCTGCAACGCGATCGCCACAAATGGCGCAGAGCGCAGAAGATATTACTGCAACGCACCACCGGCAAGTCACACATTGGTGAGCTAGCACCCATGGCCTTGTGTGACATTCACGTTGCTGGTTGTGGTGAGCACCTCCCAGCCTGGGGTCTTCGTGATGACCGCATACGGGACACTGATCAGGCCGTCAGGGGAGGACGCCATGGGCAGAAGTTACATTCTGGCTTCCCACCCAGGCAGGTGGATGCCCACGGCAGTGCAGATGCCCGCAGTAGTGTGGATGCCTGCTTGTCGTAGCAGAAGGTTCAAGGGTGAGAGGCCCATAGACGCCGCTACAGGCTAACAGCGCCAACCACCAAGGCCTTGTGCCAACCCCCCCGCCCCCTCCGAAATTTTTGCAGCCTGGGACCAACACCTTCACGGTGGATCCAGAGCCCACCAGGAAATAACAGCAACCATCCAAAGCCCACCAGGAAATCTCGGGAACCGTCCAGAGCCCACAGAAAAATATCAGCAAGCTTTGGGATTCATGCAGGTGGCCAAATTTTCCCCTTCCAAAATTGTCCCCGTCGAAATTGTCCCTTGGACCCCCCCCCCTTGTAGTGCTGTGGGTGGGTTGTGGGCTGTTTGGTTCTTCTGTCGGGTGCTTGGACACGTGGTTCATTGGCGGGGGTGGTGGGTGGTCGGATGATGCACTGGCCCTGTCTTTGGTCCATCGATTGGGCGTTGACCAGCTCTGTCAGTCTGTTCATCTGCCGGGCAGTCGGCACGGCCCCCGTTGCCGTGTGCAACCCACACACCCACAATGACGCGCTGGATTTGACGCCAACCAATCAGCGTGCGCGGGAGCGGGGGGGGGGGGGGGGCTGGCCAACATGGAGGGAGTCAGGGGCAAGGGCAGGGAAGTATTGGACACCCAGGAGGAGGAGCCCGCGAGCCCGCACAAACGGTGGCTAAGCCATGTGGTGCTGAGGCCTGTGTTCTCCAACCACAGGGCGGCTGAATGGGCCGCCAAGTGAGGGCAGCCCCTGATGCCCTTGCCCAGGGAAGTATTAGAGGGGATCAATGGTTGGTTCTGATAGACTAAATGTCCCCGCCATAGACACTTCCAGTCAACAGTCCGAATTGTTACACGGGGTCATCAACAGCGTGTCCCCTTCTTGTTTGGGGTGCTGCACTATCTTTGTACATTGTAAGTGCAACACAGTTGGCGTCTGCTCAGCGGTCGCTGAGTACTGATGGGGGGGAAGGAGGGGGGTCTGGGACCCAACAGTTTGTGTACCAAAAATGGCCCGACAAAATTTTCCCAACAGTAAATTTCGTTTTTTCCCACAGTCACTTTGGTTCCGGGAGGGGGGGGGGGGCTGGCCTTTAAGAATGAGGGGGTTCTGGCTGGTCAAGATGATTGGACACAATACACAAAGGGATGTGCCAGGTTGTTGATGCATTACCCTACTGTCATGCCACTTGATCCCTCAGTGCTAAATGGCCAAGTCTGCAGCCATCGGGCTGCGTCATTCTCAATGGGAACAATGCCAGCAGCAGTCCCGTGTCAACACTCAATGCCAGAGAATCCAAAGAGCTGAGGGCAATGAAGGTTTTGGCATGATGGCACAATTGGAGTGTGGCAGCACGCCCAACGATGTTGCAGCCTCTGTGTAAGGCAGTTGGTGTGTAGGAGTTTGACGGAATGTCAGTCTGAGTTTGGGAACATCCTCGAAACCCTCAACACAGGTCTAGAGTCTCGCCTCATAGATGGAGACAAATTGCACAAGGACAATCAACACCTCTATTTTGAGGACTGGATTGTGATACCAGAGAATTGCATCTATGGGTGCCTACAGGGGGCCCATATCATTCTGTCATCCATCCAGTTAAGTCAAAACGTTGGGGCTAGCATACCTATTTGTGTTGGTGCATTGCCCTACCTCTATTGTACAGAGATGGCGGGGGGTTTTGCAGGGTTTCCCACCTGGTGGGTTTTACCAAATACGCACGTAGTGGTGCCCATGCAGTGCCCACGCAGTGCAACGATATTCCCGGGGAGTCCCCCCCCCCCCCCCCACCGACCGTGGAGGCGTCGGGGGGCCTGTATCTGCAGCCCCTCTGGGGGGGGCGGTGGTTTCAGGAGCTCTTTTGAGGCGGGGGCGGGATTTGGAAAGTGGGCTCGATCCCCAGCCCCCAAAAACACACACAAGTGAACTGCCCCTTTGCCGTAGTAGCGACCCCTTGCCACTTGAGGTTGCTGCTGCCCAATAGTATTTTGTTCGCTGCTGCCTGTTGCCGGTCACACGTTTAGTGCTGCGAGGATTTCACATCGCCGGCACCGTGCAACTTATTGGAGGCAGGGATGGAGGGGTTTCTGCGTTCTGTGGCCAGTCCCCCCAGGGGGAGTTTTGTGCACGGGGATCCTGCCCATTGGGCTACTGAGACACCAGCTCGTCTCTCCTTTGCACTGGTCAGCACAGCTATCACATGCCCCCCTCCCCAGGCAAACTCATCCAGCCAGCCACAGCCCTGATGAGTGTGCTGGCCCTGTACTCCCTGGGTGCTGTTGCTGTTGTGTTGCTGCCACGCACACAGGGATCCAAGTGTATAACGAATCCTCGCTGGATGTCTACGTTGTGGTGACCTCTGTTGGTGCTGGGGTTGTCCTGGAGCGGCTGATCACCCCGATGGCGCACCGAAGTTCGATGGACGTGCAGGTGCTTCGATTGTTTCAGCAGCACGGGCTTTACGTCTTTTCTGGCACCGACGAGACCGTTCATCAAGGCTCACAAGTGACCCTGATTTTCCTGTACGCAGGTATCGGCATGTCCCAAGCGCTCAATCGCTGAATGGACAGCCATGTTGCGTTCTGTGCGTGTATTTGCATAACTTGTTCCTGTGCAAATGCATGTGCGGGTCTCAGAGCAGTAGTTTTGGGAACTGCTGTACTTTACTGGCCAAAGTTGAATATTTTGCCAAAGTATTTAATTCAGAGGGTCGTATGGGCAGAGGCAAACACAAACAAAAAGTCAAATTTTCGAAATAGTTGTGGTGCAGTAGGCCCTCACCCACGCAAAGAGAGGAATTCTCATTAATTGTTGTTTCATTAATTGTGCGAGTTTGGGGCTTGCAACATCGGTGGTCAAGGCCATGCACAATGCAATCACCCTTGTTCCGGCAACCAGATGAACAGCACCCAGACACCTCCAGGAATGAACAGCACCCATTCAGACACCTTCTGTATGAACAGCAATCCAGTAGCCACCAGGAATGAACGGCAACCCTCCTGGAAGGTCCAAGGATAAGATACTGAGCAAACATTGATCCAAGCAAAATAACACTTGGGCAAAATTTCATCGCAAAAAATAGGTACATTTTGGAGGCTCCATCCCCAAAAATGCTCTTGCAAAATGGGCAAAATCGGGAAAAAAAATTCGAGATTTCCTGCAGGACAAAAAGTTTGCTGAGTGCCAATTGCTTCTGACGTTTCCAAAATATTCCAGTTTCAAACTTGTTCGAGTTTGCTCATTACCGTCTTTCAGAGTGGCATTGCGCTGCATTGCACGACTCAATATTTCGGGGGTGTGAGTATTTTCGACCCTTGGGGCAAGGGAACGTGTGAAGCACATAGCGCTGTGCACGCTGGTGTTAGTGTCGTGTTCAGGCATGACATCAAGGGGGGGGGTCCAGCCCCCCAGGGTCCTGTTGCGGATCAGGCGGCGTTCGGTTTCTGATGACTTGCATTTCTTTGCGTGTATGTGTTCTTCACCGAGTGTGGATCACAAAGCGCCGGAAGCCGAGTTTTGGACACTCTTCGTTTACCCCACGACGCTTTGGAATGATGAGTGCATCGTCAGTCATTCGTGTTGGGGATTCCCCCTCCCCCGACCCTCCAACACCGCGTGGCTCCACAACACAACACTAGCCCCGCCCCCCCCGGCTCCGTGCCCACAAACCCTGGCTGGCCCTGTTTTCAAGAGCCCGGGGCCTTTATTGTCAGGGTGTGTGCAAACGGGTCAGAGCGGGGCTCACAGTCGCTTAAATCTCTGTGTCGCATATGGCACGCGCCGGGGGGCATTTTGGGGGCAGGTGCATTTGTGACGAGTCACATTGTTTGCCCCAAAACCCTCTGTACATCTTTTGAAAATGGCTGAATTCAGGTGGACGCCCCTGCATCGAAATTTGTCCCCCCCCCCCCCCCCCGAGCATCACCAGGGACCACATCACGCTCCATTTGTTGCATTTGTCGCTGTTGGTGCCTCAAGTGCCCGTGAAATTGTTTGGTGTTGGCGCACTGCAGCCAGAGTGCACCCTCCGCGTGGAGGCATCAAGCGCACCGAGGGGCGGCGCTATGCCCACCATGTGGTGGTGCCAAGCCTTCCGGAAGGTGGCCTCCCTGGAGTGGGAAAACGGAACTCACAGGAGTCCGTGCGGCACAAGGCCCCACCCAAGGAGACGAAACTGAGCATGCGGGAGTCCACAATGTACAAGGGCCCACCCATGACCGGGAAGATAGAAAGGCTGCAGCCAAAGTGCAACAGTACGCCGGCTGCAGTCCCTAGAATGGTAACGGGATGGGGGCATGCAGCAGAGCAGTGAATGCCCATGTGCCGCGGCACCACTGCAGTTGCTGTCCATGTGCTGCAGCGCCAGAACTGCAGCCAGCCAAAGTGCAGCAGCACGCCGGCTGCAGGGCCCACTTACTCCCTAGATTGGTAACGGGACAGGGGCGTGCAGCGGCATGCCAACCCGAAAGGGGTAAGGCGCATAGCGCAACCATGTGGACCCCAACCACAGCGACTGGGAGGGGACCCAAGGACCCTAGGAGGGTCCCCTCCTAGAGACTCCCTGGGAGGGAGTCTCTAGATTGGTGACAGGACGGGGCGAGGCAGCAGCACGCCAAGCCAAGAGGGGTAAGGCACATGGCACTGCCATGTGAACCCAACCACACCGACCCAAGGACCGTGGGAGGGGACCCCAGAACCCACCAGGCCCTCGGCGTGGAGACCAAGCCCACCAAGGGACGGCGCAACACCCACCATGAGGTGGCGCTAAGCCAACAGAGAGGTGGCCCACTGGGAGTGAGGAACCGAGCTCATGGGTGTGCATGTGGCACAAGGACCCACTAAGGGCGAGGAAACCGAGCATGCGGCCCACCCACGACCGGGAGGACGAAAACACCAGCGGCGATTGCGGAGCACGCCCTGCCACGCAGCACACGCGAATGGCTGCACACACACACACCACAGCGTGTGGGGGGCCCCAAGGGTGTACGGCCCCCCCTAGCGCCCGACAGGGGCCGCTCTCCCACCATTCAGGTGTGGGGCCACCCTCTAGATTAGCCAAAATCGCACAGCCATGCTGAACCTAAACCTAGACCTCCCCCTCCTCCCCCTTCTCCCCCATCCAGGGCCCCAAAGAGTTGATGGGGGTGTCCAATGGGGTGCACCTCAGCCCCCCCCCCCCCTCCCCCACTCCAAATGGGTCCCGCGGAGTACATGTGCTGTGCTTTTGTAGATGATCATGAGAACATTGTTCGTATGGAGACTTTCCGCAGCGCCGCGAAAATGGACTGGGTGGCAGAGGACAAGAGCACCTACGCGCTGGGCCGCATTGGACTCCGTTGAGCGGTAGGGCCCGAGGGACTGGCTGGGCACACGGCAGGGGGCGTATGATGACGGGTGGTTCACCACATGAGGAGGGGCCAGGCCATGGCTTAGGGGGCAAAACGCCCTCCCCCCGCATCGCCGATTGAAAAAAGACCTTGATTTAGAGAATAATTTTTTGAATTGATTAAAAATAATTTTTGAAATCAAGGATTTTTTAAATGAAGGAATTTTTTTTTAAATCAAGGGCTTGAGTTGGGGTCAGACGCCAACAAAGTTTGTGTCCCTAAAATCGGCCTCAAACTTCCGGCCCCTTCAATGCATTTCAAGTTTTGCCTGAGGAAAATGGTTCAAAAATGTGGGTGGGTGGGTGGATCATCCGGAACCCCCCCCCCCCCCCTCCCCCTTGCTCCAGTCTGTCACTGAAAAAAAACCCAAATTGTGTGTTTCTGTCTGCCTGCCTGCTTGCCTGACTGACTGTCTGACTGACTGCTGGCCTGACTAACTGACTGATTGGCTGACTGTCAGCCTCTCTTCGAGGTGCACTGCCGAAAACAATTGAATTTTTTAGGTTGACAGTTTCAGGTGCAACTTGAGGGTGAATAATAGCAACCACCCAGAGAGCACCAAGAATCAACAGCAACCATCCAGAGGCCACCAGGAATACAGGCCAAATAAATTTCCGGTGCCGAAACATTTCAAGGAGCAGTTGTCAAGGAGGAGGGTCAGCCCCCCCCCCCCCCCCCTCAGACCCCTCTCCCGTCCTGTGTTCCCAGGTTTTTTTTTTATGATTGCCAATAAATCCCAGAGGCTTGTGGGTGGTTTTTGTTCTTTTGTGGAGGCCTCTTGAGGGTTGCAATTATCACCGGGAGGGTCCCCAGGTATCCCAAAAGTTTGCACCGCACGCGCACCACGGCAAGAGCGCCCTCAGTGAAGGTGCCCATAGCATGCCACTGACGGTCTCTTCTTTCTCTGCATTTGCCATGTGAAGTCCCCCCCTTGGACACCGCAGGGTCGTGCGCACGCATCTCTTTCCCGCAGCGGAGTGGCCTGGTGAACAGTTGCAAGTGCCGGGGGGTGTTAAAGGGGCTCCGACGGGTATTTGATCATTTCCTGAGTGTGCCATTGGGCACTGAGTGCGGCCCCAGTACAATCCACACTGTGTGCACGCCGCTGACATTGCCTCGAGTCTGCCAGGCCATGGAGATCAGCATATTGCGCAGCCCTTGCTGTAAGCCCCCCTTCCTACTCCCAGCCCTGCAATGGCGATCAGGTGACGTGAGGTCCAGTGCCATGCGGTGCAGTGAGGTGAGGTGAGGTGAGGTGAGGTGAGGTGAGGTGAGGTGAGGTGAGGTGAGGTGAGGTGAGGTGAGGTGAGGTGAGGTGAGGTGAGGTGAGGTGAGGTGAGGTGAGGTGAGGTGAGGTGAGGTGAGGTGAGGTGAGTTGGAGGTGAGGTGAGGTGCAGTGAGGTGAGTTGCGGTGCGACGTGCATCTGTTGTCTTCAGGTACGGGCGCCAGACTGCTGGACCAGCAATGGGAACGCCACGCCCATTCATCAAAGGGTTGCTGTAATTTCCCGAAGCCTCTCGGCACTTGGTCGTCTGAATCTATGAATTGGGACCGAGCGTTGTTTCCACCGTCGCGGGGTGTGTGACCTCGGTTGTGGGTAACGCTAGAGGCGCACGTTTTTGCGCTGATTGCCGGTGATAAGGTGGTGCGGCAACGAAACGGTGCACCAGCGGGAAGACCACTGGATAGTTCATGCAGAAGTACAGCATACCAGTGGTCCTGTGGGTGATGCCATACTCAACCAGCAAACGTTGATTATTCTGAGCCGCGTGCATATATATATCGGGAAGGTCTGTTGCACGAGGGGTACGGACTTGGAGACTATGTGCAAGCGTTGTGTCGGAGTCAGGATTGCTTTGCGATCCCACTCTGCCTTTGCTGAGCACACGAGGTTCCAGTTCGTGCCAGTTATTCCTTGTCAGACCGAGTTCTCGCAGTGTCTCTGTACTCTTGTATTGTTCGCAACACCCCGTGTCCCCATTGTTTGCGACCGGGCATCGGTTGGGTGCTCTTTGGTCGCACATGTTATCGTTACGCGTGTCGGTGGTGCATGTATCGTTAGAGTGTGTCGCATTTGTCTTTTTGCTTGTGCAACATGTGTCGTCAGCAGTTGTGTGTCGTTGGTGTGTGTGGCCTGTGTCGTTACTGTGTGTGTGCGTGTATGTGTGGCCCACCCGAGCTTTTCCGCAACCAAAGCAGGGGTGATATTTCTGTTTTGTGTTGTGGCAGATCAGCCCCTGCATGGGCTGCCAAATGCACAGGGTATTGCAGTGTGCAAATGTATTTTCTGGGGTTTTTTATACGATGTGGCATTACCCTAACACGACCCCTTCTATCCAAGTCTTTCCGTAGGCTCACTCCAAGAGCATCGTGGTGGATGTCGGCCCTGCTGCATCATTTCGATGTTCAGGGTGAATTCAAAGGTTCTTGCATTTTCTGAATCGCATCCGCGTGATGAGACATCAGTTGCGTTTACCCCTACAGACCCTTGCGGTTGTTTTTGTTGCCGGGGTGCAAACCGGCACACATCTTTGTCAGATGCAGATTCCTCATGCAGATTTCCCGTCATGTGGAATTTGTGCCTGCAAACCAATTTGTGCTTTCAGACAGCTGTTGAAACCTAACGCTTAACAAGCATGCAATTTTCCGGTGCATTCGTGTACATAGATTGTGTGGTTGATCATGATATTGATTGATTTGAAGTATCCGGCATTTCTTTGGCTTCTTGTATATTGCGGCGTGCGTGTGGTGAGGCGCTGTTGTGCACTGCCATGACGTTTGTCATCAAACAAAGTCGAAGCATGAAACCTCAGGCAAAGCCGTGGTAAAATTGAGCGTCAGCGGCATGCCGGGATATCCCAAGCCGTATTGAAAGGGGTTGGGGGTTCCATTTACCTGCGTATCGGTGGTGTACATTCTTTGCTACTGGTCTCAGTTGGATTGCCCCACAGTGTCCTGGAATGGAGGCGGGCGATTTGGACGAATTTCAGGTTTGCACCATTTCACAAATGACGATCCCCAATGGTGCAATCAAAACACCCCAGATGCCCTGAGTCCATCCTGCGGCGTGAAACAGAGGACTGTCTTCAGGGCGGTGCACCTGCACTGTTCATTAGGGGGCGTACCGTGCGCTGTGCGCGCGCTGTGCGAAAAGTTGGCTGTTCTCCACCACCGGGAGTTCGGTAAGTTCAGAAGATTGAAAGGACGGCATTGAATGGCTGCTGCAGTGGACGGGGCTATAGGGGGCAGAATTTAGGTCCCTGGGACCCATGGCAAGCATCAGATGTTTGAATTTTTGAGTTTTGAATTGATTGTGCATGATTCCGCAGGTGGGTGGTTTTCAGGGTTGTTACCTGGATAATCACCGTACTAATTGGCGCTGTGCGCGCGCTGTGCGAAAACGCCCCCTTAGTATGCATTTGGATACACCATGACTGACTCTATCTCTCGCAATGTGACACTGCCACATCTACTGGACAGTTCAAAGTTGGTTGAGATACTGTAAGATGAAGTAGGATGGGGAAATTTTGGGTGTGTTCGGCCTTATTCCGGTCTTTGCAAAGTCCTCTGACTCATTTCAATGCAATGTTCCTTCTTGTCGTGTCAGTGCACGCCTCAGAACACCAGGATGATGGTGACAAGGATGACAGCGCAGAGGTGGCCAGGACATGTGCAATATCAATGGTCGTAGGGAGGGATGGGCAGGGGGTAAGGGTTAGGGTGCACGGGTCTACAGTGCCATCAACGAATGAGATCTATGGATGCAATGCGCCCGGATGCAATAAAGGTGGGCTTGGGGTTGCAGGCGGGACACCGAATCCAAACACTGGGATGGGGATGCGATAGGAATGCGAATGTAGAAAGAAATCAGGATGGGGATAACAAGGAAGACAGGGTGGGCATGGAAAGGGGTATGGGATCTTGGATTGGTCCCCTAATGCACCAGAAGGCATTGAGGCGCTGATAGGCAGCACTGTGAATGGGATGTACATTGTTTCTGTTTGGATTGTCCTCGATTTACCATGTCATTTCAATGATGCTATTTTGTATCTTTGACACCCTGAGACGGTAGTGATTTTATCGACGTTTCTGATTGCTCTGCACCTTTTGCACCTTGGAGACCAGAATTCTAAGGCCGTAGGTTTGCCAGCGTCGGTTGGATCGTCTTTCTTATTTTTACCTGCTCTTTGGTTTTGGTAAAGTTCTCCGTTGATCCGTTCAAGCTTCTTTGGTGACCATTTGGGCAGCGGAGTTTCAGGGGAAGGTTTGCCCCTTTACACTTTGGAGACCTTAAGATGGCAAGGGCTATGTAGCCAATGTTGATTCCTCGTCGCTTGCAGACCCCAAGACGGCAGGGGTTATTTAGCCACGTTACTCCTCTCACACGAGATGAACAATTTTGTCACAATGAACCGCCCTTTTGACAATCGACGGCATGAACAGCACCTTTTCTGTGTAAGAAGATGTGGAATGGTGGTGTTGGAGGTGTCTGGGGGCGGTGAAGCGTGCATGCTTTCTTCTTGAGTTCATATTCCCCTCAACACGGAGATTACCTGCAACTGACTGTCCACAAGGCACCAAAATGTGGTGGTGCCGCAACTTCCTCCGCCAAAAATGTCCCCACCCGGAACCCCCCCCCCCCCCCATCTGTCCCCAGGGGTATTCAGTAGCTAAGTATCCGTTGCTGCGTCGCCCTACATCCGTCACTGCGGCTCATCGTCCTACGGCAGCCAGCATGGCCTTCCAGAGTTCCTCGCGGCTGTGCCTCATCGATGGCTCCAAGTCCTTCTCCATGGTCGGCCCTATCGGCTCTACGCCGCTCAGCCAGTTCTTCGACATCAAACGCGCCAACACCGGGAACTTCGTCCGCAACGCGGGGCCCATGGACACCTCCATCATCTTCCTGACGAGCCGCACCCGCTCCTTCTTCGGGCCGGAGGAGGAGGAGGCCCGGCGGCAGAACCCCCGCTGGGTCCACGACCTCCCGCCCAAGCCGTCCCTCTGGGACCGCGTCTGCTTCCCCCTCCTGAGCTTCCTCGCGTGGATGCGGCTGCTCTGCGACAACTTCGACCGCCGGTTCGTGGCGATGGTGTTCTGCGGCGTGCACCTCCTGAAGGGCTTCTGCGGGGGGCTGATGGTCGTGGAGGGGCTGATCTACATGCGCCTGCACACGGGCGCCACCTCCAAGACCATCTTCCAGGCCATCTCGCAGTCGGCCTGGGGCCTCAAGCCCCTGTACGCCCTCGTCAGCGACACCTGCGCCTTCCGCGGGTACCGGCGGGCGCCGTGGGTCGTGCTGACCGCCGTGGTCGCCGCCATGGCCTACACGACCCTCGTCCTGGGGAACTGGTCGCTGTCGGGGCCGCTGGTCTGCCTCTGCTTCTTCTGCGCAAAGGTCGCTGCGACCCCCCCGCTCCCTCTTGTGCCACCCCCTGCTCCCACGGGTGCATCAGAAGGAGAGGGACCTCAGAGGCGGCCCCCGGGGGCGGTTATACAGGCGGTTGGAGGAGGTTGCCAAAGCGGTTGGGGCGGTTACTGTCGGTTGCAAGTGCCATTGGAAGCTGGCACTTGGCGTCAGGGGGACAGTGGCTGGGCATAGGCTGGGGCCCCAGGAGGTACCCCCCCCCCCCCTTCCAATGCATCCCTGCTCCCCCCTCTTGCCTCCGCGTGGTCCTGTCCAGGCCTTTGCAGCACCTGGGGGGCCGTCCCATCCCCTCCCAGTCTCCTCCACCGCCCCGCTCTCATGCCACCCCTGTACCCTTCGGCGCTTGCCCTCGCCCCCCCCCCCCTTTGCCCCGCTGTCGAGCCCACACAACACAATACCACTGCAGGAGGCGATGGGTAGCGACGGGTGCGAAGCCCTGCGACAGGGCCTGGGGGGGCTCAGCAAACAGTGCGGCAATTTTTTAAGATCACTGAAGTACCTGCACAAAGGCGGTGCGATGCGCGGCGCATACGGCGCGCGTCCTCAACTTCTCCATGACCAGGTCGGCTGGGGGCTGCCTGTCGCCATGTCAGGCCCAGCAGCAGCACTGGCGCAGTGGGAGGGGGGGGGGGGCGGGGGGGGGGGGGAGAGCTGGTCCAGGGCCAGGGGGTGCGGTGCAGGGCGCAGTTGCCTCGCGCCGCACGCCCCGCACTCCCCAGGCATACGACCACCCTGTGGTCCAACATGAACCACGTGTGGTCGTTGTGCAAGGGGGAGGTGGTGGGGGGTTCCAATTTTTCGCAATTTCCCGCAATTTTTCGCAATTTCCC
Organism: Eutreptiella sp. 'Long Island Sound 2002'; assembly: GCA_964036045.1. Lineage (NCBI taxonomy): Eukaryota > Euglenozoa > Euglenophyceae > Eutreptiales > Eutreptiaceae > Eutreptiella > Eutreptiella sp. 'Long Island Sound 2002'. The sequence continues at coordinate 31,502,841 of OZ038391.1, read as the reverse complement.
GCATTTGTTTCGCAGTTTTTTGTTTTAAGAGACACTGAAACATTCTGATTTTGGGCCACCTGTGCAGAAATGTTGCTCCTTGAGGCTTCGGGAGGTTTGGTTGCGGCACCGCCATTTTCCCGCAATTTTTCGCAGTTGGCCTGATCACCATTTGCCCCCCCCCTCCGCTCCCGCTTCCGTGCGATGCGCGGTCACGTGTGTTGCGCGTGCTCACAGCCTGCGGCCGCCCACAGGTGCAGCTCTCGTGGACGGACCTCATGATCGAGGCCACATACACCGAGAAGATGCGCGTGAACGCGCCGTTCTCCGCCGACATGGTCTCCTTCGTGTGGTCGGGCGTCGGCCTCTTCGGGCTCGTCGGCATCTTCGTCGCAGGGCCCGGCATCGACTGGTTCGGGCCCATCGCGTTGCTGGCCGGCGCCATCCCCTTCTCCGCGCTCATCATCTACCCGGCGGTGCGGGGCTGGCTCACCGAGACGCGCATCCCCCCGGAGCAGCGCGGGAGGAGCACGCTGGACGGGCTGCGCCAGCAGTGGCACTACTTCACCATCACCGTCCTCCTGACCGTCTGCGTGGTGACCACGATGCTGTCGGGCATAATGCAGGTTTGGCGGTTCCCGACGTCATCCGCGCGTTTGGGCTGTTGGAGCCTTCATAGGGACGCCCGGGTGCCCCGGTATCCCATGCTAGTCCCCCCCTTCCCCCCGGGATGGGGGGCGTCATTTGGTGCCCGTTCCTCCCGGGGCTTGGCCCACCTGTGCTCGGATGGGCATAGGCGCGCCCCACCTGTGCTCGGTTCAACCAACAGTCGTCGGCAGCCTTTCTCTCAGTCGACGTGATTCACGATGCTTCTCGTTATCTTTTGGTGCGGAGCTTTTGCTTTGGGCAGCCTGTGCGCCGACGGGGTGTGCCCAGGGCAGTCGGGCAGTCAATTTGGTGATTTTGACGGGAGCATTTTCTGACAGAATAGCTGCGCCCACAAAAAAGCCCCCGCCTTAGGCTGCGCAAGGCCCTGCCCCTGCTGGTGCCCCTGCTGGTAGTGGTGCAGCTCCGGCTCCAGAATGGTCACTGATGGAGGCATCACTGGGGCTGGACTTTTTTGTCCTCCCTATTGAACGGGAATAGCGTGTCCAGGAAACATGGGAGTAACGGCCGTCTCTGAATGGATTTATTTGGCCAAGAATGGGCCAAAAAGTATTCAGTCTCATGAGCAATGGATGCCCACAAACCACCGCCGGAGTGCTTGTTGCAGCCTGAGGAGGGTCCATGGGTCACAACAAAGATCGGACCGTAGCTTTGCAAAACGGACCCTCACCATCGCCCAACGAGGGTTTCCAGCCAAATCCACTCGTGCGCACGATGACACCAGAACACAGGCACAACACGTAACACCTGACGTAACATGATTCAACGCAATCTGTCAGTCTGTCATCTCACACACAAAATGGACACTCAGTTCCTTCAGCTGTCAAAAACCTCTGTTTCTGTACAGGAGGAGCGGCACACACCGTGCGCCTTTTTTATTCAGATGATTTACCTGACATCCAGTGCCTTTTTGTGGGGGTCCGTTTGGGGGGTGTGATTGTCCAAAAGGGTGCGCACGGTGCGCACACAATGCCCCCGCGCCCACACAGAACATCCTTTTTCAGCCAAATCCACACCTGTGCCATTTTGCACACGATGGCACCAGAATACAGTGGAAGTCTGTTTCCCAAAGCAAGTCACTGCCACTCAGGCATACTCCTACTTCCAAGAAATGAATATCTCTCCAGAAGGCCGCTTCAGAACATTTCAACATCGCTCACGCAGGTGGACGCCGCGTCGCAGGCCTTCATCTCAGTGACACTGTCGGCGATCACGGGCACTGCGGCGATGGCGCTGCTGCCGGCGTCCATCTGGAAGCCCATGCTCTTCATGTTCCTGAGCAATGCCATGGGCTTCAGCACCGCCGGCTTCGTGGACAACTTCTACCTGGACTCCGCGACGCCGGAGGAGTCCGCCCGGACCGGGTACCCGGTGTGCGAGGACTGCCCCCATTTCAGTGCCACCTTCTACTACACAGTGATCGGCGTGCTGGACCAGATCATGATGGTCGTGGGCTCGTGGGTGTTCCGCACGTACATGCGGGACTGGACGTACCGCACCGCCCTGTCCGTGTCCGGCCTCCTGATGTTCGGCACCAGGTGTGCCAGGGCGGCGTCGCCGCTCCACGGCTGCACATTGTCACTCTTTAATGTGTCGTATGGGCCGATTCGTATAGGCCAACTCGTGTGGGCCGATTTCAAAAGATAAATCCGATTCATCTTACTGACTTGTAGCTTATCAAATCGGCCCATGAAATTATCTTATGACAAGTCAGTATGACAAGTCTGCACACGGATTTATCTAATGAAATCGGCCACGTAAGATACATCTACGCTAGAATTTGCTCAATGAGCCTTCAGTAAAGTGCATCGGCATATGGATTTACTGTACTGAGATTGCATAAAGTAAATCTGCCATTTGTTGTCATTTCCGTCGGGGTTCAGGACCAAGTCTGCCTCACACTGCCGCTGACGTGAGCGATCGTGTGATGACTGCCTGAGGGCCCGCATTGCATGCACCTGTGAGCACCAACGAACGTCAGTCGACCGGCAACCGACGCCCCCCACCCCCACCCAGGGATGTATTAGAACGGCTGTACACCGTAGGAGGAGGGGGGGGTACCCCCCCCCCCCCCTCCTCCTCTTCCAATGTTTGAGGCTGACAGCCAAAATTTTGCTTCGGCGCCTTCGGTGCCAAGAGAATTTAACCTCAAAATTTTCCGGCCCGCCTTCGGCGGGAACCATAGGGGGACCCAAGGAGGAGGGGGGTCCCAGCCAACCCCCCCCCCCCCCCTGTGCCGCTTCCGGAGGACCCCTCCATCCCGGGGTCCGTCGCCCTAAAGCCGGGAGAGTCCAACCCCCCCCCCCCTTCCCCCCCTTCTAATACATCCCTGCCCCCATCCCACTCCACCACCACCACCACCACGCCCCGGAAGGCCCTCTGGGCCACACAATAGTGCAGACCAGCTGCGTATTGACCCGCTGAGCCGTGATTCCCGAGTCTTCCACCCCCTGACACCCCCTGACACCACCTGTGGTCACCGCCCAAGCTGCGTCTGAAGTCTGCCTTGCCAAGTCGTTGCTCAGTGGTATTGACTTCCCGAAGAACACGTCCTTTGTCTGTGCAGTATGCTGGACATTGTGCAGTTCAACCGGTGGAACGAGCCCATGGGCATCCCGGACTGGGTCTTCATGATGGGCAAGTCCTCGGTCCAGAACACCGTCGGCATGATCAGCTTCATGCCCACCACGATCCTCATCTCCAAGGTCTGCTCTGCCGAGGGCAGGCCACGGCTTAGTGGCGAATTTTACCTCTTCCGCGCGGGGGGGGGGGGGGGGACTGGCGGGCTGGCAAGAGGGATCCGCCCCCCCCCCCCCGCTTATTGAGAACCCTGATCCAATGTCCGTGCACCCTCCACCGACTCATGGCCAAACAAGGATGAGGGCGGGATGTGCGTCAACACGGGCACCCCCCCCCAGGGAGGGGGCTGTAGACTGCCGAGGGAGTGGGTTGCTGGGCTTTGGTGCGTCATCGATGGCACAGGCCGGGCGCACGATGGATGGTGTGGGGCTGGAGAATGCAACTAAGTGCTTCGATTGACTTGAATTGAATACGGCCCCGACAACCGAAATCCGGCGGAAGGAGAAGTCCCCATGCTGCAGTGCTGGGGCCACACGTTTCCGGCCTCATTAATGAATTTGGCACATTTTTCTGATGTGGGTGGGTGGGTGGGGGGGTCGGCAGGGGGTGGTCAGGGCCCCAAACGACCCCCCCCTCGGGGGGGGGGGGGGGGGTAGCCAAGTCCCTAAGCCATAGGCTCTGATGGGGACGCACTTCGGCATCCAGCCCCTCCGATGTCCGCACCACCGTGTGCCCCTGGCATCCGTCCCCTCCCCGTCCCCAGGGATGCATTAGAAGGGGAGGGACCTCAGAGGCGGCCCCGGAGGCCGTTAGACGGGGGGTCGGAGGACGTTGCCGAAGCGGTTGGTGGGCGGTTACTGTCGGTTACAAATACCATTGAAGTTGGCACTTGGCGTCAGGGGGACGGTGCCTGGGCATGGGCTGGGCGTCCTGGAGGGGGGGGGGGATACCTCCCCCCCCTTCCAATGCCTCCCTGCCCCTCCCACCCCCCCCCAAAGGTCTGCCCCCCGGGCATCGAGGCCACGGTGTTCGCCATGTTGGCCGGCTTCGCGAACTTCGGCGCCATCCTCGCGGGGTACATCGGGGCGTACGTGCTGACGCTGCTCGGGCTGGACCAGGTCGGCAAGGGCACCCACGACGACTTCAGCCAGGCCTGGAAGGCCTGCCTGCTCAGCGGCTGCGCCTCCCTCGTCCCGCTGCTCGTGCTGCTGCCCTTCATGATCCCCTCGGCCTCGATGGAGGCGGACCTGGTGCACGAGGAGGGGCTGCTCCCGCACCCGCTGGACCCGCTGGAGACCAGCATCTACGGGGAGTACCGCGACTACGGGGCCCTGGGGGACTCGCGCCGGGGGAGCGCCGTCGCGCTGCGCCCGGAGTCCGGCCCCGCGGGGGCAGAGGGACAGGGGACGAGGGGGCCCGCCGAGGGCGCTTGCTGATCCGCATCCTCTTCATCGCCGCGCCGCAGAGCCACGTGTTGCAGGCGCACAGCCACCGGCCACAGGGCCACAGGGCCCGCGGTCCATTGCAACTCCGGGGGAGGGGGGGGGGGGGGCTTCGAGCCAGTGTGAAATTGGGGGAGGGGGGGGTCTGGAACGCAGGCTCAAAGGGCCGGACCCTCTTTTTCCCCCGTTGCCAGAGCACGCGTTTCAAGAATGTCAGACGTCCTGCGGTGCTTGTGGTGGGCCCGGCCCTTGGAGCCTCATCAGACGGGGGGGGGGGGGGGGGGCTGGGAAACAGGCTCAGAGGGCTCCACTCCGGAGTTGCACTGGGCCGTGGGCCCAGGACCTCTGGGCCGCTGGGCTGCAGACGCTTCGTTGGCACTTCGAGCCCAGAGGTGATGTTTGCCCGGCGCGCCAGCGCACCCAAGCCAACGCCGCAGCCATCCATCCGAATGCTCTAACCCCCCCAGAGCGTACCCCCGACGCCAAAACACACCCCCTGTGCAACACCCACATATCAAAGGCACACGTGCTCTGCACTCCGAATCATGAAACGTCACAAAGTCGGGCCCCACAGCTCCGGGGGCGCTTGACTCTCCGGCAGAATGAACCGTCCCTCACCCACTTTCTTCGCCCGTGTCTCACCGCCACTCGACCCCGCGTCGCGCGCACCGCAGCCGCACGACGCCCCCCCGCACGAGCCCCCCCATTCCACCCGCGCCAGCCGCGCCCCGACGCGATGTACGGGGCGGTCCCTAAGGACCACTCGACCCAACTCGAGGGCGGCTGGCGGTTGATCGACGGTTTCTTAGCGGTTGGTGTCGAGCCATAGTTCCGCGCTTGTGTGTGCACCTGCGGCTGGGCCCAGAGAGAGAGGCATGACGGGCCGGCCACGCCCGTGTGCGTAGGGTAGGGGGACGGGAGGAGGACGGGGAACACCCACATTCCCATTCGAAGTCAGAACGGCAGCCCCAAGTCTGGGGCTGCGGACAGCCCCGCTCCCGGAGTACCGAACGCTGTCAAGCGCAACGAACCGGAGGGAAGAGCGGCACGCTCGGTGGGCCAATGGATAGGCCCCGGGGGGTGTGTGTGCAGGGCCCTCTCCATCGACGGGCTGACGCCCTGTGGTACCGCGGGGGCCGGGCCTGGGGGGCGGGCTCCCGGTGTCGTCGGGGCCAAACCCCCGGTCCAGCGGTTTCTGATGGCCCGGCTTCCGGAGCCCCTTGCCAGACCCCTGGCCACGCTCGCTCTCCCACTGCGGAGGTGCTCGGAGACGCACTTGCGGAGGGCGTCCCGCGCAACGACCACTGCGTCCGGGTGATCGATTGTGGGTCCGAGTCTTGGGGCGGCCCCATGCCCCCCGCCGACGGAAGAAGACATTCCCGAGCCCCCCTTCCGGGCCCCGGGTGTCCGTGGGAGTCCGGCCTCCATCGGGTCTCCATCGGAGGACTTTGTGCCGGTCACCCGACGCGAGGCACCGATGGCACTTCGGCATGTGACCATTTCTCTGATGTTCTACACGCCGTCGCTCAATGCGTAGGCCGCGGGCTCCCGCGCAGTTGTAAGGCAGGCCGGTGCCGTGAGGGCACAGGACTCGTGGATGTATGACAGCCCCAGTTCCGAATCACAACCTCATATCCCGCGTCCTCGGGCCGCCTTTTTTTTTTTTAATATTCTCATATATTTTATTACACTCATGTGACAACTATACGTCCCACCGCCGCAGGCGGGATGTGAGCTGTGTCTCATACCGGATACAATATGTTGTACTTTGGCTGTCAGCTTGACCCGGTCCTTCTGCCTGAGCACTTACGAGCCACAAGTAAGTCCGAGAGGAAAGTAATTTTTTTTACACTCGCGTTTGAGACTTCACTGGTCCGTGGGGGTGGGGGGGGGGGGGCATCCCCCGCTTCTCTGATGCTGGCCAGTCCAACACGCAATGTACTGAGATGGCGATGAAGGCCGTGTGAAGGCAGGCGCGGCTGGAGCACAGTGGCGGGTCCACACCTGACCTTTGGAGGCGTTCCTCCGATGGTTGTCAGCCCTTGTAATACATCCCTGGGGATGGGGAACATGGGGGGTGGGGAACATGGGGGGTGGGCCAATTCGACTTTCTGAGTGGGGTACGGCGATGCGGACTGCACGGGGCGGACCGGCAGCAAAACTGGATCACCACCGCGTCTTTCCGTGCGTAGACCAGCCCGTGCCTGCGCAAGGGGGGGGGGAGTCGGTGGAAACGCACGCGCTAGCGACGCAAAACGCACCCAGCCCCGCGAGCACCGATGCTCCAACACACGTCCTGTCGCGAAAGGCAAACCAATGCAGGACGACCTCCGCGGCCCCAGCCGGAGCCGCAGCAGAAAACGTACTGGACCCACGCACACCCAATGCAGAGCCCCCGCCGTCTGCTCAGGCGAGATTGGGATCAGGCTATTGCTCACGGAGAACCCCCCCCCCCCCTTGGGTCAGCGGCCAAAAAGGCGTTTGTGTGCCTACAATCGGCCTCCAATTTCCGGCCCCTTTGATAAATTTCATTTTTCGCCTGAGGACATGATGTGGGTTGGGTGGGTCGGTCGGCCGGGGCTGGCCAGGCCCCCCCCCCCCCCCTGAGGGTCCTTAAGCAACAGCCTGATCGGGATGCCCACCACAGCCACGCCGCCCTCTGCGTCCACCGTCGTGAGCCCACAGTGGTCCTTTTGCCCGAACACGTCCACTTCCCTTTATTCCGCCGCGCGGATCCGATTATTCGCCCCGTGGCCTCTGTCAGAGCACCGTTCCAGGCAGAGCAGTGGCGCTGAGGACAGGCGCATCACGAGTGGAATCCACCGCCATCACTACGGAGGGTCCCTGTTCAGAATGGAACGGTTCCGCGACACCGCGTTTTCTGTGGTCCCCATTCCCCCTTGGCTCTTCTGGTTTGCACACCGCTGCCGGGGTGGGGGGATGCCCCCCCCCCCCCCCTGTCAGATGCCCCGGCTATGCCGCGGGGGCCACCCCCGGATACGCCCTGGGCCAGAGGGGGGCCCAAACGAAATCCCCTTCCTCCTGATCACCTGACCCCAGCCTCTGCTGCATGCGCGTGCAGCCTCACGGCAACGCCGGTGCCCCATGGTCTGCGGACCGGATCTGCCAGATGCGAACATTCTCTGGGTGTTGGCCCTCGTGCAGCACCGCGCACCGGCCCCACGGCCGAGCGGACAACCATGCCCCGACGCACTCTGTAGGGCAACCCCCCCCCCCCCCGTCGGGCTGCGTTGTGCATGACATTGCATTTCCATGCGCATCACGGATCGAGACGGAACAGGGGCAATGTGTTTGATGGCGATTGCCCCTGAGAATGTGCCCTTGAGCGTGACTGTGTGCAATGGGGATGCCGCCATTTTAGGTCCAACTCGCTGCCTCAACCCGCTCGAATGCCATCGGTTCCCATCCCAAAAGGCACATTATTGTGGGTCCATTGGCCATTGATGGTATGTGAGTATGTGAGTATGTGAGTATGCACGAAGACAAGCACTCATGTCAGTTGTTCCGTACCTATTTTGTTTTCTCTGCTACCTGCTGTGCCTCTTGAGTCCCCTTCGGACACCCCGGCCGACGGAACTATTGGCCATTGATGGTAACACATGGGGCTATATCAGGGGCGCGTTGGTACGGGTGAGCACCACCGCTTTGGAGCGCACCCACTGTCAGTGTTGCAAAACGGATGTTGGTAATACAAAGACAGCGACCTTGACCCCCCCCCCCAGGCCCTGGCCACACCCCCAGGGGTTGATCAACACTGAAGACACCCTCATTCGTCCGGCATTCACAAAGCCACAGGGGCGACACCCCTCGCTGGATCGTACGTTGCGGGGCTGCAAGAACCCTGCAGCACCGGGCGGCATGTTGGGGAAAAAGCTCCATTCATTTCATGGGGCTCCAAGTGACATAACCCACCACGAAAACATGGTTCCCAATTACAATCTGGTTCTTTGCCCCAGTGTAATGTGAGGCCATCCAGGGAGCAAACCTGAGGCTGTGAAAAGGGGGAGCCTCGTGCTCTGTCAGCAAGGAGGGTGTCTTGTCCTACGCCATCTGACTCAGGACAGCACAAGGCGGGTGCGACACCCAACAGCCCATGGACGCTGCTCCTTATCCCGCATTCCTTCCTTGGCACACCCAAGTAAAATCCCAAGGGGCCCGGGAGTATGTGCGCCGTTGCTTTGTACCGTGCTTTGCACCAGATTGCATGCCTGCCAGCACCCACCCACAGGCGCACACCACATGACCCATCGCCCCCCCAGCCCCCCCTCTCCCCCCCGAATGGCATGGCAAAAAAATGCTCGGATGAATTGCACACCATTATTGCATCCAGGCAACACACAATGAGCACGCTCCCAATGGTCAGCAAATGGTGCACCCAAGAAATGTCACCAAAGTAGAAGCATTGACAGGCACATGCCCAGCTCCCCTTCCTGGCATGGTTTTAACCAAGGAAAAAAATGGGTCACAACCAACCCCCAAATTTAGGCAGTCAAACCCTCTAGAGCAATAAGCAAAGCTGCAAGGAGCAAGGGTCCTGGCAAGGACAGGAGTGACAATGCATGCCTTGGGTTGGCGGTGCCAAGTGGTTTGCAGTCACATGAAGAACAGGGCAGCGGGTATCATATCTGCCGGTGACAAGGAAGATGCGCAATTTGCACGAAAATTGGCTTCAACACATTTCCCCTAGGATTTGTACCATGCGGCGATCACTGTGTTGCGTTGATCAATTGGAGGCAAATGTGTAGGGGTACCTTGACCCCAATTAGTACCCGTTTTGGGGTCCTGCTAGTCTTCTAGTCTACAGGAACTATGCAAGCTGCCGACTGTGTCAGGGACCGTTCTCTTTCTCTTGAGGCAAAACGCCGCAAAGGCCCGCACTTTGATTTTCCATATGCCACACCACTCCAGAGGAAGGCCCACAGGTGTAGGAGCTGGGGGAGGCATCACCGGCGACGGCAAAGCGGACACAGCGAGGGGTGGGGTGGGGATGAGGCACCCCACCCACAGGCTGCGGGGGCAGAGATTGCCAAAGCAGCGGTGCCCCCCCAAGGGGCACTGAAAGTACAAGGCACACCAAGTGTTGCATGCAGCATGCCCGCCCCCCCCTCCCCCAACCGTGCGCCGGCCGCGTGATGGGGAGGGGGCGGCTGAGGGTGGCACCGGTGGGCTAGAACCCGGGGGAGAGCCTGTGCCCGGGCAGGGCACATGGGCGGCGCCAACCGCGGCGTCGGGCGGTCGGCCCACAGCCGCAGGCCTATTTGAGTTGGGCATCACCAAGGGAAGTGTGGGGCAGGGCAGAGCGTTGACGCCCCAAGGAGGACAACGAGGCCCAGGACAGGGCCACGGGAGAGCCAGTGGTGAGGAGACCTGAGCCATTGCATTGGTGAGGGTCCTTCCCTCGCGGCGTGCACATTAAGGGGGAGGCCTATGGAGGTGGCAAGAAGGATAGCCCTGCTCCTACCTCTACGCCGTCCCTTGTGTGCATAGTGTGGAGGACCTTCATTGGCGAGGCTGTTTCTCCACTTTTTGGAATCATGGAATTCAGCAGTTCCATGTTCTAGTTTACATCCCGAGGGAATGCCGTGCACGTAGTGCAAACTTTTGTATGTCGGCAACTACTTGAACCCTAGCTTTGGCCCTTTCACAAGTTGTCGTTCCACAACAGCTTTTTTTGCGCTTACACACCTGGATTCCAACCTTGATGGCTGTTGCGTTGCTATCTCTAGGGAACAATTTCCTTTGTGGATTCTCTTTTTGAGCCAGCACTTGAACTCTCCATCCACACTCTCCGATCATCCCGCATTAGTAGCATGCCTTATGAGCAACGGCCCACATAGTGCTGCATATTGCTACAAGTTGGGCCCCAATTGGGTCAAGGCAGAATGCCTATGTCCCCAGAACGCTGCCACCATCTTCCAACACACTCACGCAACAGCATATTGCGCTTGGCCACGGCCACCAACCACCAAGGATATGAAGACCCTTGTGACGTCTGCATAAATGCAGGGTGGTTTCCTCCCTTCCTCCCTGGCTAGGTTTCATCGTGTCGGCATTGCACGCAATGCGCACGCAGTGCCCATGCAGTGCAACAACTTGGCCCGAAGAACGGAGGTAGGTCTCGATTTCAGCTTCCGACACAGGCTGTGCACCTTCAAGCAGACACTCTGCTTGTTGTAGACTGAATACCATTGTAAAAATGACACAGGCAGCAAAGCAATGCATCACTGAGGCCCAGACAGCCATGTCTATGGGGTGCAAAGTAACGTACATATTACTGAAAACAGGGGCTAGTGAAGCTACTGAAGACAAGTGGCAGGACAGTACTCAGCATCCCTGAAATACCATCCCCAGCCCTGAATCACAGGAAAAACTTGATCTTCATAGACAAGTTCAGAAAGGATGGCTGCTGGGACCCTTCCAGGGCCCGCTCCCTTCCCTTTGTTGCGATGCCCGCGCTTTGCATTACTTTCTTGGCGTCCAGTTTGTGTTTTCTTGCTGGAGAATGCCCCGAGATCCGACAGAGTTGGCGCCCCGAAACGCCAAATCGTACCTGCAGCCCCGGATGCAGACCGTGCCATCCGCTGAAGAACCCGCCAAGTCCTGCACGTGGGCGGTGGCTGTGCTCCTCCTTAGCCTGACCGCAGTTCTCGTAATGCAATCCTACGCCCTCCTCCGAACAAGCCACAATCCGTCCGCCATCGCTTTGCACACACTCCGCACTGCCGCCACTCGGGGAGGGGTCTTCCCGACTCCCGCGATGGAACCCCCGACGCGAGTACCGCGGGCTTTCAAAGCCAAGGATCCGGGACGAAGCGCGGGGTTCGCCAGAGAGGCGCAGCCTGATGCACATTCATGGCCCCAAGGCGTCCTTTCCGGTGGCCTCGCGAACGTCGTGAACATGCCGACGGCCCGATGGCTGGGGGCTCTCGGCGTGGCAGTCACCGCCGCCGCGGTGGTGCACTTCCGCACGCGCTCCTCGAGTCCGCCAAGCGGGATCCAACACATGGGCCATGATGTCGCGTTGGCCATGCTCTCGACGACGGGCCTCAGCTCCGAAGACCCGTCGGACGCGGAGCCTCCGCGGCAAATGAGGGCCTCGGATGTGCCCGAGAGGGCCCCTCCGGCAGCGGCGTCCGCGCCGCCCTCCGCGTCGCTCCCGCCGCTGCCCCGGCAGAGAGCGCAGGCGCGCCCCCCCGACGGGACGGCGCAAAGGCCCGAGACAAGAAGCGGCCGGCCGCAGGCGCTGATGGCGGGGCTGCCGCGCACGGTCACAGAACAGCGCATCTTCGAGTTCTTCGAGGACAACCGCGTCGTAGTGACGAACGTGCAGCTGCTGATGACCCCGGACCAGCGCTTCCGCGGGATGGCCCTTGTGGAGCTGCGGGACCGCTCACAACTGGACGCCGCCGTCGCACTGAGCGGGGGGTACTTCTTCGACACCGGGCGGTGGGTCCGCATCACGGAGGCCACCCACCGCGGCGCCGCGCGCTCCGCCGCGCGGCAGCGCCAGCGCCCCGCGCCGGCGGGCGGCAGCGACGTCGACTGGCAGCGCGCGCGCGCGCCGCGCCCGCCCTACGGCACACGGACGCTGTGCTTCCGGAACTTGTCGGCGGACATGACCGAAGACGTGCTGTGGAAGGCGCTGGAGGAGGTCGTGGGGGAGGGGGGCGTGACGCGCGTCCGGTTCGTGAGCGACCGGCGGACCGGTGCGTTCCAGGGCCACGGGTACGTGACGTTCCGCCGGCCGTGGCAGGCGGACGTCTGCCACGAGCAGCTGCACGGCCGGGGCCTGTGCGGGCGACCCGTGTGGGTCGACTACAGCGAGACGCCCGGGCAGCGGCCGAAGCTGCCGTATGTTCCCGCGGCCGCCGTCGAGGAAGCCATGTTCGCCGATCGCTTCGACGTGCCGTTTGGCTGAGGCGGTCCCGTCCCACGGCGACCGGCAGTGCGCCCTCCTGCAGGGCACAGCGCCTTCTGTGATACAGCGGCGGGGGGGGAGGGGGTACCTGGTCAATTTGACGTTCGGAAATTTGGCAGAAGCCAAGAACAAGGAATGAGACATGGGGAATGCAAAGCACAAGAGGGGCAAGGCAGGAAGCCCCCGGGTTTGGCGTGGGACATTTGGCGGCCAAATGGAAACGCCAAGTTTCCCACACCAAATTCACGGCCCGCCAAATCGCCCCCCCCCCCCCCCCGCCGCCCGTATTGAATTTCGGCGCGCAGCAGGCGGCCCAAATCCAATCGCTGCCCCGGAGCGCCGTGTCGGCGCAGAACCGCGTTTTCCCGGGAGCAACGCAAGGGGCCACGACGACAAGACTCGGGGGGGCATCGACCGACATGCCCCGCACACGCGGAGCGGCACCGTCAGCAAACACGCGCACACCAACAGAATTGCTTTCCACCGGCCATTCACGACGCCCCCCGCCCCCGCCAGAACACGTCATGTACGCCACGCGCTCAGATCGTAGTGCAGCGTGACCCGGCGCTAAAGCCCTGAACCCCGAAGCCCACACCTCCCGCCCAAGCCCCGGGAGGATAGGGAGTAGCACATGGGGCCAATGGGGCATTCAATGGCCAGTCGCACACGAACAGAACCGAGAAGGCAGTGAAAGCCGCGTGAAGGCAGGCGCGGCTGGAGCACAGCGGCGGGTCCACACCTGACCTTTGGAGGCCCCGTTGGCAGATGTTGATGTGCAAGACCAAGACCGATGACTGCTGCATGAATGAGGTGGAATCCTTGCGGACGCCTGAGCGACTGTCCGAGGGTTGTTGACGTGCTGTGTGCTGTGTGGTAGCCACCCCCCACCGGGTTCTCCGCAACCTTCATGACTCAGTCGGTCGCTCCAAGGCCAAATGGTGCTTGGGACTGGGGATTTTGTCTTGTGGTATGACGCCCCGCGGCAACTGCACCAACCAGTACCATCCGTTGCCCGCAGCAAACAAGCGGTGGCATCCGTGTGGAGCTGTTGCACCCTTCGCAGCTGACGCATGACGCACCCTTTCCTTCGATTCTTACCTCTGACCCGCCCGTACCCATTCCATTCTGCGTTGCCTTGAATTTCGGTGTGGCCGCTCCTGCTGCAATCCCACATGGCAGCCGCCACCACCCCTTGACGGCACATGTTTTGGACATTGTGGAACCGCCGTGTCGTCTCACTCCCGCACTAAGTTCGGCTGATTGGGAGGCACCTGCGATTCTGAGCCCCCTCACAAACCAAAAAACAACAACAGGGGCACAGAGAAAGGCACCGGAAGGCCGAGCATAGACGGGGCGAGGGAACCGAATGGTTCGTGCGCGTAGAGCCTAAGGGACGACGACAGACAACAGGTCAGCGCAAGTCTTGGCAGGACAGGTAAACAGAGGCAAGACGGGGAAGGGGGGCGGGACCAAAGCAGGGGAAGGGGGGAATTGCGGTTCGCAATTTTTTGCAGTTTTCTGCAATTTTGCGCAATTTTCCGCATTTTCCTGCAATTTCCTGCAACTTTTCGCATCCCTTTTGCAATTGCTTTTGGATTGTCCAGCATTCATCCTTGTTAGTGACCTTTGCCTGCAGTGTGAAGCGTGGTGATGGGGAGCGCCTTTTCTCACAATGCGGCACTATTTCCAAGCGGCAGCACAATTTGGATGACAAAGTCTGCCGCCCCCGGTTCATGCTTCAATTCCATGGTGATATTGAGGGTCACCTGCAGTAATTGTGATACCTGTGGACCATGTTTGAAGAGATACAGAAACATTCTGAGCCACCTGTGCAGAAGTGTTGCTCCTCGAGGCTTCGGGAGGTTTGGTTGCAGCACTGCCATTCGTTCGCAATTTTCCGCACTTTTTCACAATTTTTCGCTTCGCTTCGCTTTTGGATTGGGCACTCCCTGATCCCCTTTCACCCCTGACCAAGGCAATGAAGCAGGTGCAAGAAAGAAGGTGCCATAATTATAGCAGTGCTGTGGGGTTGGAATGGGAGGGAATGGGTGGGAGAGGGTGTGGAATCTGCTGGGAACATGCCATCTTGAAGTGCTCCTCACATTGCGAGGGGTGGGAGGACTCGGGAAGGGCTGAGTATGAGGCGGTTGACAACTGATAAGAAGAGGCCACAAACCAGTGGGGGGTTGACTTCGAGGCTTGGGATGAGAGGTGGTGAGAGGGTTGTAAGAGGGTTGGTTGGGAGAGGGTTGGGAGAGGGTGGGTGAGGGTTGGGAGAAGGTGGGAGCGGGTGGGAGAGGGTTGGGAGAGAGTGGGAGAGGGTTTCGGAGAGGGTAGGGAGAGGGTTGGTTGGGAGAGGGTTGGGAGAGGGTGGGTGAGGGTTGGGAGAAGGTGGGAGCGGGTGGGAGAGGGTTGGGAGAGAGTGGGAGAGGGTTTCGGAGAGGGTAGGGAGAGGGTTGGTTGGGAGAGGGTTGGGAGAGGGTTGGGAGAGGAGAGGGTTGGGAGAGGAGTTGGGAGAAGGTGGGAGAGGGTTGGGAGAGGGTGGGACAGGGTTGGGAGAGGGTTTCGGAGAGGGTTGGGAGAGGGTTGGGAGAAGGTTGGGAGAGCCATTGAGTAAACGCTGGCCGGGCCACTTGCCGAACTGAGGATCAATGCGTTTATTCGTTTATTTTTGAAAAACGTCCCTTTTTGGGCAACCGCCGCCGCTTGTTTGCATTTAGTGGTGTTTATTCATGGGGACACTTTGCGCTGCCGAAAAGCCCCCCATATATGGGCACGGGGACACTTTGCACTGCCAAAAAGGCCCCCTATGTATGGGCATGGGGACACTTTGCATTGCAACAAGCCCCCCCATATATTGGGCATGGGGACACTTTGTACTGCCATCAAGCCCCCCATATATGGGCGTGGGGACACTTTGCACTGCCATCAAGCCCCCTATGTATGGGCGTGGGGACACTTTGCACTGCCATCAAGCCCCCTATGTATGGGCATGGGGACAATTTGCACTACCAAAAAAGCCCCCTATGTATGGGCATGGGGACAGTTTGCAGTGCCATCAAGCCCCCCATATATGGGCATGGGGACACTTTGCAGTGCCATCAAGCCCCCCATATATGGGCATGGGGACACTTTGCACTGCCATCAAGCCCCCCATATATGGGCGTGGGGACACTTTGCACTGCCAAAAAGGCCCCCTATGTATGGGCATGGGGACACTTTGCATTGCCAACAAGCCCCCCATGTATGGGCATGGGGACAGTTTGCGCTGCCAAAAAGCCCCCCATATATGGGCATGGGGACCCCCATAGTCTGAGCAAGTCTCAGAGCATTTTTCCCAAGTGTGAGCAAGTTTGAGAGCATTTTCCCCAAGTCTGAGCAATTCTAAGAGCATTTCCCCCAAGTCTGAGCAAGTCTGAGAGCATTTTCCTTTGTCTCAGCAATTCTGAGAGCATTTTCCCCAGGTCCGAGCGAGTCTGAGAACATTTCCCCCAAGGTCGAGCAAGTCTAAGAGGATTTCCCCCAAGTCCGAGGAAGTTTGAGACCATTTTGCCCAAGTCTTAGTCAGCCTTAGAGCATTTTCTCCAAGTCTAAGCGAGTCTTAGAGCATTTTCCCAAAGTTTGAGCAATTCTCAGAGCAATTTCCCCGAGTGTGAGCAAGTCTGAGATCATTCTCCCCAAGTCTGAGAAAGTCTGAGAGCATTTTCCCAGGTTGTAGCAAGTCTTAGAGCATTTTCCCAAAGTGTGAGTAAGCCTTAGAGCATTTTCCCAAAGTCCGAGCAAGTCTGAGAGCATTTTCCCCAAGTCTGAGCAAGTCTCAGAGCATTTTTCCCAAGTGTGAGTAAGTCTGAGAGCATTGTCCGCAAGTCTGACCAAGTCTGAGTACACTTTCCCAAGTCTGAGCAAGTCTGAAGTCTGAGAACATTTTCCCCAAGTCGCAAGTCTTAGATCATTTTCCCTAAGTCTAAGCAAGTCTGAGAGCATTTTCCCAAAGTGTGAGTAAGCCTTAGAGCATTTTCCCAAAGTCCGAGCAAGTCTGAGAGCATTCCCCCAAGTCTGACCAAGTCTCAGAGCATTTTTCCCAAGTGTGAGTAAGTCTGAGAGCATTGTCCGCAAGTCTGACCAAGTCTGAGTGCACTTTCCCAAGTCTGAGCAAGTCTGAAGTCTGAGAGCATTTTCCCCAAGTCGCAAGTCTTAGATCATTTTCCCTAAGTCTAAGCAAGCCTAAGAGCATTTTCCCTAAGTTTGAGCAAGTCTAAGAGCATCCCCAAGTCTGAGCGAGTCTGAGAGCATTTTCCCAAAGATTGAGCAATTCTAAGAGTCTTTTCCCTGAGTTTGAGCAAGTCTGAGAACATTTTCACCAAATGTGAGCAAGCCTGAGAGCATTTTACCCAAGTGTGAGCAAGTCTCAGAGCATTTTCCCCAAGTCCGAGCAAGTCTGAGAGCACTTCTCCCAAGTCTGAGCAAGTCTGAGGGCGTTTTCCCCAAGTCTGAGCAAGTCTCAGAGCATTTTCCCCAAGTCCGAGCAATTCTGAGAGCATTTTCCCAAAGATTGAGCAAGTCTGAGACCATTCTCCCCAAGTCTCATGAAGTCTGAGAGCATTTCCCTCAAGTTTGAGCAAGTCTAAGAGCATTTTCCGCAAGTGTGATCAAGTCTGAGAGCATTTTCCGCAAATCCGAGCAAGTCTGAGAGCATTTTCCCCAAGTTTGAGCAAGCCTGAGAGCATTTTCCCCAAATCTAAGCAAGTCTCGGAGCATTTTCCTCAAGTCCCAGCAATTCTGAGAGCATTTTCAGCAAGTCTGAACAAGTCTCAGATCATTTCCCCCAAATGTGAGCAAGTCTGAGAGCGTTTTCCCCAAGTGTGAGCAAGTCTGACAGCATTCTCCCCAAGTCTCAGCAAGTTTGAGAGCATTTCCCTCAAGTGTGAGCAAGTCTGAGAGCATTTCCTCCAAATCTGAGCAAGTCTTAGATTCTTTTCTCCAAGTCAGAGCAAGCCTGAGAGCATTTTACCCAATTTTGAGCAAGTCCGAGAGCATTTTCCCCAAGTCTTAGCAAGTCTGAGAGCATTTTCCCCAAATCTGAGCAAGTCTGAGAGCATTTCCCTCAAGTTTGAGCAAGTCTGAGAGCATTTTCCCCAAGTCTCAGCAAGTCTCAGAGCATTTTCCCCAGGTCCGAGCAATTCTGAGAGCATTTTCCCAAAGATTGAGCAGGTCTGAGAGCATTCTCCCCAAGTCTCAGCAAGTCTGAGAGCATTTCCCTCAAGTTTGAGCAAGCCTGAGAGCATTTTCCGCAAGTGTGAGCAAGTCTCAGAGCATTTTCTCCAAATCTGAGCAAGTCTGAGAGCATTTTCCCCAAGTCCGAGCAAGTCTGAGAGCATTCTCCCCAAGTCAGAGCAAGTCTGAGAGCATTTCCCTCAAGTTTGAGCAAGTTTGAGAGCATTTTCCGCAAGTGTGAGCAAGTGTGAGAGCACTTCCTCCAAATCTGAGCATTTCTCAGATTCTTTTCCCCAAGTCAGAGCAAGCCTGAGAGCATTTTCCCCAAATTTGAGTAAGTCCGAGAGCATTTTTCCCAAGTCTGAGCGAGTCTGAGAGCATTTTCCCCAAGCCTGAGCAAGTCCGAGAGCATTTCCCTCAAGTTTGAGCAAGTCTGAGAGCATTTTCCCCAAGTGTGAGCAAGTCTGAGAGCATTTCCCCCTAATCTGAGCCTTTCTTAGATTCTTTTCCCCAGGTCAGAGCAAGCCTGAGAGCATTTCCCCCAAATTTGAGCAAGTCCGAGAGCATTTTCCCCAAGTCTGAGCCAGTCTGAGAGCATTTTCCCTTGTCCGAGCAAGTCTGAGAGCATTTTGCCAAAGATTGAGCAAGTCTGAGAGCACACTCCCCAAGCCTCAGCAAGTCCGAGAGCATTTCCCTCAAGTTTGAGCAAGTCTGAGAGCATTTTCCGCAAGTGTGAGCAAGTGTGAGAGCACTTCCTCCAAATCTGAGCAAGTCTCAGAGCATTTTCCCCAAATCTGAGCCAGTCTGAGAGCATTTTCCCTTGTCCGAGCAAGTCTAAGAGCATTTTGCCAAAGATTGAGCAAGTCTGAGAGCATACTCCCCAAGCCTCAGCAAGTCTGAGAGCATTTTCCTCAAGTTTGAGCAAGTCTGAGAGCATTTTCCCCAAGTGTGAGCAAGTCTCAGAGCATTTCCCCCAAATTTGAGCAAGTCTAAGAGCATTTTCCCCAAGTCTGAGCAAGTGTGAGAGCGTTTTCCCCAAGTCTGAGCAAGTCTGACAGCATTCTCCCCAAGTTTCAGCAAGTATGAGAGCATTTCCCTCAAATTTGAGCAAGTCTGAGAGCATTTTGCCCAAGTGTGAGCAAGTATGAGAGCATTTCCCCCCAATCTGAGCCTTTCTTAGATTCTTTTCCCCAAATTTGAGCAAGTCCGAGAGCATTTTCCCCAAGTCTGAGCAAGTGTGAGAGCATTTTCCCCAAATCTGAGCAAGCATGAGAGCATTCTCCCCAAGTCTCAGCAAGTGTGAGAGCATTTCCCTCAAGTTTCAGCAAGTCTGAGAGCATTTTCCCCAAGTCTCAACAAGTCTGAGAGCATTTTCCCCCAATCTGAGCCTTTCTTAGATTCTTTTCCCCAAATTTGAGCAAGTCCGAGAGCATTTTCCCCAAGTCTCAGCAAGTCTGAGAGCATTTCCCTCATGTTTGAGCAAGCCTGAGAGCATTTTCCGCAAGTGTGAGCAAGTCTCAGAGCATTTTCTCCAAATCTGAGCAAGTCTGAGAGCATTTTCCCCAAGTCCGAGCAAGTCTGAGAGCATTCTCCCCAAGTCAGAGCAAGTCTGAGAGCATTTCCCTCAAGTTTGAGCAAGTCTGAGAGCATTTTCCGCAAGTGTGAGCAAGTGTGAGAGCACTTCCTCCAAATCTGAGCCTTTCTCAGATTCTTTTCCCCAAGTCAGAGCAAGCCTGAGAGCATTTTCCCCAAATTTGAGCAAGTCCGAGAGCATTTTTCCCAAGTCTGAGCGAGTCTGAGAGCATTTTCCCCAAGCCTGAGCAAGTCCGAGAGCATTTTTCCCAAGTTTGAGGAAGTCTGAGAGCATTTCCCCCAAGTCTAAGCAAGTTTGAGAGCATTTTCTCCAAGTCTGAGCAAGTCTGAGAGCATTTCCCCCAAGTTTGAGCAAGTCTGGGAGCATTCTCCGCAATCCTCAGCAAGTCTGAGAGCTTTTCCCCCAAGTCTGAGCAATTCTGAGAGCATTTTCCGCAAGTTTGAGCAAGCATGAGACCATTTGCCCCAAGGTTGAGCAAGTCTGAGAGCATTTTCCCCAAGTTTGAGCAAGTCTGAGAGCATTTTTCCCAAGTCTGAGCAAGTCTGAGAGCATTTTCCCCAAGTTTGAGCAAGTCTGAGAGCATTTTCCCCAAGTCTCATGAAGTCTGAGAGCATTTCCCTCAAGTTTCAGCAAGTCTGAAAGCATTTTCTCCAAGTCTGACCACTTTTGACAGCATTTTCTCAAAGATTGAGCAAGTCTCAGAGCATTTTCCCCAAATCTGAGCCAGTCTGAGAGCATTTTCCCTTGTCCGAGCAAGTCTGAGAGCATTTTGCCAAAGATTGAGCAGGTCTGAGAGCATTCTCCCCAAGCCTCAGCAAGTCTGAGAGCATTTCCCTCAAGTTTGAGCAAGTCTGAGAGCATTTTCCCCAAGTCTCAGCAAGTCTCAGAGCATTCTCCCCAGGTCCGAGCAATTCTGAGAGCATTTTCCCAAAGATTGAGCAGGTCTGAGAGCATTCTCCCCAAGTCTCAGCAAGTCTGAGAGCATTTCCCTCATGTTTGAGCAAGTCTGAGAGCATTTTCCGCAAGTCTGAGCAAGTCTCAGAGCATTTTCTCCAAATCTGAGCAAGTCTGAGAGCATTTTCCCCAAGTCCGAGCAAGTCTGAGAGCATTCTCCCCAAGTCAGAGCAAGTCTGAGAGCATTTTCCTCAAGTTTGAGCAAGTCTGAGAGCATTTTCCGCAAGTGTGAGCAAGTGTGAGAGCACTTCCTCCAAATCTGAGCCTTTCTTAGATTCTTTTCCCCAAGTCAGAGCAAGCCTGAGAGCATTTTCCCCAAATTTGAGTAAGTCCGAGAGCATTTTTCCCAAGTCTGAGCGAGTCTGAGAGCATTTTCCCCAAGCCTGAGCAAGTCCGAGAGCATTTTTCCCAAGTTTGAGGAAGTCTGAGAGCATTTTCCCCAAGTCTAAGCAAGTTTGAGAGCATTTTCTCCAAGTCTGAGCAAGTCTGAGAGTATTTCCCCCAAGTTTGAGCAATTCTGGGAGCATTCTCCGCAATCCTCAGCAAGTCTGAGAGCTTTTCCCCCAAGTCTGAGCAATTCTGAGAGCATTTTCCGCAAGTTTGAGCAAGCATGAGACCATTTGCCCCAAGGTTGAGCAAGTCTGAGAACATTTTCCCCAAGTTTGAGCAAGTCTGAGAGCATTTTCCCCAAGTTTGAGCAAGTCTGAGAGCATTTTCCCCAAGTTTGAGCAAGTCTGAGAGCATTTTCCCCAAGTTTGAGCAAGTCTGAGAGCATTTTCCCCAAGTCTCATGAAGTCTGAGAGCATTTCCCTCAAGTTTCAGCAAGTCTGAGAGCATTTTTTCAAGTCTGACCACTTTTGACAGCATTTTCCCAAAGATCCAGCAAGTCTGAAAGCATTTTCCCCAAATCTGAGCTAGTCTGAGAGCATTTTCCCTTGTCCGAGCAAGTCTCAGAGCATTTTGCCAAAGATTGAGCAAGTCTGAGAGCATACTCCCCAAGCCTCAGCAAGTCTGAGAGCATTTCCCTCAAGTTTGAGCAAGTCTGAGAGCATTTTCCCCAAGTGTGAGCAAGTCTGAGAGCATTTCCCCCTAATCTGAGCCTTTCTTAGATTCTTTTCCCCAGGTCAAAGCAAGCCTGAGAGCATTTCCCCCAAATTTGAGCAAGTCCGAGAGCATTTTCCCCAAGTCTGAGCCGTTCTGAGAGCATTTTCCCTTGTCCGAGCAAGTCTGAGAGCATTTTGCCAAAGATTGAGCAAGTCTGAGAGCACACTCCCCAAGCCTCAGCAAGTCCGAGAGCATTTCCCTCAAGTTTGAGCAAGTCTGAGAGCATTTTCCGCAAGTGTGAGCAAGTGTGAGAGCACTTCCTCCAAATCTGAGCAAGTCTCAGAGCATTTTCCCCAAATCTGAGCCAGTCTGAGAGCATTTTCCCTTGTCCGAGCAAGTCTAAGAGTATTTTGCCAAAGATTGAGCAAGTCTGAGAGCATACTCCCCAAGCCTCAGCAAGTCTGAGAGCATTTTCCTCAAGTTTGAGCAAGTCTGAGAGCATTTTCTGCAAGTCTAAGCAAGTCTCAGAGCATTTCCCCCAAATTTGAGCAAGTCTAAGAGCATTTTCCCCAAGTCTGAGCAAGTGTGAGAGCGTTTCCCCCAAGTCTGAGCAAGTCTGACAGCATTCTCCCCAAGTTTCAGCAAGTATGAGAGCATTTCCCTCAAATTTGAGCAAGTCTGAGAGCATTTTGCCCAAGTGTGAGCAAGTCTGAGAGCATTTCCCCCCAATCTGAGCCTTTCTTAGATTCTTTTCCCCAAATTTGAGCAAGTCCGAGAGCATTTTCCCCAAGTCTGAGCAAGTGTGAGAGCATTCTCCCCAAGTCTCAGCAAGTGTGAGAGCATTTCCCTCAAGTTTCAGCAAGTCTGAGAGCATTTTCCCCAAGTCTCAACAAGTCTGAGAGCATTTTCCCCAGGTCCGAGCAATTCTGAGAGCATTTTCCCAAAGATTGAGCAAGTCTGAGAGCATTCTCCCCAAGTCTTAGCAAGTCTGAGAGCATTTCCCTCAAGTTTGAGCAAGTCTGAGAGCATTTTCTCCAAGTCTGAACAAGTCTCAGAGCATTTTCCTCAAATCTGAGCAAGTCTGAGAGCACTTCCTCCAAATGTGAGCAAGTCTTAGATTCTTTCCCCCAAGTCAGAGCAAGCCTCAGAGCATTTTCCCCAAGTCTGAGCAAGTTTGAGACCATTTTCCCCAAGTCTTAGCAAGTCTTAGAGCATTTTCCCCAAGTCTGAGCAAGTCTGAGAGCATTTTCCTCAAGTTTGAGCAAGTCTGAGAGCATTTTCCCCAAGTGTGAGCAAGTGTGAGAGCACTTCCTCCAAATCTGAGCAAGTCTTAGATTCTTTTCCCCAAGTCAGAAACCGACACTCATGCAAGGCATGGCTCACCGTTTCTAGCTGTGCGCGGACTGGACACCACGGATATTTCGTCCAGTTTTGTAACCGTTCACCTACTTTTAGCTTACACCAGAGTGATTGATAGACAAAATCTTTTAAGGAAGGGGGCAGCTTGGTCGCCCAAAAGGAAGTCCAGACCTGAGATGGTTGGCGATGCGGCACATAAGGTACAGGCGCCATCTTTTTGAGGGAGGCCGATTTCCCCCAACAGCCCACCCAGACAGAGTTGAGGGACCATTCTGAGGACGGGAGCCCTTGGAATGTGAGGAGGGATGCAGGATAAACCGTTTGCCAGGTCGGTCCCATCATGGAAAGTAGCTTTGCCTTGGGCTGTGAAGTAGTGTCAAACAGATCCTTGACAGTAAGAATTCCTCGCTTGATGAGTCGGGGACAGTAGTAAGTTAGATTATCTGCATTCCTGAATATGGCACTGTGCCACAAGGGCAGTGCATCAGATGTAGTGCCTGGCAGCATGCCATCCAGGACATACCTGCGTGCCTGTGAAAAGGACTTCCGAGACTGTGCTAGAAACCCCATGCTAGCATAGGGGACGGGCCCCAGCTGCAGGTATGGGACTGCTCGGGGGGTCCAGACGACCCCGTATTTACGGGCCCACTGACGGAAAATCAAGGTGACAAAAGGCGGGAATTCGGACTGGTGTCCGGAGAACCTGGAAAAGGCCAGCCCTGATTGGGCTAGCCCGTGTCCTCCTGAATCGGGCTGCAAAGATAGCTGCGTGAGCGTGACGCCCCAGCTGTCAAAGCCTAGCGCGGTGTTGTAAACGGTTTTGAGGCTTCTTTCCTCCTGTTCCGATGCACGGTACGCCCTTGCTGTCAAGAGCAGGACCGGGAGGATCCAGACCTTCAGTAGCTGTACTCGTTCCAGGAGCGTGAGGGGGAATAGGGAGAGCTGTGAGGCCCGTCTCTGGGCTTCCCCTAGAGCCCTGGCGAATGCTTGGGCTGTGGTTACGTGCCCAATGAGCACACCCAAGTACCGAACCGAGTCTGCCATGGTCAGGCCACAGCTTTTAAAACTTTGAATATCTGATTCAGAAAATTTCCCTTTGATTACCATGGCCGACTTTGATAAATTAAGACACAGCCCTGAGATTCTGCCAAACTCATTAATGCTACCCAGTATGGAGAGCATAGAGGATGAAAAGTTGCTAGTTATGAGCACACACAGGTCGTCAACATACATAAATCGGAAGGCTGAACTGACTGGATTAAATGCAAACAATACAAAAGACGCACAGAACGAGAAGAGCAGGGGAGAGAAGGGGTCACCCTGGCCAATGCCCGCTCCAGGTGTGAACAGTACTTCACGCACGATCCCCTTACCCACGCAACAATGATATGGTGCAACCAGTGTCGCCAAAATGAAATGCACGTGAAAAGGTGGTATTTGAATTTTATGTAAAACGGCTTCTATGAAGACATGGCTGAGCGTGGGAAAGGCATTGCTGAATTCAAAACTGACAAGGAGGCCTTTGTCAAGTGACTCAAAGCCCCCCTTGACACCCCAGATATGCTGAATCATGTGCCGTCCTTTAATGCATCCCACCTGCTGTTTATGCGACAGCTGCTGTATGATTTGTTCTATCTGCATGGCCACAATGGTCATTAGCCATTTTTTCTTAACATTTTGGAGAGCGATCGGGCGGAGTTTGTCAATGGACGCCAGCCCCGCCGCTTTGGGAATCATGTTAATGAGACCTGTTTCGCAGCCTTCCGGCAGGGACCCAGAGTTGAATGCAGTGTCACACAGTTGAAACATAAGTGGCTCAAAGAACTCGCGGAAGTATTTGTAAAAGCTTGCACCTACTCCATCCTCACCTGGTGAAGAGCTATTGTGTAGCGTGTCTAAGGCCTCTGAGACGAGGGCTGGGGTGAGGGGGCGGAAAAGGGCCCTGGCCATGACTGAAAAATTCGGAGGTAGCTTGAGTCGATCCAGATACCTGTGGCACTCTTTTGGGGAGCTAAGTCCCGGCCTGGTAACGCCACTCCAGTGCTGCTCGAGGGCACTGGCAATGGCCAGCGGGTCCGACAGCAATTGTCCCGTTTTGGACTTGACCCACCCTAATCGTTTCCTGGCTTGCAGCTCAGTCATGAGCTTATTGATTTGTTTGGTGCGTTGGGCCTGGGTCACGCAACTGGGGGCCTCTCCAGCGAGCAGGCCCTTTAATTGCTCAAGTAAAGTGGTGCCCACTTTGTCCGACTCATCCTTCTCATGGATGGACACCAGTGCCGAATAAGCCTGTGAATGGTTGTCCGGGCACGTGCCCTGATCCCTAAGAAATTTCCATCCTTGTGGCGGGACATAAGAGGATGTGGAAGCAAGCAACAGAGGGAGGACTTGTGAGGTGTTTATTCGCTGGTGGGCAAGCCTGTGCTCCATGGCCGCATGCCGAAAAATGGCATGCGCCTTCTCCCATCTGGTGGCAGGGTCGCCATCTAAAGCCTGTAACTGATCTGTGACTGATTCTGTAGCAGTGTCATCAGCAAGAAAATCCTCAGAGCATCTAAAACGCGGGTACACCGCATGAAAGACGGGGGGCTCGCAGGAGACCACAAGAGCCTTATGGTTTGACCTGCACAAAAAGGATATGAATGCAGTGGATAAATGTCCCTTAAGTGAATTAGAGACATGGATTCTGTCCAGCCTTCTGAGCGACCTGTCTGAGGGGGCCTGGTCCCCCACCTGGTAGCCGTAGGTGTATCCTGCTGGAGGAGACATCCTCAGGTCCGGGCTCGCATGATGTATCTCAGGCCACGCATCCGTT
Organism: Eutreptiella sp. 'Long Island Sound 2002'; assembly: GCA_964036045.1. NCBI lineage: Eukaryota > Euglenozoa > Euglenophyceae > Eutreptiales > Eutreptiaceae > Eutreptiella > Eutreptiella sp. 'Long Island Sound 2002'. The sequence goes on along the minus strand of OZ038391.1, from coordinate 31,477,255 downwards.
AAACCAATTTTTGCCAATACGCTGACTTCTGTGTCCCTGGCAGCCAAAATTTAATTCTTTTTCTCCTCTGCCGGTTTGTTTGCATCACGGGCTGGAACAATAAGAGAGTTGTGATCACCCAACATGATGACATGGCCTCGCAGGTGCTCACAGCACCTATCTATCTGTAGCCATTGTTCTTTGCGCAACGTGTGTTCATGGTGAAAGTGAACACTGAGGACATGCAACTGCTGCCCATCAATATTTTCCAGAGTGGCCACCAGTATGCGACAACTCAGTGAGAAGGCACTAGTGCCACGCCACTCTTGTTTCCAGATGAGGGCCGTGCCCCCACGCCCGGCCAGGTTGTGATTAAACATCATACAACGTTCAGACTGATGTGTGGTTAGGTGATGCTCTTGCACCCCCACAAATGAAATACCATGTGTGCGTAGATAACTGCCGAGCAGTTTATGCTTAGAAACTTTCTTGGAGCCACGCTGGACTCTCGTGAAGAGCCCATTGATATTAAACGACATGAGCTTGACAGGAGAATAGAAAGGAGGGGCCTGTGGTGGCCCCCTGAGAGGAGAGTTGCAACTCATCATTGCTTGGAACCAGTTCCCTTGACCGCTTGCACATATGACACCTGCCACTTGTTGGATTGACCCTGGCCCTTGGGCACTGGTTAGGGTTTAGACCTAGTTTGGGATTTCTGATGCTGGGTAGTGCGCTCTTGCACGTAGTGATCCATAGTCACTATGTACATGGGCTGCCTGCGCTTAGGGTCTCTGACTATTGCACCATGCAGTTCTTTTAGTTTCGCTCCTACAAACTTCCAGGCCGCCAGCGCAATGTCACCTGGGGTCCAATTGAGGCGGTACACAGCAGTGAGTGGCTTGTCCTTGGCCCTAAAGGCTTCCACAACCTGTTCATCCTCCATCCACACAGGGACATCGTAAAGCACCATGTTGTCCTGGTCAGGGGGGCCAGGTCGGTACGGTGCCGCGGATGATTTGCTGGATGCAGTGCTCTCAGAATCTGAGGCCTCAAGCAGGTCAGAGATTCTTTTATTTGTCCTTTCATCTTTGAATAGGATGCCCAGGGCATCCATGTCGTACCTGACACTGTCAAACCATTTGATACCCTCTTCCTGGGACTTAAAGCCTAAGCGTAGCTTGAACCGGCCAGTGAGCTGTAAGGCGAAGGCCGCTGAATCCAGATCTGATTGGCATAGGGAGGAATGAATTTGATGCCACAAAAAAGGGGCTACGGCGTCTTTTTGAGAAGTTTTGGGGTACAGTTGCATGACCAGAGGGCACTCTTCGAAAATGGTGCCCTCAAATTCCGCCTCAGACATGAGCGCGAAATAAGGGCACCCTTTGTATGCCCGGAGAACCATTTCAATTTCATTAGGCGGAAAAACGTGCCATATGACCTTACACCCTTTCACAATTTAACTCTTGGTGGCTATCATTTTATTGCTTTTGCGTCCCATGCCACTAAACAGCGACGGGATGGCCTTGTCCTCTGCATGGACGACAAACAGGTTGTCTGTTGCCTCCGGGAAGTCGAGGGCCCACTGCGGCACACTGATGCCAGCAGCCAGCAACTTTTTTATTGAAAACTTGGGCGCGAGGCCCTGATGTCGGAACGACAGATCAGATGTGGCAACATAAGCATGAAGCTGAGTGTCATCAACTGTCAAAATGGGCCTGCTAAGCTTGCACATTTCCCTGCACTTCCAGGGAATGAGTCCCTCAATCTGGGGGCCCGTGAGGGGAAAGAGGGGTCTGTCAGCGTCCATCAAAATCAGAGTATCAATCCTGTCTGGGCTGACTGTCTGTTGCAAGGATTGAAAGAATCCTGTTAGTTGTGACAGTTCATTAAAGTGGGAAACAATCAGCAGATGAGGGTCAAGCCCATGGGAAGGTGTGAACTGTGCCCCGATATCGGACGCTGCAAGGTCCGAAACAGCTGACCAGCGCATAGCTGGGTTTTCACCATCAGACAATCTCGTTTCGTTTTGCAATATGTAGTCCATGTATTCCCACATGAACTGAAACATCATTTGTTCCTGTTCTGTGTCCTGAAAGTTGGACACAGCAACTGGTGTGACTGCAGGTTCCGACTTTAGCCTCGCAGAGACAACATTTTGAATGATGTTGGTCGAGAAAGCACCTCCTGGTCTTCGTTTGCGCACAGGTGAGTCTTCTGTGGTCTGTGATCGTTGATGTTCTTCAATTTCTTTACGTTGCTGTTCAAGAAGAGTGCATTGGGACTGGATCAGTGACTTCTGTTCAATGATATGGGACTGCAGGTCGGCGGATGGGTTTTTGAGAAATTCTTGCAGCAGGCACTCCGCCTTTTTGATCTGTGGTTGTACACTGTCGAGTTCCGATTGAAGCTTGAGCCTGGCCTCAGGAGAGGACTTCTTAGGCAATTGATCCATTTGTTTGTTAATCTCATCACGCTGGCAGCGAAGGTCTTGAACATTTTTCCTGGCCGCAGCAAACTGCGAATCTTGCGGGACATCGAGATGGTTAATGACCAGGGTAATCGCCGACGCTACCTGGACAAGCACAGCTTCTTTTTGTTGTATTGCCTCGACTGGGGCATTTGATTGTTTCAGCTTCTCTATATCTTTAGCAATGCACTGTTGTCTGCCAAGTAGGCTGAGGACTCCTTGCAAAGCAGCAGATGTAGAAGGCGGGTCAACCGCCAGAGGTGGGGAGACTTTCCCAGTGGTGGGCGAGGTAGACATACAAGTTGATAGCGGGGATGTAATGTGGATCAGGGGGGACACAGACCCCGGGCGGTGCTGATCAAGAGTGTGTCACACTTGATGCAAAGATACCCAAACGGTATCGCACAGACAATCACCAATGGCAAGGTGATTCAGAGGCTGATGTAGGATTAGATGAGTACCTTCTCCAAAAGTTGGAAGATCCGGACCAGATACTCCTCTTGGGCCGAATCCAGAAACTCAACAGTGATGAAGATTGGTTCCCAGTAATTGCACACCTGCTTCTGGGATTGTAGGTCGGCAGAATGCAACTGGGCTGCACGAAATCGCAATGCAAAACGGGTGTTCGCAAGGTCAATTTTGGCTCTCTTTCGAGCCGGTGAGGTCCGTGAACCTGCTGTGTGGATCACCAGTACCGGGTTTTCAAGTTGATCGCAAGGAATGACAGGCAGTCCAGGATCTGAGTAGAATTCCGGAACCGCACAGAGATTGAATTGTGGTAGCAGTTGCTTGTTGGGACTCCCAGTCTCTTCGATTTCCTCAAACCACTGTGACACGAGATCGTCAAGGACTTGCTCAGGCTCGAAGTCTGGTCGTATGGTTGAGTTGCTGCCGGTGGTTGGCGGCGAGAACAAGACACGCTCTTCTTGTGGACTGACACTTCCCGAGTGCCTCGACATGCTCAATACCTGCGGCCCCCGATTCGGCCGGGCAGGACTCCATGACAAAGCATCGAAAAAAAATAGACACGAAAAAAAATAGACACTCCGAAAGTGTAGGAGGGTAACATGGCACACGTCAGTGCAACCTGTACATACGCTCAAGTGCTTGTGGAACCATCGTATCAATGGAACTGCGGAACATTGCTGCATATGCATAACAGGACGTGCATGTGTGGAGCGCTTTGTTGACCTGCTTGCGGCCCCCCCGTTTCGGGGACCCAGTTTCCCCGAATCAGCCCGAAATGTTAGCCCGAATAAGTGGATATCCCAGAGTGGCCGTAAAAAAGACCATTTACTGAAGGTGTTTGTGTTGTGGTGATGAATGCCGCTGTGTCTTTTGCATCCGAGGAAATCCACTTCTCTATGTATTACGCAGAACACTTCGTTTTACGCAATTTGAGGTTGTTCCTGCACTGCTGTGAACTTCATGTACGGCCATGGCTCTTTGGCCTGCAACTGGCTGCGGTGTGCATGTCAAGGTATGGGTCAGTTTAGAGCATCTGCACCCACCAACCAAAGGCCATTTGGGTGTGGTATGCTGTGCAGTGTGAGTCAGTGGTGGCATACAGTTCACATGCAGTCCAGCCTACTTGTGGAAGGCCATTGTACATCAATTACATGACTTCTGAGAAGTGCCTTTCACCTGAGAACCAGGCACGTGCGTCCTCCTTCTTAGACGGCCCAAATCGATGGTTTAAAACAGGCCAAAAAATGGAAAAACTTGATCAAAACGGAAAGAAATGAAACAGGGTGTTTTCAGCTGTTTTTTCGGACATAAGAAGTGCAATGGAAAAAAACATGATATACGCACACATCCGTAACATATATGAAACATCCCGAATCAGTAATAGTGGAAAGAAACTGTTTGATATCAAATAGATATAACAAAGCTTGGGTACCTGTGTACTTGTGGAAAAGATGTGCATGGATGTTGGCACTTTTATAAGGACACTTACATACAAAGATAACTGATGTTTTTCAGTAGTACAAATATGTAGGAAGAACTTTCTAATGTCCCTTCGACGAACCGAAGGGAAATTTCGCATCGGAAATTGTACAGGCAGCATAGTAGCAATGGAGTAGTAATGGAGTAGTACAATTGCATGTCAAAATGGAAATTTCCATTCTAAATTTAGAATGGAAAGCCGGAACACAATGGGTCACTGTAAATGATATGGTTATGTAACATCGCTTGAAACATGAACAATCCGCATAGGCAAAATCGATTGCAACGGAGACCATAGAGATAATATTCCATTCGAAATTTCGAATGGAAATTGTCGTAGAAGAAATAGGACAGTGTAAGGAACTTTCACGATAAATGAGATTTCCATTCGAAATTTCGAATGGAAAAAAGAAAATCGTATACATTCAGTTGATGAAGGACAAATAAAGATAATTTAACTATTCTATTCGAAATTTCGAATGGAAATTTTATCATCTGGCTTCAATTGGATAGCACGTTTGTATTGAATTGGATTACATTTCTGAAACTCCAACAATTGAAAATATTCCATTCGAAATTTCGAATGGAATATTCGAAGTGTCCGCAATGTTGGGTTGCTTTAGGGTGAATTGTCGTACTCTCATGTACAGGTGGATATTCAGATTTGATGGTCCTGCTTTTCCATACTGTGTCTACCAGTCTTCTGTACCAGATTGTCTTTCTTTGTTTCATGACACGTGGCACTCCGGAGGCATCTTTGCATGCCTCTGAAGTACGCAAGACGCTCCGGTGCAAGCATTTCTCTGACGGGAAGCAAATTCTCAAAGACGCAGCTGCGGGTGGTGTCAATTTGCCCTTTGTCGAATTCTGCCTTGCGCTGCGTGCAGATTACAGGACACGGAACACCCGGACGATGGTGCAAGTAAAGCGTGGTGTGACAGGTCAGTGTCCACGATGGCTGAACACATTTTCGAAGACCCTTTTTATGATTTGGCGATGCTTTCACGTCCGCTCATTGCCCCGCGCGAAGCGTACAATAGAGACTTCACTGGCAAAAAGCAGGGCGGCCAGAAGGGTTCTATCATCAGCTGGAATGGCACAGAGCCATCTGCCTTCATTGGAAAAACGGGCCGAGGACATGACACTGCAGAGATGGGAGGAGCTGGGACAGACACAACATGCGATGTGGGCAGACAATATGTTTTCTCGCCACCTCCTGACGAACCCTATGAGAAGCAATGTCAGCGCAGATCTATCACTAATCATGGTTGTGCCTACCAGAAGACGGTTGCCGGTCTTCGTAGGACATAAGCATATTGCGGATGTGCGATTATCGGTGAACAGTAACGCTACACTGGTGCAGCAATCTGTCCCTAATCTGCTGCAGGGCATTCGCTTCACGTTGCGCAACATTGAACAAGAGTTTTTGCGTATTCCATCAGACATTGTTCGTCCAGTTCTTCAACCTCTACGGTGGAAGCCACTGGCTGTATCGGAAAGCAGGTCTGGGACACATGCTGAGCTTTTTCACTTGCTCACGGATATGCGGAAGATTCAGCAGCGCACGGGACACACAATGCCGCTATTGATAGACATGAAAATCTATGGGTACGTAATGCGCTTTCTCTATGGTCGAGACTACCATACATGCAATGTTCGCTTTTGGTTGAAGGATGTTCCCCTTCTCTATGGTGCTTGGCATCCATACAAGTACACTCTGACACTAATATGGAGAAAATTTTTTCCGATGATAAGTCAATTGCTCAGTTGAGTTCCCCACATGACAGAAGATGTTCCCGCTAACCGTGGTGTTCAGTACATGGAAAAAGTGATGGGGGGTTGTGTTCTGGTGTGGCCCAGGGTGAAGGACATACTCACCGAAATGTTGAAAGCATTGGAAAAGATGCGGAGGCCTTTGTCTGTCAGCAATGCCGCGACACTCCATAAGATTCGCGCTTTGGTTAGGCTATTAAGTTGCTATGCACCTGCAATCTTCATCATTGGCAACACTCTTAGAAAATCGAATTGGGAGGGTAGGGATTTGGAGACTGGTCACCATGCACATTCTGTCCTCCAATACAGTCTCGCCGTACTCGTCAGTTTATGTGGTACAGAGTCAACAAAGGTCGAATACGTGCAGAGCATTTCCCTTGCACTGCTCTGTTCTCCAAAATGGAACTGGAGGTGCCCAGGAGTCCTACACGTCGAGGAGCCATGTGAAGCTAGGTTGAGTGCGTATGCACGCAGCATGCACAACAATCCACAAGTGAATGACCTCACAGGTCTTAACAACCTTTTCATTACCCTCCCCTTACCCAATGAGGTTAGCACACATGCTCGTGAGATTGTGCCTCAGCGATTCATAGATTTCCCGCTGACCAACGTCAAGCGATTCTACAGAACTGCAGGTTCCCAGGATCAGTTCTTTGTTGAATGGCGCTCAGGGAAGACGGTGACCCCAAAACCCCAGTGGGACACCGACTGGCGATCACCCCCCTGCATCGCAGCAAACCGAGACATGTATGTTCAGTGTCTACGACACTCGGTAAAGCTGATCGTTGCCATCATAGCCTCCCGTTTGCCTGTTGGTACATTGACGCACGCTGGTGTTCCCCGCACGACAACACGAGAAGTCGCCAGGTGTCATTACCAATTGGGACAAATACTAAGACGTGTCGGCCCAGTTCGGCGTGTCATACCTCCAGCTCGGGTTGCACCATACGTTGCACGGCACTGCAGACATTTACCAGATGCTCCCGCTGCACCTAATCCACCCGATCCACCACAACACAGGCAACCACATGCACTGGGCAGGCCTGACCCCTCCATATACGACCCCTTGCCTTCCGACGATGAGGAAGAGGAGATGACCGCAGATGACGCTCTACCTGTTATGGCAGAAGCAGAACCCTTGCCCCCTGAAATGGAGGATGCCTCAGAGACTGCAAGTTGACTGGGAAACTCAGATTACAGTGTTTTGAATGCCTTTTCGTGCAATTTCGTCCATTGTATGCGGGCCAAGCGAAATTTCGAATGTACAGAGATGTTAAAATGTTTTCGCCTTGCACACGTGCTGTTCGACATATGATTGAACAATACAGATAAGCATTCTACCTACAGCAAAACACAAGGTGATTGCTGAAGAAGGTGAGTGTCGCTGAAGCCAACACAATTCCTGTTGTGTAATAGATTTTGTGGCTCGGAACCACCGAAAAGAAATGCTTTTCATAATGTGACATCCGACTTTCATGTGTGCTTGCTGTGCTTCTGCTTGCTACACTTGTGTACACGAATGTGGCCCGGTTCAAATTTTGCCAATCAGAGTTGGAGACATTCCATTCGAAATTTCGAATGGAGAAATTTCGATTCTGTCCGAAATGGTGTATCCAATCCGGACAACCAAGCGCTACATACACACGTGCACTGTGCTTCCTAAACGCGTTTACTCGAATGTGTGACCGATCCTATATCAACAATCCGAAGATGAGGTATTCCATTCGAAATTTCGGATGGAAAAAGTCCGATAAACAACCAAACTTTATCTAACGCGTCAATAGGTAATTTTGTTGATGGTCCGTGGCATTCGAATTTTTTCGGTTGCATTCATACGTGTTTGAATTATACAAGACAAGTATCCTTTTGTTTCCGGTCTCATTATTTTCATTTTTTCTTGTTTTTTGTACCTGCGGGACAGTGTTTCATTGTCTAATGAGCGACTCGGACACGCACGAGGGCAAAGCGGTAAGGGCCTCTCAGGCAGTGCCCAAAACAGAAGGGAAAGAATCCAGCGATGACGAGATTCTCGACGTGACAGAAACAAGTCCAACGTTGGAACCGAGAGAAAGAACCCCAGATCCACCAGCAGAACGTGCACCAACCTCAGCCTCACAGTCAGTAGCTTCAAAAGCGAAGAAAAAAGGTATGCACTTTTTGCCACTACCGTGGCGTATGCATCTGTTGTCCCACTGCTGCTGTATGTTTTACTTTCAGTTGAGAAGCACTTGTACGTTGACCCGGATACTGTGAACTTCGACGACCACATTGAATACGTTGGTGAAATACATCGCAAGCCGCTAACAGCCGACAATGTGGCCGGATTTGCAGTAAGTGGCCAAACACGAACCATCACGAAGGAGCAGAAAGAGCATGTGCGCAGAAGCTTCGACAGGGCACCGCCATCCGAGAAAGAGAGGATTGACATTCTAACGTATCCAGAAGTTGGAAAGGTCATTATTTTGGGCGGACAACATGCCTACGAAGTCACTGGGGAGATTGCACTGGAGCACGAGCAGTCAGGCGTGCCGATCCCATCATGGTGCAATGTATTCCGAGAATCAAGGTTGAAGGCAGGCATTCCGCTCAATGTACGTGAAATACTGGCAGGCAAACACAATACAAGGCAAGGAGGTACACCTCCGCATACGCTGCGTCAAAGGATGGAACTTATAATCAGAGATCAGAAACGTTTCCCTGACATTGATCACTCTCAGATGGTGGCAATGATGCTCTCGAAGTCCGGTTACACAGGTGACACCGGTTCAGGGGTATGTGTATGTGTGCATGTATCGTATTCATAATTTCCATTCTAAATTTCGCCTGGAACAACGTTTCCATCCTTCCGCAGGCAACTGCCGTAAAAGCTTGGGGGCCAATTGCAAAAGTAGTCCGTCGCGGAGGACAACCGGTTGTGAACTTCATCGCCTCGTTGTACGCGTCGGAAGCAACGGCCCCGGTGTTCTTCCACTTCAAGGCAATCGAAGGCCTGTACAACGATGAACTCGACGAATTGTTGAAATATATGCAGGTGTGTGTTATTTCTCTATGTAGCGTTGTGAAGTGTGCCTAATCCTGAAACGCCAAACCCTTTGTGCAGTCCCTGCCGTTTGGCATGAAGTCGCTGACCCTGATGCAGAAGAAGTGCAAGGATCTGAAACAAGAGAGGCTGTATTTGTGGCATTTTCAGCACCCGTCCACAGCTGTACATGCAGATCGTCGGACCCGTGTGCAGTGGGAGCGTGTTCTCAGAACGTTAAGGACATCGAAAAGTATCGGGGATTTGGCGGTTCGACCAAAGTCCGCGTGGCAACCAACCGAGAATGAGCCTATGCCCCCATGGCACGTCATTGCGAAGTCCAAACTACGGTCCGACGAGGACCATGCAGCGCTGGTACACACGTTGAAGAGCCCTACGTTGAAGCCTCGGGTGTTTGCTTAATTTGTGTCGTTGTATGTCAGTTCCATTCGAAATTTCGAATGGAAGTCTTTTTCCATTCGAAATTTCGAATGGAAATATACTTTTTCCATTCGAAATTTCGAATCGGTTTGAGCGCACTGTTCCTTACTATCGTACATCGTATACCTTACATCGTAATATTATTACCGGCCTTCCCTGTAGATCACAACCGCCGAGGGTTCCCGACCGAGTCGGATTGTCCTGCCCGGCGCGACGCAATCCCAGTCCGATGACACCATCTATGCCCTGGACGGCGCTCCACGATCTGTCATTCATGCTGATGTTTCGACGCTGGAGTTCGGGATTGCGGTGTGTGATGTACCTAAGAATTGGACCGGAGGTTTGAATTCCTTGATTTACACTATGCTGTCGAACGAGACTCCTCTGGTAGTCCACGGTGCCAGGAAGGACGTTGACGCCGTACTAGGCTTCATCAAGACCGACGATGAATTTGCCGACCTGCACGTTTACAACATGACTGTGTACAACACCGGCATGATCACAAAGAAATATAAGATGACAGAGTCTGTGGTGGCGATTCTGGCACACAAACATTTGGAGGTATGCCTCTTTCGTCTGTTGCCACTTTGCATAATAGGAGCATCCTCCTTTATATTCCTTATAATGTACAGACATCGTTACCGAAGTATTTCACTGTCCGGGATCCAGCCGCTGTTGGGCTTTCAATCTACGTTTTTGGATTGTTGATGACGCTGTTCTGCAATGGGAATGCCGCGAAGGATTCCGCGTCATCAGGACCTCTTTGGATACTACTAAGCTCGTCGAGTTCACTGCTTGCTGCCCAGATGTTCGTTCGACTGCACCATCCCGTTAGCGTGGCATTGCTTTCGCTTGCAACTTCGGTGAAGCAACTTATAGATGAATTGGCCGTCACGGTACCAGAGCAGGACAGTATGGAGAACATTCCTTGGGCCCTCATTGCACAACGCATAATGACAGGACATCCATCCGAGGAAAGTGAAGAAGAGGAGGAGTCCGAAGGCATTCCCCTTCCCTGTGATATCTGTATAGCCGTTTCCATCTATTGTACTAACTACATATGTACCTTGCAGAGGACGAGGAGGAAGAGGAAGAGACTACACCGAAGAAGACATCAGCAAAGCCTAAGGCGGCACCCGATCCGAAGATTGCAAAGAAGCAAAAGGAAGCGGCAGAAGCGGCAAAGAAAGCGAAGGACGAGGAGAAATCCAAAAAGGAACGCGAGAGGAAGGAGAAAGAAGATGCAAGGCTGGCGAAGCAGGAGGCTGCACGGAAGAAAAGAGAAGAGGCCGAAACAAAGAAGCGTGCTGCCGAGGAACAACACAAAGAGAAGGAGAAGGCCAAGAAGGTATATCTGTCCCTCGCTATCGTTTCCTGCATTATATCGTCCATTCGAAATTTCGTCTGGACATGTAACATTTTCGTTCGTGCATTCGATTCCATTCCAAATTTCGCCTGGAATTTTATATTGCACAGTTGTCCTCAGCGCTCCAACGTTGCACATTACTTTTTTTTATGTTTACAGGCAAAGAAGACTGGTGTCGGGTTGGCGGCCTTCTCAATGAATTTGTCGGCCGCACAGCGCAGCCGAGCGAAGGAGTAAATCTGTTTTCTCGTTTTAACAGACTTTGAATTTATGCTCCGTATGCTTCGACGATAATTAAAAGCACCAACGACGCTCAGTGTTGCGTACCAGCATTGTAATTCATATTTGCCGAGTCTGTTAGTGCTTTTGCTTTCCCTATATATAGAGCACTCTTCAGTTATGCTGCATTTCTCGACGTACCACCTTTGAGGTTGAGGTTACCAGTTACAATTTTTGATGTTCTCACATTCATTTGCGTGCGTACGATGTCTCACCCACGTACGCGCTCTGTTGTTTCAGACAAATTAGACGTGCGGATGTCATACAGTAATTGTTGCCTCTTTGAGTTTCTCGTGTTCAGTGACTTGCTCCTCTCTATTGCATATTTCCCTTGCACAGGTGAACAGACATGGGACGTAAGTGGGAACCGGAATGGAGTATCGGTGGGTAGTGAAGTACAGTCAGAGTAGCTACTAAACTCCGGAAACAATCGGTACATGCGATTCCCAAGCGAAATTTCGAATGGAATTTAAGATTATGCCCGTCTATGTGAGAAGAAGATTGTGAAACATTGAATTAAATTAGAGTAACGCATGCTTTTCAGTCTCATGTTACAAGTATTTTTTATTTTGCACTGTCACTTTAGGTATGTATAGAGACCATCGACCTGAAACCTTCAACTGAATGTCTAAATTGTTACACGGTTGAAAAATGGATTTCATGGCTTGGAGTGCTGCAGTAGGAAACGGATATGGTACCTGTTGTGCATTAATATACTCCCGGTTTCAAATTTCCATTCTAAATTTCGCTTGGAAATTATTATTTTGTTATTTTACTATACGTTAGATCTACGCAAGTAAATGCCCTTTTTTTGTATTCCCTCATCAAGATAATCGGCGATTTTGCTTACCTGCATCTGCCACTCATGATGTTTCGTCTTCAAAACACTGTGTCTGTGTTGTGTTGCCCGTTTTTGCAACAAAATAGCCCTTTTCACCTCATTTTTTGTCTGCAGGGTTTCAATTTATCACAGCTACAAATATGACTTATTTGCCTCTGAAAGCCTGTTTTGTTTCTTTTTTTTTTTGGTTGACATTTTGGAGGAAAAAATTTAATGTTATTTTAACGTTTTTTCGGACACCGTTTTCCAAAATAAGTGGGGGTTTGGTTTTTGGGGTCAAACATCGTTTTGGGCCGTCTAAGTCCTTTGAGAAACAACAGGCAACAAGATACCCAGAGAACAGCTTGTTTTTCTGTGGGTGTGTGGTGAGTACATGGAAGATAAATGACAGTGATGCCCACTGTTTGCCTGTCTAAACAAGCAGTGTGTTCTGGTTGCTGAGTGGGGACCTCTTCTCAGACGCAGAGGGATCAAGCTGTGAACTGCATGGTGAACTGCATGTACGGCCATGGCTCTTTGGCATGCAACTGGCTACGGTGTGCATGTCAAGGTATGGGTCAGTTTAGAGCATCTGCACCCACCAACCAAAGGCCATTTGGGTGTGGTATGCTGTGCACTGTGAGTCAGTGGTGGCATACAGTTCACATGCAGTGCAGACTATTTGTGGAAGGCCATTGTACATCAATTACATGACTTCTGAGAAGTGCCTTTCACCTGAGAACCAGGCACGCGCATCCTCCTTTGAGAAACAACAGGCAACAAGATACCCAGAGAACAGCTTGTTTTTCTGTGGGTGTGTGGTGAGTACATGGAAGAAAAATGACAGTGATGCCCACTGTTTGCCTGTCTAAACAAGCAGTGTGTTCTGGTTGCTGAGTGGGGACCTCTTCTCAGACGCAGAGGGATCAAGCTGTGAACTGCATGGTGAACTGCATGTACGGCCATGGCTCTTTGGCATGCAACTGGCTACGGTGTGCATGTCAAGGTATGGGTCAGTTTAGAGCATCTGCACCCACCAACCAAAGGCCATTTGGGTGTGGTATGCTGTGCACTGTGAGTCAGTGGTGGCATACAGTTCACATGCAGTGCAGACTATTTGTGGAAGGCCATTGTACATCAATTACATGACTTCTGAGAAGTGCCTTTCACCTGAGAACCAGGCACGCGCATCCTCCTTTGAGAAACAACAGGCAACAAGATACCCAGAGAAAAGCTTGTTTTTCTGTGGGTGTGTGGTGAGTACATGGAAGATAAATGACAGTGATGCCCACTGTTTGCCTGTCTAAACAAGCAGTGTGTTCTGGTTGCTGTCAAGTCAGGCCGGCCGACGCCGCCGCTACCCACCCCGGGGCGGTGTCAAGCGTAAGTCGCTTATTTATTTTTTTTTTTGGCGTAAGTCGCTTATTTTTTTTTTTTTGGCGTAAGTCGCGTGTGGAAAAAAAAAACTGAAAAATGTATGATACGCGACTTACGCTTTTTTTGCGACGCGACCTACACCAAAAAAAAAAAGTTACGCGACTTACGCTTTTTTTGATACGCGACCTACGGCAAAAAAAAAATAAAAAAGCGAGTTATGCTTTTTTTCTTGTATAAAAAAGCGAGTTACGCCTTTTTTTTTTTTTTTTAAAAGCGAGTTACGCTTTTTTTTTTATATAAAAGGGCGAGTTACGCCTTTTTTTCTTATAAAAAAGCGAGTTACGCTTTTTTTTATAAAAAGTGAGGTACGAGATTTTTTTTTTTATTGTTACGGACAGCCCTTAAGGAAAGCCCCTAGAGGCCTTTTTGCCCCGGCCGAACGTGGGCCATGTCTACCCCCCCCCCCTTTTGGGGGATCGCCGAGACGGCAGGGGTTACGCAGCAATTCCGGCCCTCTTTTGGGCACCACTTCTGATTTTGCCCCCCGCTCTGAAGCGGTGGGGATCCCCGAGACGGCAGGGGTGAGGTAGCCACTTTGCCCACTTGTGGGCCACTTCTGATTTTGCCCCCCGCTCTGAAGCGGTGGGGATCCCCGATACGGCAGGGGTGAGGTAGCCATTTTGCCCACTTGTGGGCCACTTCTGATTTTGCCCCCCGCTCTGAAGCGGTGGGGATCCCCGATACGGCAGGGGTGAGGTAACCATTTTGCCCTTTTGTGGGCCACTTCTGATTTTGCCCCCCGCTCTGAAGCGGTGGGGATCCCCGATACGGCAGGGGTGAGGTAGCCATTTTGCCCACTTGTGGGCCACTTCTGATTTTGCCCCCCGCTCTGAAGCGGTGGGGATCCCCGAGACGGCAGGGGTGACGTAGCCACTTTGCCCACAAGTGGGCCACTTCTGATTTTGCCCCCCGCTCTGAAGCGGTGGGGATCCCCGATACGGCAGGGGTGAGGTAGCCATTTTGCCCACTTGTGGGCCACTTCTGATTTTGCCCCCCGCTCTGAAGCGGTGGGGATCCCCGATACGGCAGGGGTGAGGTAGCCACTTTGCCCACAAATGGGCCACTTCTGATTTTGCCCCCCGCTCTGCAGCGGTGGGGATCCCCGATACGGCAGGGGTGAGGTAGCCACTTTGCCCACTTGTGGGCCACTTCTGATTTTGCCCCCCGCTCTGAAGCGGTGGGGATCCCCGATACGGCAGGGGTGACGTAGCCACTTTGCCCACAAGTGGGCCACTTCTGATTTTGCCCCCCGCTCTGAAGCGGTGGGGATCCCCGATACGGCAGGGGTGAGGTAGCCATTTTGCCCACTTGTGGGCCACTTCTGATTTTGCCCCCCGCTCTGAAGCGGTGGGGATCCCCGATACGGCAGGGGTGAGGTAGCCACTTTGCCCACAAATGGGCCACTTCTGATTTTGCCCCCCGCTCTGCAGCGGTGGGGATCCCCGAGACGGCAGGGGTGAGGTAGCCACTTTGCCCACAAGTGGGCCACTTCTGATTTTGCCCCCCGCTCTGAAGTCGGGGTCTAGGACTAAGTATTTCTGCTTTTTGTCCCTTGCACAGGGACCCTACGGTGCCTTGAGCGTGCTGGCCGGCGGGTAACGGCTCATCGCACCATTAGGTTTGGGGTGTTGTGCCCCCCTTTGACTTGCAAAGGGCCGTGCCAGACATACCCATTTTATATTGGCATTTCTTCTATTTCTCTTCCAATGGGCCGAGGCTTGTGTGTTGCACAGGTGGTGTAAGCGGGGAGAGGTGATGTACCCTTGTGGGCGGTGGTCGGCGACCTCCACCTCGAGTTGCTATGACCACAGGCAACACACTTGTTGGTGCCCACAAATGGCAAATAACATATCCAGGCAGTGCCACGAGTAGTTGTCTTTGCTCATGGGCACTTATAAAAGTGTGCCATGGTGTGATGGGATGGTTAGGTACACAATGCATGTGTGCCGTCGCTTTGGCGAGGGGAATTGCATATGGACACCGTGTAATTCCCTGTTGACCGCCGGTACTTTATTCAGAAATCCATGGTGTTTGAGGATGCCGTGGCGGTGGCCGTAGAAAACTGATGACTCGGGAGGGGGCAACAGGTCGCCAAGGGTCATCTTGTTGTCGGCTGAAGGGAGGCCTTTTACAACAACCCGGATGCCGAAATGGAGCTCAGAGAGGCCACACTGGTGCTGTTGCGTGTTAAGTGCCAGTGGGGTTTGTGTGGAAGAGTGTTGTACCAGTTCTTGTATTGTTGTATGTTGCATGGCATGTGACGGGGCCCATCCACCTCGTGGCAGTGTGCCGAATAGACAACCATTTTTTCGTCCATTGGCACTTTGTATTGTGTATCTC